>VMOF01000111.1:63675292-63993098 GCA_011764245.1 Trialeurodes vaporariorum | reverse complement strand
GAAGAAAAGAGACGGGGAGAGAAAAACAGAGAGGTTGGGAGGAGAGGGGGAGAGAGATAGAGAGAGAGGGGAGGAGAGAGAGAGAGAGAGGAGAGAGGAGAGAGAGAGAGAGAGGGAGAGAGAGAGAGAGAAGCCCCCGCGCTACCTCGTTCTCTCGTCACGTCACGGTGCAACATTGAGAGGACTCGCGTCGCGAAGGAAACACGGCACAGTGGCGCGGCATCGTCTCAGTGTAAAAGATGAGATACGAATCTGACGTTTTCAACTTTATCTGCAATAGCATCGCAGGACTCAAGGATGGTTTCTTCATCGCTGGAAATCGAAATGAATTGCTTCTGAGCACGATTATTCAGCAAAATAAACTCCAGTTGACAGAGTGTACCTATATACCTACGACTGCGGAGAATGGCGGGGAAGAGAGAGAGGTAAAGGAGAGCAGAGAAAGGGAACGGTGATTCGCCGGGTTTCAGTGAAATGTGCATCAGTGCATCGGTTCAAGAAGAAAAGTAACACCACGCGCTGTCTCGTGATGTTCTGCCCTGTACGATTCCTGTCTCTTTTATTCATGCTCTTCGAATTATTGGAATCAGGCTCTGGTGCCGTTGTTTGTTCGCGGAAATTAACTTTCCTCTAGAGAACTTGTGTATATCATGTACTTATGCACAGTGTGATCCAAAATTCGAGGTACCCTTGACTGACTTTTGCACGGTGGTGCGGATAAAGAAAGTCAAACTTGAAAAACCCCCAGTGGCGAGGCGTGAAATTGGCAACAAAGTATTTCCTTTTTTTAAAATTCACTAAAAAAGTCGAAGGCTTCAGTTATCGGCTATGACCAGGCTTTTCGACCTTTTTAATGTGTTTAAATGGGAAATAATAACGTTGCCAAATCGCACGCCTCGCCACTGCAAACACCAGTGCTGCCGTTCGGGTACATTTAACCCAAAAAGAGGCGCGCGGGCTACAGGTTAGCCCAGTCAGTAAAATGTTGTAACTTTTGCTTAAATGGCTCAAATTGCATGTTTTCTTCACAAATTCAAATTTCAGTACTCTCACAATCAATATTTCTAATAATTAACTTCAGGTTTTCCATTGATCAAAAAATATTTTGTGAAAACCTCCAACAAGTCAAATCACAATTTCTGGTTTTTCTCTCTAGTTTTAAAAGCACGATATTAAAACAATTACAAACTAAATTGCCAAAAAAACATCACAGACTAAGGATTAAAATTGTAACTAGACCAACAATAAACAAAAACTTCCCAGACACAGAAGAAAAAATTACAACGCTACTAGCGTTACGCTAGAGCTGTGTTAGAAATGATTCAAATTCTAAAAAACAGAGACCCATATGCAACTACCGGGGAGACGTAGAAAAGTTGAGTGTTGCATACCTCCAGTTTTTCCAAACGTTTTTAACTACTGATTGAGGCTCTGCCTGCGTTTTGTTTGGGCCCTTTTTTTTATGTAACCGGCCTACATGCTATATTTCATTCAGGAATCAACCAATCGACAAATTTTTTATCGAAAGAAAACGACAGACAAAATGCCGAGAAGTTACAATGAATAACAAGCAATGAATGACCAGACGTGTTTGCTTCATGGAATTTCCCTTCGTAGCTCATAAGTGCTTGGAGTGAATGCAGAATGAAAAAAGTTTCGACGATAAAAAGTTTATCTTTGGAAAGCGAAGAGTTTTAAAAAAAAAAAAAAAAAAAAAAAAAAAAAAAAAAAAAAAAAAAAAAAAAATGTTCCGAAAACTGAGTTGGTGCGTCTGTCACTCATGAACAGTGAATACTCTTCAAAATCATGCTTTCCAAGTCCCTTGGTGTTTATCTCCTTGAACTTCGAACAACTAAACTGTCAATCAAGGTGATATTTCAAATTTTTTGGTCAGTCATAATTTTTTTCGATGTCATTCAGAAAGTTTTGATGGAACATATGGAAAAATGCAAAAAATCCTGGAAAAAGTTACATCGAAAAAAACGATCTGATTTAACGGCATTTTCCCGGAGAATAACGTCAAAACGGTCAACTGTTCAGAGTTGTAATTCAGTGTTGCCGAATGTACGTTTTGAGGCCCCATAGGCCCTAAGTAACAATTTTAAATATACGAAATTTTTAAATTCAAAACTGGCAAAACCGTTGCAATTTAATTTAAATTAGTCGTGGTTTTTTTGGGGTACCCCTTGTCATTTCTCTGGTTTTTTTACGAAGAATTAACTATATATCTTCAATCGAGACAGCAAAATTTAGGAGGAGCCCCATTAAAGGAACAGGTACGCACACAATATTTTTTAGCTCATGTATGGCTTGTATCTTTTTCATTGTCAAACTCTACATAGTGTATACATCACGATACGTAAGGCTGTAATAGGACTTTTCCCATCGCAACGGCTGCGGCGCAGCTGCCTTGCGTCTCAACGCAATTATCGCTCGCGCACATGCACCACTTTTTCACACAGCTCCTTTTATAATATTCCAAGAGTGGTTTTTGGGAAATTTTCAACAGCACCCATAACATATCCTTTCTCCATTTTTCTGGCACGATTTTACACCAGAATAAACATTTCAATCGCTGATAGAGAAAAAAAAACGTTGCGACAGCCCTATATTCGCAGATTATCCCGATTTAAATAAAAAGTAATTCAACGACACGCTGAAATCCCGTTTACGAATTCCTCGCATTCGCATTTGTGCTGCACCGAGTACAGTGCACCTTGCACATTGCACAATGCACTCTCCCCGCACGATCCCTTCTTTTCTTTCCCTATACATAAATATATATATATAGATGCATCGAATATTTTCCTTCGGGAGGGAGCGCCGAGCTGAACAGAGCTAGTAGATTTCCTTAAGATGTCGCGGGAATTCATTTTTACACTCGGCGGCTCGGCTCTCCTCTCTCCCCCTCATGCACCATACTCAGCAGCTCTGCCGTGGAGCTCCACCATATAGCACCAAGACCCAAAGCTCCTCTTCTTGCCGGCAAGAACCGATAATCCCCAACTTATACTTGCCTGAGCGCAAAACGGTGACGGAGGTTTGAGAAGGGGGGGGGGTATCTCGTTTCATTTTTACATGCTAATCGGAAGTTCGCATTACACGCGCCGGGCGCGCGAAAAGGAAAAAAGGGGGTTTGAAATTGATTTGTGCGAACATATAACCCCCCGCGGTTGAACTTCTCTCCTCCCCCCCCCTCTTCTCATCCTCCCCCCCCCCCCCCCCCCCCCTCTTCTTCATTCCCTTTTTCGACTCAGTTAGAAGAGGATTTTGTCGGAGGTCGAAGGACAGGAAGATTGTTGGAGTGGTGGGAGGTTATAACGGAAGAGAAGGAAAGAGAGAGAGAGAGAGAGAAGAGAGAGAGAGAGAGAGAGAGAGAGAGAGAGGGGAGAGAGAGAGAGAGAGAGAGAGGGAAGTAAACTTACATGCTTTAAGCCAGTAAAGAAAAGGGGTAGAGTCTGGGAATAAAGGGGTAAAAGGGTGTCTGCGACTCATATGTGTGTGCTTTGTGTGTCCCGCGCCGCGCCTCACGCTCACGCCGGGGCGCCGCGCCGACCGGGATTAGTTTCACATCTAAGAAGATGAGAAGCACTTGAAATGAACAGAAATCAATATTTGCCCATCAACTTTCTTTTTTACCCTTTTTTTTTATCCTGCTCCTTTTCCTTTTTTCCTTTCCTCTCCCGTCCTTCGCGCCCAAAAGCGGCGTGAACGTGCCGTCGGTGATGTTTGCTCAGCTAACTCATCCTCGGCTTGTCTTGAATCCGTGATGAATTTTTTTCCTGTGCCTTGCGCGACTCGATCTTTCTCAGAATGGGAAAAAAGTAAGCAGCAGCGGGCGATGTGGTGTCTTTGAGGTTAGCCCGGTTTGTTCGTAAGTTCGGTGAGGTGTGTGTCATCTATCTCGCGACCCTTGGTGAGTGGCCCGAGTCCGCGCTCAAGTGTCATACCGCATAAAAAAAAAAAAAAAAAAAAAAAAAAAAAAAAAAAAAAAAAAAAAAAACCCTTTTTTTTAATCACGCTTTGAGGATCCCTCTTATGACCTATGCAGTGTGAGTTCGTTGTATCCTACATACCTTTAATTAATGTTCGTCACTTCCATGAAAACAAACCTTTCATTGCCGCAGCCCTCGCTGCGGCTGGCTGATAATACAAAGTCAATTTAATTTTACAAAGTGAGATTTTGATTGAGGCCGATGCTGGGAACATTAAATGGTTCCCCATCAAAAGTGTGTTAACACGAAAAAAGTGGGGTACTTGGAACGCGGGAAACCGAAATGCAATAAATTTGGAAAGCAATATTAAAAAAAAAGTTAAATTGAAAGGGTTTTGCATTTCTTTTTTAAAAAAGGTCCATACGGGTCCATAACCAATTTTCTAAACAGGGCAAGCATGTATGGATCCATATAGATATGTATGGGCACTGGCGCAACCAGGATCTCTTCCATCTCTCTCATTTCCCATTTGAATGTATAAGTAGGAAAAGGGCAGGAAGAGGGGGTTTTTTCCCCTTGACCATCCTTGTCTAACATACGTTTCTTAATGGAGACAAAAGAGGAATGAAGAAACTCTCGTTGCGCTACTGTGTATGGGTAAAGTATGGATCAGTATGGATATCAACACTATATTTATACAAATCCATTTGATATATATTCATACATATCCAGAAGAATCCTACTTATTAAATATTCATACTGTATAGGTAATTTACTGTGGATCTATGCTGATCATTTTTATCAGGTTGGTGGCTCGTCCAATCTATATAGGAACGTAATTTTTGTAATTTAAACCTAAGTAAAAGATAAATTTTTGGGGAGAGGCTGGCGCTGGGCGGCAGCGGCTCGTGCAATGTGGCAACAATGGTTTTCCCTCCATTTAAAACTGTGAAAAATAATCGATTACTTGGTGAGGCGTAGCGCCTCACCTAGTATCGATCTTTTTGCATACTTTTAAAATGGTAAAAGTGCACGGTTGCCAGATTGCACGAGCCGCCACTGGCGCTGGGTACCTCACCGAAAATCGATTACTTTTTATAAGTGGGTTCTAATGGATTTCTTTTTTATTTAATTAGTTGGACGTTTCAAAATCACCCATCATCAGTAGCGCAACGAGAGTTTCTTCATCTCTCTCTTTTTCCATTAAGAAACGTAAGTTAGACAAGGATGGACGAGGGGATAAAACCCCCTCTTTCTGTCCTTCCTTACTTATACATTCAAATGGGAAATGAGAGAGATGGAAGAGATCCTGGTTGAGGCAGTGCCCCTCACATAGCTTCTTTTCCCCCCTCAGCTACGATTACAGTGGCGTAGCGTGACTTTTGTGAAGAGTGTTAGCATAAAATACATGAAAAACCTCAAAACCTATGAATCCGTCCTCCTGCCGAAGTTTGGAGAATTTATTTGCGAGAATAGCTGCAGGAATACATATAACGTTTTAGAAATGTTCAAAAAAAAAAAGGCACTGATGGCACAGCTTTTCGATGAAATTCAGCTTTTCGTTCAGAAAAGTTTTAAAACAGCCAGTTTAGTTGAAGTATCGTTGCTATACCAATGAACACACTCGGTTTCATTGGAATAGCGTTTTTTTCATTTAAAGTCGTACATACCGAAAAACACAGCCAGTTTCATTGGAACATCGTTGCTGTCATTAATGCCGTATGAACCGAAAAACACCGCCGGTTTAATTGGAATATGGTGGTTATCATTTATGTAGTATATACCAAAAAACATAGCCAATTGTAGTGTCGTTGTTATCATTAATGTCGCGTCGTCTATACCAACAAACACACTCGGTTTCATTTGAATATCGTTGTTATCATTAATATCGTCTATACCAATGTACACACTCGGTTTCATTGGAATATCGTTTTTATCATTAACGTCGTCTATACCGAAAAATACAGCCAGTTTCATTGGAATAAGGTTGTTATCATTTACGTCGTATAGACCGAAAAACACAGCCAGTAAAATGGTAATATCGTTGTTATCATTAATGTATCGTCTAAACTAATGAACACACTCGGTTCCATTGGAATATCGTTGTTAAGTTTCTGAGCAGATTTTTGTTGTCTTCAATGGAAAAAACAGAGCGAACTTTTGAGAAAAAAGCGCTTTCGCTTTTTCCTCACTATGTAAGGACACGCATAAATCTTGCAGTATCATAAACCGACGACTTTTTAGACGAGTATAGCTACAACACGAGTCAACGAATAATTGTCAGCTCGTGAACTGTCATAAGTGCGTGATGTATACTGTAAGGGGTATTTCACGACGAAAGGAAGGTTATGCGCCGGATGGGGAGGGGGGGTGAAGTTACACTCCACTTGACGAAGGACGAAACGTTGAGAGCGCGATCATCATCATTCGCTTCAACTCCACGCTCCCGAACCGACGCGACCCACGCACTCGCGGAGAAGTGAGGAGACTGGATATGGCAACCTATGAATTTCATTAGTAGTTGCTCGGTCGTTGATATTTTCAACTTGATTATTTCGAGGCAATTAAGTTGACGCTTCAAGAACGATGAGAAGTAGTGTGAAAGTCCTTGAAAACTCAAAAGCAATCGTAGTAATAAAATTAAGTAGTGGATACGGGGAGCGTGGATGCATTGTTGTCAAATCGATCATTTAAAGGGGAAAAAAAAATCCAGAAAATCGCTTACATCAGAGACAAAACCGAAGAGTACTTTTTACTCCAGCTATTATTTATTTTTTCTTTAAAACCGATCGTTAACTCTTTCAATCCCAAAACCCGCGATTATACTCTTTTTTGTAACCAAGTTTTCTTCGGACAGTTTAAAGGACCAGGGAGAAAGGACCAGTTCAAAAGACCACCCGCGCTACTCCTCCGTTTATAGGGAAGGTCGTACAGTTCGTACTGGGGGAGTTGGGATTGCCTATATGGTAAATTTGAAAGCGTCCGCCAAACCCTTATCTTGAAAGAGTCTTCATCGATAGTCGTGTTTATTCGGAACTAAGACTGAAACAATGTGAAATAGACACAGGAGAAAAACGAATATATACTCGCGGGCATGGCCCATAAGGATTTAAATTTTCATGGGTATTCGGAGTAACTCTGAATGGGGCGTTACACTTCTGCTATAAGCGATTAATAGTCGATTCTAGTGTGAAAACATCCAAAAATAACGATGGCACTAGTCTTCGACAATTTCTGAGAAATTGAGTGAAGTCGGTTCGATCTCAATCAATCCAATCTCAATCAATCTCAACCTCGATCAATTAATCGACCGATGGTCAATTAATTGACTGATGGTCAATTAATTGACTGATGGTCAATTAATTGACTGATGGTCAATTAATTGACCGACCGTCAATTAATTGACTGATGGTCAATTAATTGACCGACCGTCAATTAATTGACTGATGGTAAATTTAAATTGACCGACCGTCAATTAATTGACCGACCGTCAATTAATTGACTGACGGTCAATTAATTGACCGACCGTCAATTAATTGACCATCGCTCAATTAATTGAGATATCGTCAATTAATTGAGATATACTCAATTATTTGAGAAATCGGTAACGCACAACATTCCTCATCATTTGCATGTTTGTCGCTCCAGCTCAAGTCTTGACCTGTCTCGTCGCACGCCGCGTCGGCCGTCGCGTCTCCCCCCCCTCTACTGCAACACCTATACGGGGTGTGTAAAAAAAAAGGATCAGGGGCGAATATTTCGGAAGCAGCTTCGATTTTCGAAAAACGCTCAAACACGTTTTCGCATAATTGGAGGGGGACATTTTTTTTGGGGGTTTTCACTTTCGGCGCCCCAAAGGGGGGGCCCGGGGGGCGGGGGGCCCACCCTCCTAAATTGCATATTTCAAATGGGACCCCACATTTTTATTACAGATTTGGAAAGCATTTAAAATTCTAAGATTTTTAACGCAAACCGCATGTCAATATCGATTTTCATCTTCGATACATCGAACTTCAAAGTTCGATATCGACCAATATTCAAAAAATCAGAACTTCTCCAAAAAAGGTCGGTTTTTTAAAAAACTAAGTGCGTAAAGTACTTTCCAGAACGAGCACTTTTCAAAAAAAAAACACCTTTTGCATAAAATTTACATTGTTGCCATTTTGGGCCCCGGAATATTTATCAAAATCATCGAACATTTTTAATTCGATCTTTTCTTGAAAAACGACCCAAATTCAAAATATTGGCTCCGAAATTGTCCGATGAGGGTTAACGTATGCTAAAATACGCTAATAAATTGTCAAAAGACTCAGAAAAGCCTAAAAAAATGATGTGATCAAATTCTGAAATTGACCCAAAAAATTTGTTGTTTTAATTAATGAAACGAGACTTTTAAGAGCTTTTAAGCGTATTTCAGCACACATTACCCGTTATTGGATAATTTTGGAGCTAATAATTTAAACTTGGATCGTTTCTCAAGAAAAAAACGAATTAAAAATGTTCGATAATTTTGACGAATATTTGGGGGCCCCCAAAATGGCAACAGTGTAAATTTTATGCAAAAGGTGTATTTTTATTTGAAAAGTACTCGTTCTGGAAAGTACTTTAGCCACTTATTTTTTAAAAATCCGACCTTTTATGGAGAAGTTCTGATTTTTCGAATATTGGTCGATATCGAACTTTGAAGTTCGATGTATCGAAGATGAAAATCGATATTGACATGCGGTTTGCTTTAAAAAATCTTAGAATTTTAAATGCTTTCCAAATCTGTAATAAAAATGTGGGGTCCCATTTGAAATATGCAATTTAGGAGGGTGGTGCCCCCCGCCCCCGGCCCCCTTGGGGGTGCAGAAAGTGCCCCCCCCCCCCAAAGATGCCCTCCTCCAAATAAGCGAAAACGTGTTTGAGCTTTTTTCGAAAATCGAAGCGGTTTCCGAAATATTCCCCCCTGACCCTTTTTTTGTTACACCCCCTGTATTTCCGTCCATGCTGTTCTCACCATCGGACTTACAGATAACAGACCCCAAACGAATTTGCGCTATGGTGCGCGTCTTGTAAACACTCCCCCTTTCCCTTTCCCCCTCCTCTTTCCTCTTCCACTTGCCTCTCTGGTGCGCATTGCTTGTCCCGCTTGCTCGCTCGAGTTGAGGTTTTGATCTTGGAATATTTTCGGAAAGAGTTTCATCTTTCATTTCATGCCTTGTGCCGCTCTTCTACCAACCCGGCTTTCTGCTATGCCACCCTCTCCCCTCTCCCCTGCAGCTTAGTGCTCATTGTATATTGTTTATGATTTTTTTTTACAGTGGGTCCAGGTCCTCCCTTTGCTTTATTCATTCCCATATCACCGCTTTTGCCTCTGCTTGCACTCTTAACCAGTGATCATTTTTTTCTTTGCCTCTCCATGTAGCTACTTGATCGCCTTATCCTCCTTCTTTAAAGCTAAATTTTTGAGTCTGTTAAAGGGAAACTCAACATCAAAACTCGCGCACGCCCGCTTCGGGTTCTTACATAGTGGTATGGACCTGAGATCATGTAAATATTTAATCATTATGGCGATCAAGAAATTTTAAAAGGCGAAGTAAAGTGTCAAGTTGGTCACAATCATAACTGGTCTCGTCTCTGGTTTGGAAAAATAGGAGAAAAAGTTTCAAGAAGTTGGATTAGTGAATTTTTTCTACTGAAAAAAGATAAAATCGAGGAGAATCTTGTTAGAAACTTTAGACACCCAGGGACGGATTTGGAGGGGTGCAAAAAGGGCATCTGCCCACATCGGCAATATTTAGTCTGTGATAGAAAAAGGGGGGGGGGAAAGGAAAAAAAGGGGAAAAGAAGAAGAAAATTAAAAGGAAAAAAACTCAGCCCCAAAATTTCTACGGTGAAATAAAATGTCAAATAAAATAAAACTTACAAACATTCGCCCCCCCCCCCAAACGAGACACGACGAGCGCGGAAGCTGCTTCAGCCTCCAATTAAAAGCCATAAAGCAATGCGAAAGACAGAGACACAAGGGCGTGTCCAGAAAAAAATCCAGAGGGGGGGGGGGGCATCATTTAGCGCGTGAATATCACATTTTTCACATTCAGGCAATTTATTACTTTTTCCCCTCTTACTTTGACGTTTTTTGGGGACTGCATCTCTACTCCTTCCCGGTATATGCCCTTGCAGATAGAGATATGTCCGCCATTTTGAGAAACTTCAAATTGAATCCGAAAAACTGTTTCCATTGGCTCTTATTACGGCAGTTTCCATTCTGATTGTTTTATTTTAAGTTTTAAATTTATGAATAGTCCTTCGAGTTATGTGTATTACATCAAAATAAAATAAATAAATTGTGTATTTTGAAATTTTTTTCGAAGTCAATTACCTGTCCATTTTCATCCTAAAAGTTTCTTACACGCGTTTTTTTTTAGTTTTTTATGCATCATAGTGCATCTGGGTCTCGTTTGGTTTCGTTCGGGGGGGGGCGGAGAAAATAGATCATTTTGGATTTGGGTTTTCCTACATACAAAGGCGAGAATTGCATCTAAGAACACTCAAATTTTCAACATTTCGGGGGAAAGGGGGTTTAAATCCCCATTAGCACATTGATAAACGGTGAGGAGCGGCGACTTCAAGATAGCTCCCAGAGGCGGCAAAAGGGTAAATCCGGGTCACTACTGAGGACATTAGAATAACTACGAGGATTGAACAAATCTCGTTTGCTTTTATTGACTATTTAAACCCAAAATGTTTTACTGAAAAAAAAAAAAAAAAAAAACTCTCGAGAATGACTCGTTTGAACTCTCTTGTTTGTGTGTTCTCACGCCAAGAAAGGAATTAACCAGAAATAATTTACTGTTGAAGGTTTAGTGTAAATTTTTCAAACATTGACTCTTTTTGAAGATACGTTGAAAAACTCTATCGAATCTACTTTAGGGATAAGGATAACCGAGCTCTTCTCTGCCTCCTTTTTTAACTACCCATATCTCACATTTGGCAAGTAAATTTTCTCCAAAGCATCAACATTATTTATTTTAAAAATTTGCCTTTTTTTTAATTCCTACCCACTGTTCAGGGGCACCGGGATAAGGAGGGGGTAAACCTCTCACCCGCCCAGACTTTAGGACACTCAAAACTTCACGATATTAACTGAAATGAGACATTTAAGGAATTAGGTATTGCCTTGATGTAAATTTCATTTTTACTTAAAACATAAAAGTTCTTGAAACTTCCAAGGACTCTTCTTCTCTAACCAGATTTTTTTTAGGGAATTAAAAAGTCGATATTAAATGGCAACTTCAGGGCCGTAACTATACCGTAGGGCAGTCGCGGCAATGCCCCCCCCCCCCCAGGTTTGGGGGCCCCCCAAACGATATTTTTTTTTCCATTCTTGTATGGGTTTTCCACCCTCATAGTTATACGAATATTTTATCAATAAGTTGGATTCATTCATTCATTACGATGGACGGTCACTTGTTTCTTGTTTTATCATAAATTTTTTCAGTCCGGCCTTTGCGCCGATCAAACAGCTTTAAGTTTTCGGCACTATTTGACTACGTTTTAAGTACCGGTTCAGCGTGATGTTACCGTACGCATTTTATTTTTGTCTTTCCGCCGGATTTTTGCTTCTGGTTATTTAAAAACGGATTTCTCCAATCAGTGCAGTGACTGCAGTATCCAGTGTTGCCAAGGTAGATGGAGAACAGATACCTACGAACCAAGGTTATAGATTATACAGGTATGTTCAATGCTCATCTGACTTCACGCCACGAACTCAGTGGCGCGCAGTTCGAAATCACTGCAGTCAAGATGGCCGACAAAAGCAGAAAACACAACGACTCACTTGGGCGACTTCGAGAGTATCGCCCGAAGTTGCCTGGGCGAGTCGGCCTATTTTTTGCTTTTGTCGGCCATCTTGGCTGCCGTGATTTTGCACTGCACGCCACTGAATTTGTGGCGCGAAGTCAGATGAGCATATCTGATAATCTATAACCTTGGGCTCTTATTGGTTCGCCAAAAAAGCGCTTGCGCCGCCATTTTTCTTACCGCGGAATTCAAAACTGAGATTTAGCACGGCAGTGGAAGTGGCGGTGAACGTAAACCTATTAACCTAACCTCCATCACAAAATTAAGATTAGTACACAGAGAAAAATAATTCGGTAAAATTTGATCACAGAAGTGTTTGGTTGCAGGAAACCGACATTTTCGGTCTCGAGTACCGAATTGTTCATAGTACGACCGAAGTTCATTGGTAGTACCAAAGAACTTCAGTAGGGGCGGAATTTAAGTTTAATTACCGAAGTCTTCGGACCTTCGGTACTTCCGATAAAGTATTCGGTTCTCAGGACCAAAAATTTTGGTTTCCTGCAACGGAACACTTCGGTGATCAAAATTTTCCGAAATTTTTTTCCTCTTTGCGGAACGAATTTCCCATGTTAATTTCAATAAGGCCTAAAACAGTTTTGCACCACGATTACAGCCAACCAGAGGCTTGCCCGCGTTTTCGATCTCTTATCTGCGTTGACCACGCACGCAGGCCTTCCATTCAATTGTGACTCTTGTTTACTCTTTGCTTGGTGACTTGGTCTTTCAATTTTTTCACCCCCAAACTGTCGCAACTCCACTCACACCTCACGCTTAGCGCTTACCCCTTTTTCGACTTCTTTCTGATCTCCTCATGTACGCCTCAAACCTCCATTAGTGAGTGGGGAAAATGTAATTTAGTAAACTGGGCCCAATAAATGTACGGTACAGACGGTCCTTGTTCATAACGTTAGGTGCAGTGCAGCCCTAACAAATCAGAAGCGAGGATTCGCTACTTGGGGTCAAGAACAACGGACCGTCCGTACCGTACATTTATTGGGCCCTGGACACTCAAGGTTTTACAAGAATACGGCCGAATCTAACCTACAAACAACAAAACCAATTTCCGACAGCTGATTGCTTTAGGCGATTTATTATTACACTGAAGCCATGCTCTACTAATTTATTTTTAGTAATTTCGAGGACGTAACAAGCACAAGCATAATCGTGCGAAAAATTGCTCTGATTTTCATAGGTTTATCAGCCGATGTATTAGCGGCTAAGACGGAAAATTCAAAAATCCTAAAAAGAAAAAAAGAATAGAAAAAAGAGCGGTCAAATTTAGCGAGTCTAGGTCCAGAAAGTTCTTAAATTTTTTGTAAGAAGTTGAATAAATGTGTTCAATTTGTGATTTTCCCCATTTGCTTGGATTGCAAGCGAAAAAGGGAATAAGGGTCATCAACTCATCAAAGATCTCGATGGTCAAATTTTTTTTGGGACCAAACGCATGAGAAGCAACAGAAAAAATTATCAGTTCTTTTTAGAAAGAAATATCAGAAGACGCAAAATTTTATTAACGAATATCTCGAGCTGTACTGAACCGATTTCAATAAAATTTTCGCTGGTTGGAACCAAATTCAGGCCTGTGTATAACTTGCGGTGAGTGCAAGTGTTTTGGGTTTGTACATGCTATGCAACACCCCCCCCCCCCAAAACCATTTGCTTTTTGAAGAGTGGTGAAGCGTGCGATGATAGGAAGGGAGCTTGTAGGCATAAACGACAAGCTTCGCCAGGATGTCAAAAACATCAAGGATTGGGGGGGGGGGGCTATTGGAAAATGATGGCATTTTATTTTTCTTTTTTACTTGGCCATATTTAAAACCATAAAACAAATATTTTGTTTTAGATATCTATGCAAGCCTACACAACACCCTAGGATTTTATCTCCATATCACAGATTTAAATTGACGAAATGCAACGTTGCTACATCGCACGTTTCGCTAAATTAGTTCCGAACCAACCAATTTCCCCAAAATTGAATATTAGGAAACAAATTGAACTTCTTTTTTAAATATGTATGTATACTGTCTGTCCTTCCATGCAATTTTTCTCCTTCATTACTATATTGATTTTGTTTCATAAGTCCAATTTCATCTTAGGCGCCCCCGCGGCGAGGCTTTTGCGTGTAATCCGGTAACGTTTCTATTTGACAAGTTTAAGAAAATTGTAGGCGAGTATACGATGGTAAATCGAATTATATGTTTTTAATGTGTTTAAATAGACCAAATGCAACGTTGCCACATTGATTACGCTCTTTGTGACAAGAGTGATAAGTTGAAGGCCGCATTTAAGTATTCTGATGTAGAGGATTCCTCCTAAAGGTGATTTGGGGGGGGGGACTTTATGTAACACTGTTGTCATTTTTGAAGGTGGTGTTTCTTTATTTACCTAAATTGTAAGAGTGGAATAGCGATTTTTATGGGTAACATATTTAGGATGAACAGGACGAATAAAGGGGAAAAGGAAAAAAAAAAAAAATAAAAATAGTAAATGCGACATTCCATAAAATGTTTGCAAAAAGCTCATCTAAAAACGTAATTTTTTTTTTTTATCTTCGGGGGGGGGGGGGGTCCTTCCTTGAGATACAGCATTCGGAAGGGCGAGAAATTCTATGCCTTCTTGCGCAAATCGTCGGAGATCGTTATTGTTTTCCGTTTCCGATGTAATAAACGCCAATGTTCGATTTAAACCCATTTTCATCAAAATATCACTCCTATTTTTAAAAAGTCAGCATTTTCAAAGCGACGAATTTAAAATACTATAATAAGCAAGTACTTTTCCGAAATAAATACGGGTTCGCCAAAAAATTTTAAACTACATTTCCCTCTCATCTATTATTTAATGGAAGTCGTCCATCGCAGTTTTTGAGGTTGCCTTCGCCTGAGAGGCAAACATTTTAAAAATAGGCGCTAAAACCAAACGTTTACTATTTCAAAACTTCTTTGTCTACAAGTAACTTACTTTACAGTTTTTACAGAATTTTCAACTCCTAAGGGGGTTTTTGTTTTTTTTTTTTTTTTTTTTTCTCCTTCTGAATTTTTAAAAAAGTGTTTTGTTTTTTAGAATGAACCAAGATAGAACGTTGACCTTGATCGGATCTCGACAGTAAAATAAAAAAATAATAAAAAAAAATTAATCCGGAGTTTGCGCTGAAATGCTCAGTTTTGAGCACCTTTTTAACGATCGGAACAAGATGTAAGTTACTTGAAAATCATAAGTTTGGGCTAATCCCCCCCCCCCCCTACAAAATACGCCAATAAAAATTTTTGGGGAAAGCTTAAAACTAGCTCTCATACGGAAGAGTTGGGCAACCCAAAAAAAGAGAGTTAATGAAATGACTCCGGCAACACTGAAAACTGGATCTGCTACCTGAGCTGAGGAAAAGAAAACACACGGAAGGTATAGGTCAATTAAATTTTAGAATTATTCGTAGATTAATTCGATTGATTCGGCGTTGCCTGACTCACCGAATAATTTCCGAATAATTTTTGCCCTACGCTGTCAGACAAACGGTATGAATATCGGGCCATAGGTGGACCAAGGCGGTAATAAAGGGACTGTAATAAACAAAATTTTGCGCAGTCTTCGAGGGGATTTTTTGGGAAAAATGATGCGGGCTTTCAATGACAAATTCGACGTTAACCCCCCCCCCCTTCCTTTTGGGCTTTAGCCTTCTTTATATATTTCTAGATCCGCCACTGAACCCTTGGTCCGGTTTTTTTTTTTTTTTTTGTTTTTGTTTGTTTTTTTAGTTTTTTTTTTTTTTTTGTTTTTTTGTTTGTTTGTTTTTTTTCTGCAACCGTTCAAAAATATAACGGGGGGGGGGGGGAGCAGGGCTCTTTTTAAACATAGAGTATTGTGATGACAAAATTACCCCTGTTCCGGTTTTTTTTTTTTTTTTTTTTTTTTCTGCAACCGTTTAAAAATATAAAAGGGGGGGGGGGAGGACTCTTTCTAAACATAGTGTATTGTGATGACAAACCGCTGTACCGGGGTTTTTTTTTTTTTTGTTTTTTTTTTTTTTTATTTATCTGCAACCGTTCAAAAATATAAACGGGGGGGGGGGCTCTTTCCAAACATAGTGTATTGTGATGACAAATTTCCCCTGCTCCGGTTTTTTTTTTTTTTTTTTTTTTTTTTTTTTTTTTTATCTGCAACCATTAAAAATATAAAAGGGGAGGAGAGGACTCTTCCTAAACACAGTGCATTGTGATGACAAATTACATCAATATTACCTACTACATAATAGTTTTACTTATGTGGTAATTCTGACGATTTCTGCTGTTCAAACGAACGAGTTTCGAAAATATTAAAAAAAAAATTTATTGAAATCGGTTGAGTATACATATGTCTCGAGATATTTTCAAATGAAAATATTTGCGTTTAATTGAGCTTTGTCGTAGCTCTTAGACTTGCCTTTTAAGCGGCCGATGCGATGGTCAAGAAAGACAAACAAAATAAAACCTCCTCGACGGAAGAACCGAGAAACAAGGGTAATTCATAGTAGGAAGATAGAAGAGAGTCAAAACGACTTTCATAATCAAAGGGGGGAGGCTCGTGTATGAGTGTGATTGTGAGAATAACCGTACGACAAACTGCAGTGAACTCAGTGAACACGGATGTGACACAAGCATGGGCACTGGGCAGTCTAATGGGGTGAATACTTGAGTGGGAAATGGCCGGCTGCGGTGATGGTGCGCGAGTGATGGGTGAGATAAAAGAAAGAAAGAGGAAAAGAGACAGAGAGGAGTGTCGAAAAATGACGGAGCACGCTGTGGCGGGTGAGGTGAAGTAACGCACGGCGCATCGAGCGTCGAGAAGAAAACCCAGACAACCATGACGCAAAAATAACTCGTTCAACAACAACACTATTTGTAAGCATGATCACGCTGATCAGAAAATTTTTCAGGTGTAGGGAAAAATACTCGATTATTTGACGATATCTCAATTAATTGACTATATCTCAATTAATTGACGAGATCTCAAATTTAAATTTACTGATGGTCAATTAATTGACTGATGGTCAATTAATTGACTGATGGTCAATTAATTGACTGACGGTCAATTAATTGACTGATGGTCAATTAATTGACTGATGGTCAATTAATTGACCGACCGTCAATTAATTGACCGACCGTCAATTAATTGACCATCAGTCAATTTTGACGGTCGGTCAATTAATTGACGGTCGGTCAATTAATTGACGGTCGGTCAATTAATTGACCATCAGTCAATTAATTGACCGTCAGTCAATTAATTGACCGTCAGTCAATTAATTGACCATCAGCCAATTAATTGACCATCAGTCAATTAATTGACGGTTGGTCAATTAATTGACCATCAGTCAATTAATTGACCATCAGTCAATTAATTGACGGTCGGTCAATTAATTGACGATCGGTCGATTAATTGACGGTCGGTCGATTTCTTAAATAATTGGGTGGTTGTCGATCAATCTCAATCAATCTCAATCAATCTCAATTCACGATAATTGTCAAAGTCTAGATGGCACCACTAAAAACTTCCGAAATCCTCTCCTAAACTCGATACACGCTTTTAATTGTGCGGGCGTAATGGTGGCTGAGGGTAGTCACAATGGGAGATTCCCATCTAACAATACTGTAACTCCATCAAGAAGTGACCATTAAGAGACGATTTTCATTTGCACCGGTGTCACTAGGTGTTGTGGTACCATTCATCGGATGTGGATCATCACTCTGATGACTAAATACTCTGTGAATCATCCTCGTCAGTAAAGAAAGAGCGACGAAATTAAGATTGGAATCTCTCATTGTTACTGCCCTCGGCCACCATTACGCCCTCGCAAATAAAAGCGTTTATTGAGTCTAAGAGTGGATTTCGGAAGTTTTTAGTGCTGCCATTGTTATTTTTCGAGGTTTTTACGCCAGAATCGACTATTAAATCGCTTATAGCAACAGTGTGCTACAGCCCCATTGTAGATTTTTGCAGAGAAATATTTTTCTAGGCACCTTAGATTTGTGGTAGCTAAATGAATATCGTGATGTAGGAATACTTCTCTATCCACTCAATCAAAGTAAAGCAGAGATATAAATGAACGAGAAAACCTGGTCTTGAAGGGTTAGGACTGCGTATGAGTGGCGCTATTTGACAAGAGTAAGTCAGTTGCAAATTTTTGCAACACTATACTAGAGAGTCTACACTGATGTAAATTTATGTGAAAATTACGTTAAAAGCATCAAAAAGTCTCAAAATCCACGCAAGACCCAAAAACAACAGTCGTTGAAAGAGAAATCTAGGATGGCAGTCAAATGTTTGGGTCTCAATGGGGGGGGGGGGGGGCTTGATTGCAACATTTCTTTCCCAACAATCGAAAAAATTGATTCATCCTAGAGGAATATGCAATTAGATGGAAATACCCCCATTGACAAAGCAAAATGACAGAAAAACGAACTAGCGACGACTTGAACAATAAATAAATCGGGAACGGGTAAAATGCTGGAATACCGCTTAAATTGAAGAGGACGTTTCGGCTCATTTCACGGTTATCTTGGATTTATCTTAAAACGACTTTAGTGGGATCATGCCTCATGAGTTGATTTTGAGATGTATTGCTGCTTTCAATGTGCTTTTAACAACGATAGTTTCAGACAAAAATAAATTGTTCGCGCTAGTTGACGAAAAAAACAAGTCGAATGTCTATAGCTTCTGTGTTTTTTGTTTAAACGAAAGAATCCGGCGATATAAAAAGGGCTCACTTGGCAACAAAGAATGCCTTCCATTTGTCAGTCTTTGAGGTGCGATACGGCATTAAAACGAGCTCGCAAGAGTTGTTACGAGTGCATCGGTGCATCATGGCTAATTCAGTTCTCAATGCTCTTTTTCCAGAACGATTGTCAAAGGGACGCTCGTATTTTTGAATGCAAGATCAGACAGTCACTTTTTTTCTCTCTTATTTTTTTTCTAAAAACTCGAGTCTTTTTCACTGTCGCTTGTAGTATGTATAATATGGCGTGTTTTTTCGCCTCCTTTGTTCAATCCTGAATTCTCCGGCCAGCTCACCTAAAAAATTAGAAAGTTCATTCATGGATTCGCTTTCGATACGTTTGTCGTTTATAGTTACGTGAAATAGTAACGTCAACCAGTGGCGACTCTTGCAATGTGGCAACAAAAAATAAACTGTAGGGAATACCCTACGAACACTTTACCACATCAAATTTAATCTAGGGAAGACCCCCAGACCCCCTTTAATATCCTGGGGGAGACCCCCAGACACCTTTGATATTTTTATTCCGATCTAAAGACCCATTTTTGAAAAAAAAATTCCATTGATTTTAATGGAAACCATTTTTCATCCATAACTAACCTGAAAATTAAAATTTAAAGAAAAACAAACGAAAAAAAGTCCCTCTACGGAATGTTAAAAGCAACATATCTCTGCAACATTTGGATGCATATGGATCAATAGTTCAAAAGTTATGCTAGGTGCCACGTTTTATGGCTACAGACAGATAGACAGACAGATGGACAGACAGACTCCATAGAAAGTTTGCGCATTTACACCTCCAAGCCACATATTATTAAAAAATATTGAAACTTCGTGGATGCATATTCTTTCGGATAGTATTGAGCATGATGAGAGCCAATTATTTCGTAATTATCATGATTTACTTAGTAGTAGTGGGCTGAGTATCGAAACAAAATACCTTGAAAATCACTGCGCCATTGCAATACTTCCTCTATTTCTAACTTTGTTCGTAGTGAGAAAGTAAAAAGGATAGAAAGAGAGAGTTTTATCAATCGGTCCATCTTTCTCTAATAGTCATGTTAGTCAAGAGAAGACAGTTCTTTTTACGTGCAAACAATCGGACACAGCGGAATTGTCCGACGAACGCAGCGCCTTCAATTTACAGCGTATGCAAAACCATTACCGTCAGGTACGAATAGTTACATATCTGATCAAATGTAGCTTTAGTGGACGAGCACGCTGCGAGCAATCCTAGAAGCGATCTTTCTGCATTGGATTAAATGCGGCGAAAGAGTACGATTGCCAGAGTTCACGAGCCGTCACTGACGTAAACCAGTATCAACAAAACTATTTTTCTTTTTATAGACGAACGTGTCTTTAATATATAAATATGAAGACAGTAATAAAGCGTTTACAATTAATTCAATACAATAATATGGACAATGAAATTTTGGTCATGAACTTCATGGAAAACTTTTACCAGGGGAAGAGAAAATATTTTGTTATAAATTAGAAAGACGCATGTGAATAAAGGCAACACACAAATTATCCTGTAGTACTTAGTGTGATTCGGCCCGAAACTTCAAAAAACAAATAAAAGCTTTCTTTTTGTAATTTTTTAAGTACATACCAGAGCTGTCATTTTGCGTAAAGTTAATGGTATTTTTCAATTCACCTATAACTCCACAGGTCGAGAAAATATTACATATAGTTCAGTTCAGTATACGACTATAATGCACAAAAATGAGCGCATCTGTAATCTTTTCTCAACCGGTGGAGTGGTGGATGACTTAAAAAACTTGTGGATATTTTAATTAATTAACGGAGTTTCCACCGATTGAAAAAAGATTAAAAGATCGGAGTATTTTCGTGCATTTCAGTCATACATTAAATTGAACTGCAGAATCTTTTCTCAACCGGTAGAATCATCGTTGAATTGAAAAGTGCGATTAATTTTATACGCCAAACGGCAGCTCTGGTGCATACCCACTGAACTTTTTTGCCACACAGTATGTCGGTATAAAGGTCTGAGTTAAGTTAAGTTACGGGGAGCGAATACTTTAGAAAGTGCAGCTCATCTTTCCTTGGAGGGTTAAAAGGGGTCAATTTCAAACCGCGTGAGCAGTAGCCCGTTAGACATGCTTCCCCAAATGCCTCTCCTTCCTCTCACTTCTACCCTCCCACCCCCGGGACCGGGTCCAAGACGATTGTGGCATTTTGTGACGCGACACGATGTCTTAATCCAAACATATCAGGCTTCTTACGCTTCAAGGCAACCGATCCAGTCAACATGACTCCGAAACTGAGACATATGGCGTCCTTTAGACAGGAAAAAGCAGTCACAAGTCCCAAGGCCAGAGTTTAGCGTCTCGCCCCCTCCCTTCCCTCCCCCTCCCTAGATGCGAGAAGTAATGTACGTGCGAGCTCAAACGTCACATTGTGTATCACGTGACATCACGTGTTACTTTTCCCGACCTCTCAACTTTAACCTTCTTCAAGGTTAAAGGTATTAATAACGTGAGCAATCACTGATCTAACTGTTCAGCCAATACCGTCTCTACTCATACCAGGTTGCTCCATTAGAGATTGGGAGGTTAAGGTTCGTCTTAACCTAAAAAAAAAAAAACCCTTGTGACCCCTCTAACACTTCAGCTAGGCGAATGGAATCCATCGCCCTCAGGAGTTTTTATTAATTTTTTATACATGTGCCCCAGACCCCCCAGAAGGCGTGGGCTTATAGAGGGAGCGGCAAATAGTCAGATGGCCTATGGGCGGCAAAAGTGTAAATCCTGCGCTGATCACCGATCTATTTTCTACGACATATTTTTATTAGACTTGGCAACCACGTCAGTCGTTTCTTCCAATCACCGGTTTCCATTATTATACCGCCCATTTCAAAGTCAGGGATTGGAACCCACTCCCCGCGGGCTCACAAGGGTAAAAAAAAGAAGGAAAAGAGGGGGCTGGTTATAAAAGGAATTTTTCATTAAGACTATTATTCTTGAGAGTGCGTATTTAACTGCAAGAACTTTCACCGGCTAGTCATTCCTGGTACTTATTTTGGGTTGAAGGAAAAACACGTTCCTGTCGTTTCACCTATCCTTATTATTCTCAACTACAAGTTGATTCAGATTTATATGCATATATTTCTTCTTTTTAAAATAGTTACCGAGGAAAGGTGGTACGCGTGGTTTATTTAATTTGTGTTTGTTATTTATTGCGAATTTCGCTCGCTTCTTCCTCTGCCCGTTTGTCCATTGTTCATCCCTTAGTATAAAAAAAAAAAAAAAAAAAAAAAATCACAATTGTACGGTCCTGCTATCCTGCGTCCTCCGTCTAAAAGCAAGATTTCCATTGCTGCAATTTGTTAGGTATACAGAAACGGGAGTTTAACCCGCTCCGCCATGATTTCACGAATCATGAAAGAGTATCACGCCGATTCCGGACCTTTTCGCAGAAAATATATGAATAACTTTTTCTCGCATGTAAATACGTAAACACGTCAACTTCTACAACACTCTACAAGCTTCTAGATGTGATAAAAACGGTCTTTTTGTTCCGGGGAAGGTGGACAAAAGTGTAAATAGCTGACGAGCTGGCTTTAATGCTAATTTTAGAATAATGCTGCAAGTCAAACATGTTCTTACTTTTGCCCCCCCCTCCCAATACCCATATTTCAACCCATCTGTGACATTCATACTAAGTATTATATACTTCTGAGCCTTAATGACCAACGCGCGATTCTTACAGTATGCAATCAACTCTTTTATTGAGCAGCGGGAAATTCAAAACTGACCGTTAATCAAATGTCAGTTTTCCGTTGGAAACAAGCATTTGAGCCAATGAAACACCTGCAGGCTGATTCTGCTCGTTTGGACGAGACGAGACGAGATAGCGAGAATCAAGCAATCCCATTGGTTTAAATAGAGTCAGGTGACCGATTTGAAGTCATTCGAGGAGAGAATAACCGGGATCAGAGTCATGAATTTGAAAAGAATGACTCTGATCCCGGTTATCCTCTCCTCGAATGACTTCAAATCGGTCACCTGACTCTATTTAAACCAATGGGATTGCTTGATTCTCGCTATCTCGTCTCGTCTTGTCCAAACGAGCAGAATCAGCCTGCAGGATTTGAAATATCCCGCTCGTTACCATAAAACAGTCTATTCAGAGACTTTGCATGAGATATACTTTAAAACTTGGCTTGGTCCGATAAATACTCGAGTCGAGTTGAGCCGAGTGAGAAAAATTGCAATTCAGAGACACTCGCCGTCAATTCGGAATTATTCATACATCGAGCACTTATTGTCAGGCGTGACTAACGATGAGCTACCTTAAAGTTATCTCATTAAAGTTTATCTCGAGTGGAAAATAATGTATTTTCAAACCACACCGTCTCTGATAAATACGTCTATTCATTTGAAACAACAACCGTTTGTAATCAGCGTTCAAAGAAGGACGGCAGTCGAGTAACCTCGATAAAATATTGAGTGTAGAGCAGGGCTGCTGTTTTGCGTATAATCAATGCTATTTTTCTATTCACCGATGATTCCACCGGTTGAGAAAAGATTACACAGTTCAGTTTAGTGTATGACTGTAATGCATGAAAATACTCTGATCTGTAATCTTTCCTTAATCGGTGGAAACTCCGTTGATTCATTAAAATATCTGCAAGTTTTTTAAAGTCATCGACGACTCCACCGGTTGAGAAAACATTACAGATGCAAGTAAGTATTTTAGTTTATTGCAGTCATGCTCTAAACTGAACTCTGTAATCTTTTCTCAACCGGTGGAATCATCGGTGAATGGAAAAATAGCATTGATTATACGCAAAACGGCAGCCCTGTTGTAGAGATTGTGTTACTTGTAACCGACGTTTACGAATTTTCGCAGCTTTTAGTTCCGTCGAGTTACTTTAGAGGAACAATTGCGCAAGGCTATTTGGCAGAATTTTGTGCTGTCTGGCTAATTAAAATAAACGTCTGATAAATTCCATCAAGTTGCACCTCTCCCCCTCTCCTAAAAATAGCCTCCAACTCCTGTTGAAAGCAAAATTACTTCTGTAAAGAAGAAAATGTTTAATGGAACGATTTACGAAACCCGTGATCAGAGGGCAAGTGTTTGGCGAAGATAGGTTCCAATATCTTTGTATATTGAAGCAATTAAATGCTTGGAAAATTAAGAATCAGTCTCTCATTTTTTTCACTTAATTTTGGTTTGATTTCTGCCAGCCATTTCGTGCATGATATGAAACTGATACTCTTAGAAATAGAATCGACCAATTTAAGAACATTTTTTTCGGAGTTCAAAGTTATAAAATATTGACGGAGACTCATACGTTATGGAGACATTTTGAAGAGTTATTCATCTTCTTTCCAATCCAAATAAAATACGATAAATTCCTTTCCAGCACAGAATATGTTTTTGTATCAACAAGTTTAGCATGTGCTTGTAGAAGAAAAAATGAGAAATAAATATGTCGTTGCATCGGTCACATCGACGGTGTCCTTACAAAGAGGCGTAAGTAAGTCACACTGAGAAAAAAAAACCCACGGTTTTCAAAACCCGTAATCAAACACGGTTGGTGATCACTTGCAGCAACACGGCCCGATTAATGTATCAAATTTTATTTTTCTATCGATTTTCTTATTAATCTATTCATAATTATATCAATGGTATCCATAAGTAATCGGGTTGTACGATAGAATTAATCGGGCCTTGTTGTGATCATATACAACAACACGGCCTGATTAATGAATCGGGGTTTTTTTCAGTGCAATATCCAACGTTTCAAACTCGCCAATCTAAATTTTTCCCCCAAAAGCGAATTGACGAACCAATAGCCAAGCATATTAGAGATTTTCCACAATTTACCTTAAATTTGGTGAGAAAAATCAGGAGCATTCACGCACAAACTATTCTTTAAAAAATGGACAGTGTACAGAGATTGAAACGTTAAAGTGACTTACGTATTCTTGTAAAAACACTGACGTTCTGGGACCAATAAATGTTCACTAGAAACGGTCCTCAGCCCAAAGTCCGCCCTAAGTACTTCAACATGCATCGGCCACCAACCAACGGACAGCATCGGACCGTTTAAAAATGGCAACACCACAAACGAACCTCAAAATATGTACAGTGAGACGTAAACCAACGAATCGCAGCACTTAGGGTGAGTCGGGTTCACTCTAGACCCGCCCGCCCTAGATTTTTACGCTTTAACGACATAGATGTCCGCCCCCTATATATGAACACAAAATAAGGGTCCCTACATACAAACATGGAGTTTTTTCAAATAATTAGACCTATGATCGCGTTAATGGCGTGCCTTCCGACGTAAATTGACCTGCCAAGTTCGAATTTGGCCTTAGTTTTGATCGAAATAATCCAGTTTTTCCAAAATTTACACTTTATCGCGTAAAATGCTTAAACGTAGAATATACGTAAAATCAGGACGAGTTACGTAGAAAATTATAGCATTCTTGATATCAACGTCTCATATGCCATGGAGTAGCAAAATTTTCATGTAATTAACAAGAAAATTCATTGCAATACATTAAAATTTAGTTAAAAAGAACACTGATGTTTGGTGCTTGTCGCGGACAGTTATGTCGCTAAAGAGAAAAAGGCCTACTTCCCGCCCTAAGTAACGTAAAGTTGAGAGCGCTCC
Source organism: Trialeurodes vaporariorum (assembly GCA_011764245.1). Taxonomy (NCBI): domain Eukaryota; kingdom Metazoa; phylum Arthropoda; class Insecta; order Hemiptera; family Aleyrodidae; genus Trialeurodes; species Trialeurodes vaporariorum. Next base: position 63,967,924 of record VMOF01000111.1, on the reverse strand, counting down.
CTTGAACATTCCGATTTGCCATTAAAGAAATGTGAGGTTAGAAACGCCATTTTTAGGTACGACCCAAAGCCCGTCCGAACCGAACATTCATTGATCCCTGAGAGGGGATTTGTAATTAGTGTTTGTTTCTCTTATATTAGTGCGTGAGCTGAGCGTATAATGTTACAGTCGTCAGTCGTCACAGATTTATCAATAATAATATTTAATCAATTTAAGTCACTCGATTTGGCAACAATAGAACTCCATCGCGCGCAAACCCTAGATAATGGGACCAAAAGCCGTCAGTCCAGGGCTGCTCTGTTCCTTTCTTATACGAGTGATAATGAAAACGAATGTGCTGAAACCGATTTATCAATGGTCCGGTCGAGCCAACCGTAAAACAATACAGAGCTATTTAAATAAAGTGCGAGTGACCGCGTTTTTCCTCCATTCCTTTCCTTTCCCTTCCCTTCCCTACCCTAACTTCAACACCCCCCCCCCCCTGCCCCCTCACTGCACCCACCCTTATTCCATGTTCATACTGTATTCTCAGCCCTTGCGACTGTCCAAATGTCGGCCCGACATTATGTCGTTACCGAGAAAAACAATGCCCGCCATGCACATGAAATCCGCACGTTTCGTTCCGGACCGGACTCGAACCAGAAAAGCTCTGGAGGGAAACGAAGTGCTCCAGCGGGTGAGGTAATGAATCACACAAAATATACAAAATATAGGCCGCGCCAAAAGGCTGCATAGTTGTCCAGGGAAAGACTGAATGGGTATCTTTGTGGAGTGGGGACTTGGGAAGTTCGAAGGGGGATGCATTAACACGGGGGAAAAAATGGTCATGCTATAATAATAATAATTGACGATATAGTTGAGATAGTTGAACAAAAACCAAAAAAATTTATTGAAAATTTTCAATATTGCACTTGATTTTGAAGAGGGGCGCCATTTCAGATTTTCCTTGGGGGGATGGGGCAAGGCCCTCATAAAATTTGGGTGATTTTTTTTTTTTTTTTTTTTTTTTTTTTTGGGCCGTGCATCTTAAAAGAATCTTTATCTCTCTGACTTGATTGGGGGGGGGGAGGCCCTCCAAAAATTTGGAAGGCCCTTTTTTTTTTTTTTTTTTTTTTTTTTTTTTTTTTTTTTTTTTGGTGCCGTGCATCTTCAGAAAAATCTCTCTGACTTGATTTTTCGGCCACATAGAAAATCCTTGGGGGGGAGGGGCAATCCCCCCTGCCCTCCCCCAAATGGCGCCAATGATTTTGAATTTAAAAAACCGAGAAACGAAAACTTCGAAGGAGGAATTTTATAAACTTGTAGAAATAGAAATTTAGGTTATGACTCGTTCAAATGATAACTTACTTCCCTAGTAACGACGAAATTTTATTTTTCCTACTACATAAAAAAATATTGGTCACAAATTCAACGGTGCCACTTTCGGGCGAAAAAAACGGTAGACACTTGAAAGGTCTTCACGGACCACCGGTTGGAAACCGCTGCATTATAGTATTAAATAGTAAGAGAACATTAATTGCGATAAAGTGAAGAGGGTGCAGGGTTTGAATTAAAGTAGTAAGTTTGTTAATTATTTTAAAATATTGTTTTTCAGTCAACAAAATTTAAAAGGAGATCTGTTATAGGTGTATGATTGTAATGAGCCAGTTGCACTACAAATTCCACTTTTGATAATTGATTCTATTGTCGACTCGTGCAACATGCACAGCAAAAACAGATTCTCTTCATTCAAACCTTTGCGTAAAACAGCGATTTATCGGGGATTCTTGTGGAGTGGGGAATTCGAAGGGGATGCATTGATATAAGGTTCAAATGGTAAAAAAACAACACGGTTGGTACTTGCTTGCGAAATAGCAAGACCCGCCACTGGCTTGATTCTTCTGTGAAATGCCTAGAAAATTAACGGTTGCTATCCCATCAACCCCATCGCGATCCGGTCAGTTTTTAAGTGAGATTTAGCCGTTTGAAAAAGGTGATTTATGACATTAATCTTTGTCAAAATTTTGGAAGGATCCGCATAATGGGTCTGTTGCAAACTTTTGCTACAACGATTAAGAGTGTTTAATCTAATGTAAAATCGCCTGAAAAGTCCATTGATGGCATCAGAAAGTCGTAAAATGCAATAATAAACTCACAAGAGGCGTTTAATGAAATCCAAAATGGCGGAGAAATATCAAGTAATTTGTATGCATGCACCACAAACATCCAAGGATAGCCAACCTCACAATATCGATCACAACCAATCACAACGTAAACAAACACATAACCTCTACCTCCAGTGAGGTTGTCAAAGTTGACCATCCTTGGATGTTCGTGGTGCATGTATACAAATTGCTTGATATTTCTCAGCCATCTTGGATTTCATTAAACGTCTGTTGTGAGTTTATTATTGCATTTTTTGACTTTTTGATGCCACCGATGGACTTTTCAGGCGATTTTACATTAGATTAAACACTCTTAATCGTTGTGGCAAAAGTTTGCAACAAACCCATTGCACGACAGCTATACGAAGAGCTATGTCGCCAAATGACCAAGAATAAATTATTTAAAAATAAGTTTGAGAAAAGCTGAATTTTCAAAATTTTCCCATAGTTGGAGCAAGCCGGGTTGTTCCAATGTTTCCCCGAAACCCTCCATTCTCCAATGGGAATTCCTCGTTTCACCTACCCCGGAATTGATTTTAGCTACGTCATGTCAGTGCAATCTGCGACTGGTTACACCAGCGGCGGTTCGTGCTATTTGGCAACAATGTTTTCCCTCCATTTCATTCTACGTTAAACAATCGATTTGAAAGTGAAGCAGCGCTTCACCTGCGATCGATTGTTTTACATAAATTTAAATGGAGGGGAACCATATTGTAGCCAAATCGCTCGAGCCGCCACTGGGTTACACTGATTGTGCGCGAGTAACAGACCGAGATTTACTTACTGGTGGTGAATGAATCACTAAACCATTATCGATATTGCGAATGAGCAGAATAGAACTCACCTGTGAACAGAAAGAATAATTCAAAGAAATTAAAGATTTGAAAAATCTATCGTGATTCAATTTTTGGAAAGTTTAAACGACAGGACAGAACTGTTTCCAGCGACGCTTTGGTGACAAGAAACTTTCACTCTCATCATAAAATGTATTCATATGCTTGAAAGATGTGAACGAAAATCTATGGGGTTTGAAAGGAAATTCACTGAACAGTTGAACATCACTGTTTTCATTTAGGTCGTTTTCACATTTAAAAAGTAGAAAACGACTTTAATGAAAACATCAACGCTCCTTTAAAACAACCTGGTTTTCAGGCGCCTTTTCTCATTTTTCAGGTGTAAATGTATGAGTGTATACTGTATAGCCAGTGTTGCCAGAACGAGATTAAAAAGCCGTATCGTCCCCATTTAAATCAATGTAAAACGTACGGCTTCCCTCCCCAATCTGGCAGCGCTGTGTATTGCTTCAAACAGCCCTGTTTGGCAGTCAACTGTAGAGGAAATAATCCAGGAGAGGACCGACTCAAACTTACTTCTCCCTAAAGGTTATCCTGGACTCCCTCCCATTTTCCCACCCTCAATAGCGGGCCCCCTAAAATTTATTTAGTGAATGGTCTAAAAGATTTACAGAACCACTCCGATCCTGACTGAAAGAAACCCAAAAAAGTTCCTCTTAATCCTTGTTAGGAAAAAGGTTAGGTTAGGTTAGGTTGAAACTTCAAGGTTTTTTCAAGTACTTTTAATAAGCCTGAATCCTCTTTTTTTGTACCCAACTCAAATTCTCATCATTCCTTTGTACACAGAATTTTACAAAAATGCAAGAACAAATATTCCTTACTTTATTTTTTTTCCAAATCAACTCTACCGCAGGTTAAAAAAAAAAAAAAAAAAAAAAAAAATGAAAAAAGCCGCAAGTGCAGGCAGCATGACCCTGTAAATCAACTTTTAAGGTTAAATTAGCAAGTGTTCTTAAGCGACTTAAATAATTAAAATTCGCACTTCTTTATTTGTTTAAATAATTGAAAAGCACCTGCAGACTTTTTCCATTGCAACTTGTAAAATTCGCACGAAGAGTGCTCCCAGGTGATGTTATCATAATATTACCTGCATTAAAAAAAAAGTCAAGCAAGTCATACGCATGAAAAGAGTTATAATTTTTGTTTCCTTTTCTATGGACCCTTATCCCCTCTTCTCTCTCTCTCCCTTTCTCTCTCTCCCTCTCCCCCCCTCTCTCTCTTCCACTCCATCTTTCCCCCCTCTCTCTCTCCCTCTCCCTATCCTTATTTCTTTCTCTCTCACTCGTACTCTCACTCTTACTCTCACTCTCTCTCTCTCTTTCTTTCTCTCTCTATCTCTCTCTCTCTCTCTCTCTCTCTCTCTCTCCTCTCTCTTTCTCTCTCTCTTTCTCTCCCTCTCCTTCTCACGATTCTTTTCATCATAAACGTTTCACCGTTCACGAGCTAGCTCCTTTTTTGTAAATTTTTACAGCACTATTCCGCGCCCCTCTTCATCTATCTCTTATTTTCTCTTGACGTTTTTTTTCTTTTTCCCATTTTTTCCCTTTTTTTCCCAAAGTTCCCAACTTTTTGTTTTCCAACGTCGCGTCTCGCTGCGTTTCGTCGCGTTTACGTCCTGACTACAACAGCTCTCATCAGAGAAACAAAAGGCGTGCCTTGAAAAAGGTGGACCATGCGTAGACAATTTCTTTCTCATAATGAATTCTTTTCATCGGATAAAGAGAAATGTTTAATTTTCTCCTTTTTCCCCCTCCCCCTCTCTACTAGTCACATCATGCTCTTGAGCCTTCGGTGTCGCACGGTGGGACCGAAAATTGCAGTTTCGAAAATAGAATTAGAATAAAAGTTCCGACTGAAAAAATGCATTTATTTGCTTATACTTTTGTTTAAAGCACAAATTGTACACTAAACATCAAAAACGATCAATTTCCACTCAGTAATTTTGCTTATGAAGCCACGATTTTTCTATATAAAAATAATCTTTTGACTCCTAAGAAGCAGCGTGATATTAACCATTTTCAGCAAGGTGGTACACATATCTACCATTTTCTGTAACATAGGTTAATTTAAATGGACATTTTGCAGAAACATGTGTGACTTATGAAAAGTCTTAGAAAATTGTCATCTTTTGAGCGGTCTACAAAAATCTCACAAAAAGTCAAATTCCAAAATGAGTGCTGGAAAGGGTTAATGTATTATTTTTTCGCATTGTTTTCGTTGACCATACCTATAAAAAACACATACATTTGAGAGAAATATCTATTCGTTTGGTAGCTTTACGTTTTAACCCTTCCTATACATACCAAGCCCGAGTAAACTCGTTTTTGCTAACCAGTCTTGTTCACATAGTTTCAATTTCTTATGGGTATTTCTTCTTATTAGAAGTAACTCCCAAATTGTGGATATTTGCAAAGGGCTAGTATGTTAAGCGCCTTAGATTCGTGGTATAGGCAAAATGAACACCAGGCTGTATGACTATTTACCTACCCACTCAATCGACGAGATCACCGGGTCCTGAAAGAGTTAATAATGCGTAATTTCCATAGCAATTATTAGCAGCACCGAAAAGTCCTGTTGCCACGGAATTACCCATAACCGGTTAAAGAATCGATATTCTCGACGTTAAAAAGTGTGCGACAGAGCAATATAGGGAGTATCCGGTATCGACCGTTATAGACCGCTCTGACACTCTGTGCGCCGTTCTGTAGAACATAGTTTACTTGCTCCCTCCAAAGTCGCGACATTTAATGAGTTCCAGCAATAATTATACGCTCAAAGTGTATATTTGTGAGCGAGAAAAATAAGTGCACGCCTGTGTTTAAGCGTATATATTTGTCTTGGTTCCTATAAACTAAGAGGGTTGCTCCATTTCTGATTGGATTTCAGAGTTAGGCTCTCGTGGAGACCCCGAGGAGGAAAAATACAATGGCGAACGACACTTATATTAGCAAAAACAACTTATCTCGGGTCTTGCGATAAAGTTCACGATCATGCATACCATAATTTTCGGGCCAAAAGCGTACCTGCGGGCCGATCATATACTTTATCGTTAAACCGATTGTTAAATTTGTCTACGAGGGATGCTATTGGTCGAAAATTGTAAAACTTGGCTGTTGCTATGGTAACCATCGTTAAGAGTCTCGTTTTATAAAAGCTATTCATGAGTAACCTTTAAAAAACGGACACTATAGCGATGGTTACCATAGCAACGGCTAAGTTTTACAATATTCGACCAATTGAATCATTCAATACACAGTCTTAACAATCGGTTTAACGATGATGTAAATGATCGGCCCGCAGGTACTTTGGATAGTGCTATTTTAACCTGTGTTACGTATCGATTCCAGGGAGGGCATTGTGCTCCCAACGTTCGACCTTTTTCATGACTTCAAATGGACTGGATGCAACCTTGCCGAATTGCACGCGCTGCCACTGCACATGGGAACCCCTGAAAGAAGTTCCAGGGGTTCCCATGTGACATTTCTATGAGGCAATCCCCTGAAGATCGATTATTTTACATAGGTCTAAATAGAGGGAATCCGTTGTCCCCACGTTGCATGAGTCGCCATTTTGAAAAGAAGAGATTGAAAAATTAGCAAGATAAAATACTAGTACGCAGTTAAATTAGTTATTAAATTTAATAAAGACTTGTACAACTTGACAGCAATTCTGGTTCAAATTTTTACTTTTACGGAATGCCTTATTATTGACAACAAAGTTTTGCTACAGCTCTAAGGATCCAACTGTGGCGAGGCGTGCGATTTGGCAGCGTTTCTTTTCCCCATTTAAACACATTAAAAAGATCGAAATGCCTGGTCATCGCCGATGACTGAAGCGTTTGACACTTTTTGTGAATTTAAATATAGAAAGTACATTGTTGCCAAATTTCACGCCTCGCCACTGGATCCAACTATTATCGGATAGCATTTATCAACCACCGAATCAAGAATGATATTCAAATAACTCTAAAGTTTGTTTAAATAGACGGTTTTAGTGCGAAGTTAACGGTTCGCCAACAACCACAAAAATGCACTCATCGGTCGCAATCGGTTGTGATTGTGATAAAACTCGCCTGGCGTTCCAAACTATCTCACTCACTCTCCCGCGACCCCCACGTACACACATCTCTTTCTAGTTTCGAAATTCTTCTACAGGGCCTTGTTTTACGACATAGTATACTATCGAAATCGCATTAAAATGCCTCGAGGAGTTCATTTCAGCCAAAAAATTTCACGAGAGATGTCTCTACGTACGATTTTTTTTGAAATTAGAGCGAGATGGCAGTCCACATGGGTTATACGTGAGAGCGAGAGAGAAAGTTTGTCTTTGTTTGGAACGCTCATCACCGGATGCCGCCATTACTAAAACCCTCTACTACATAACTTCAATAAGCATATCGGTCAAAAATTATAAAAATCGACGGGTTTTGGATTTTTGAGAGCTGGCAGAAATCTCGGATGATTTCAATATGAATTGGAATGGGCTGACTTTCATGAATTTCTATCCTTATTGTATATATTATGATTAGTGCAAGTAGGCGCTGCCGAAGGATTCAAATTATAATTTTCTTCCCCAACCATTAACCGAATTTTCAATTCCATCAACCTTTTGACGAGGCTCATTTCATTTTTCCTTTCTTAAAGGTTGAACGGAAGAACTGAAAAGATGCTAAAGGAGGTCAAGATATTTTTCTTAGGCTACAGATTATCTCTATCAATCTGAGACAGCGTTGCCTGATGTAAAAACGAATCAGACGCAGCATTTATCTCATTCAAATCAACGCGAAATAAAAGTATTTTATTCCCGATTTGGCAACATCGCACTAGGAAATCTCGGGCATAGATCTACAAGTTAGATATTCGAAGGAAGGAATGTGACAGTATATAATAGGTCATTTTTCAAAAGAGATTTATCCTTCTCGAGATCTTTTTCCTCTACGAGAAAAGTACCGGCTGCCGTGCGAAGCGGTGAGAGAGAGAGAGAGAGAGAGAGAGTGACTTCGTACGTATCTCTCATCAAAGATTTGTATGTCTAAAGAAAGTTATCACGTTAGAGGATCACGTCCTCTGAGACTGTTTTAGATGAAATCACTAATTCTAGAATATCAAATCTGTCTTCCCTTACTCTTTCTGTCAACGAGTATTTCGGAACCTCTTTATGAAGAGGAAAATATGATAAAGGAAGCGAAGCCCTTCCTTTAAACTCGCGTGACCGAAGCACCGCAGAGCAGTAGCGCACCGAGAGTTTCTTCATCTCTCTCTTTTCTCCATTAAGAAACGTATGTTAGACAAGGATGGACAAGGGGATAAAACCCCCTCCTTCTGTCCTTTTCCTACTCATACATTCAAATGGGAAATGAGAGAGATGGAAGATATCCTGGTTGCGCCAGTGCCGCAGAGCTGCCGATTTGCATAGATCTAATGAAATTTTTAATATCAACCGATGATTCCACCGGTTGAGAAAATATTACATAGTTCAATTCAGTGTATGACTGTAATGCCGGAAAAAGCTCTGATCTGTAATATTTTCCCCATCGGTGGAAACGCCGTTAATCAATTTAAAAAAATCCGCAAGTTTTCAAAGTTATCGACGACTCTACCGGTCGAGTAACGATAAAAGACGCTAGTACTCTCGTGCATTACAGTCATACACTGAACTAAACTCTGTAATCTTTTCTCAACCGGTGGAATCTTCGGTGAATTTCAAAATGGCATTAAATCTACGTAAATCGGCAGCTCTGCGAAGCACAGCTTGAATATTTGAATGTGAAACTGCGTGTCATAGATTCTTTGAAGTTGTTTTCCCCCGACAAAAATATGTCCGCAAGTTTGAAATTACGGTAGGAACAGAGAAAAAATTCACGATATGCGAATCGGAACAGCCATGGGCGGAGCCAGCGATTTGGAAACTGTGCATTTGAATGGATGAGAAACAATCGATTAGAAATTGGGCCATGGCCCGGCCCCTCAAGAATCGATTGTTTCTCATGCATTCAAATGGACAGAATCCACAGTTGCCAAATTGCTGGCTCCGCCCATGGGAACAGCTTCATTGGCGTTGCTTAGTTCGCCATACTGCATGGTGTTGCAGCTTATTATTCGAAAATTAAAAAATTAAAAATTAAAAAAAAAATAAAAAGTAGACTACGGTTCTTTTCGGGAGGGACCTTTTGAAACCTCTTTTTTCCTTAACATTAAAAAAGAATTGCGAAATTCTCATGTGGGTTCCTATAATAACCTTCTCGAGAAATTTAATTTAAGGCTGTGGTACTTTGGCTGAAAATAACCATCAAGAGCCGAATCGAAAACAAATTTCTGGATACCTATCATCAGTAGCGAGGCGTGAAATTTGACAACAATGTACTTTCTCCATTTAAACACACTGAAAGAATCGAATGCTTCGGTCATCGGTGATGACCAGATGTTTCGACCTTTCTAATGTATTTAAAGGGGAAAAAAGAAACTTTGCCAAATTGCACGCCTCGCCACTGCCTATTATCATTAGATCGTACAAGTCTAATAAAAGATTGGGTAAATTTCTGATTTAATAATTTAATTTTAATTAATAGGGTTTTAGTGAGGCATACTCATGGGAAGACTGCACAAACATGCATGTTTTCATGTTCCTCTAAATTTTTCAATATGCATGGGAAAGCTGACTTCCTTTGCAATCTTTTTCACGGATCAGACGATTAAAAAGTAATATAAAAAAATAAAAAATGAATAAATAAATTGGCTGCTGTGAGCTTGTCTCGGACACTCGACAGTAGCGAATTAAAAGCGACAAGCTACGCCGGCAAACACACACTATCATACGATGGCCGTGTACTATATACACGCACTTCTACTCTCTTTTTCTGTTCCAAGCACACCCAAAGCACGAATATGTCAAAACAATGTTGCCAACCTCACGAAAACTTTTCACCAGATTTTTCACCCGGTTCAATCAAAAATGCTTTTCAATGATTTTTCTGTCACTCCCGACGGGGCAACACTGAGTTGACGAACAAATGAAGGGTCGTCGCGAGAGAATGATGCTTTTCGCTCTCTCTCTCTCTCTCTCTCTCTCTCTCTCTCTCTCTCTCTCTCTCTCTCTCTCTCTCTCTCTCTCTCTCTCTCTCTCTCTCTCTCTCTCTCTCTCTCTCTCTCTCCCTCCCTCCTTCTCCCTCTCACCCATCCCATTCACTTCTCTCATGTCTCGTCAGATCATTCACTGTCAAACTCTACCCCCACTTCTCAACCTTCCCTGTCTTTACTTTACTTTTTCCCGTCTCTTCAAAATTTTTGACGCGAGATATTTGTTAAAACGAGTCGCGCAGTGTCATTTCTTTTCCTTTTTTCTTTTTTTTTTCTCTTTTTTTTCGAGAGTCTTTTGATGACTCGCGTGGAACACGTAATCACTGTTCGAGCTCGGAGTCTGTATTTTTGCAGCTTTTTATTCTCGCCTCGGAGAAGAATTATAAGGAAAGAAGAGAAAGGAAGCAGGAAGAAAAAAAAGGGGAAAAAAGGGGGGGAAACCTAGTGTTTTTCTCCGTAGACGAGCACTAAATTTAATTATGCTAGATACATAGCAGCAGAGCATCGGGTTGTTAACTTTAATTGAAGAGGTACCTCTCCTCAAATCTAGGATTTTTGCTATTTGAAAATTTGAATTTGAAAGAGAAGGCATGCAAAGCCAACGAGCCGGTATAACGATAGAGCAGTAGCGGCTCGTGCAATCTGGCAACAGTGCTATTTCGCCATTTAAATCTGTGCTAAAAGATCGATTCTAGAAGAGGCACAGTGCCTCACCAAAGAATCGATTATTTCACATAAGTTTAAATGGAGGGAGTCCATTGTTGACACATTGCACGAGCCGGTATAACGATAGAGAGGCTGGTACATGTTATATGAGTCCTATCTTCAAGTGTGACAGCATGAACGATCTGAATTCGGTTTGTTTACTACTTCTTTTTTTTAACCTTAGAACAAAAATTGTAATTAATCTACAAAGGAGATTGCTTTTAAACGAAAATGCAAGTGTTTCAGAGTGGCTATTTGGACAAGTAAGCACATCAAAAACAACATAATGTGTCCGCGACATTCACCGCATCCAATCAGTGTTAATTTTACTAATTTTTCATGTTTTAGAATAATTCTACGCCTGCAATTTCACTTCACCATCACTATTTCATGTATTTTAAGACGCTGATTTCAAAAATGCTGTCACTTTTAATTAAACTGGCCTAGACTTTACTTAAATTTAAAATTACGTCTTCTTAGCAAAAAATTTGAAATTCTGGAAAAAGTATAAGTTTTGAGTAAAAACTAAGGCCGAATTTGAAATCAGCGGGTCAAAATACACGGATAATCTTGCGATTGGGGTGAGAAAGAGGTATCTTATTATGAGAAAACCTGGTTTTACGTTCATAACAGCCGGACACACTATGTCGTTAAGGCGTAAAAATCTATCTGGACACAGAATTTTAATACAAAAATCCAGGTGAGAAAAGTTTGCTTATTTCTGTTATACGTCAGTTTTCTTATCGTGCAAATCCTTCCGAAAGAAACAGCTATATCGATTTCTGTGTCCACCTGCACTTTCGTTTAAAACCAATTACAAATGTATTTAGCACATTTTTATTTAAAAATTTAAAGGTCAAAAGAAATGAGGCAAACAAACCGAGCTGTGTGAAAAAAGTCCATAAGAGATACCGATCATGGCTGCCTCCGTGAAAATTCAATATCACGCCCCACAAATCTTCTCTATCGCTATGGCTCGTTGGGAGAAGCACAGTCTTAGTAAATGACACAATTGACACACCGCTTTGGATCCATGCTGATTTAAAGTTCAACGCAAAAATTACAGTAGAGCTACACTTTTGCTCCAAAATATTGAAACATACGACTAGGTTTCTGGGCCATCGCATAACCACGCAGTTTTGAAATATTTATGAGACAATTTCTGACATAGCTTGGATGTGACACCTTGTCAGATGTATAAACCAATTTTATTTACAACTGGGGAACACACGACTACGTACGATGGATTCGATAAAAATCCAAATTATAGGTAGTGTAAAGGTAGAAGCTGTCATGTGTGCAAGAACTTTTAAATTATAATCCCATTTTTCGGTACTTCTTCAAAGACTCTGAGTTCCTCCCATAAACTCTATCTCCGCAACTCCAGATTGGGATTAAGAGAAAGATAGAGGGAGGGAGAGAGAGAGAGAGAGAGAGAGAGAGAGAGAGAGAGAGAGAGAGAGAGAGAGAGAGAGAGTTTGAGAAAAAGAGAGGGGGGAGGGAGAGAAGGAGTTGGCGAAAGAATGGGAGAGAGAGAGAGGGGGGGTATCTCAATACGGCGCTTAGAGCTAGTGAAATTGACTTCAATTGACTGACACTTGGTCCATATGAGAAAATTCAATTTAATTTTTAAATAATCATTTGCTACCCGCTTATTGTGTCTAAAGTTATTTTACAGCCGACAATAATAAAGCCAAGGTACGTGGTAGGGGTACTTATTTTTAAAACTGTGAAGCCTCGCAACTTTTCAGTCGTTTGAGAGCTGAAAGTTTGCACTATCCGAAAGATTTCATTTTTCGATCAGATGAATGTCATCCACTCTGGAGCTTTTAAAATATATTTTTCGACATCGCAGAGTTTGGTTCCGAAACTTTTACAACAGCAATTATCATGAGCTTCCAATTGATGTTTCTATATTTAGCTCATTCTTAAACTTTGTATTTTCATACATAGTTCCGATATTCGGGATACATTTCGTGTGCACACGAAAAGCTTTTAAGCGCACATTATTCTGATTTCTCCTTAGAAGCGTTCTTTTCTTTGAAATAACTCAAATATTTGTTGGGATTTTGAACTTTTCGCCCAAAACACTGCGATTTTCTTCATACAAAAGTCACACAATAGTAATGAACACTGGCGGATCCAATAATCTGTCGTACTCTCTCTTTTCTTTTTAGAACGCGTGTGTTAGAAAAGGACATATAATGGGCATTCACGTGATTTTTGCCCCGTCTTCCTCTTCTATCCTTTTTTAACACATTCGTTCAAATGGCCGACGAGAGAGAAGAACAATTTCCTGGATCCGCCATTGATTGCAAAGGAAGGATAGAAAGCACTGAAGCGATTCTTTTATTCGCTGTCCCAGATGCCAGTGTTGCCAGATATTACGGCTTTTCCCATAAGAACACATAGAGAAAAGTGGCGAGGCGTATGCAATCTGGCAACACTTCTTTCCCCCCCCTTTTAACACATTAGAAAGGTCGAAACGTCTGGTCATCGCCGATGACCGAAGCGTTCGATTTTTTTAGTGAGTTTAAATGGAGAAAGTACATCGCTGCCAAATTGCACGCCTCTTCTCCAGAGCTACCGTTTTGTGTATATTAATGCCATTTTTCAATTGACCGATGATCTCACCGGTTAACCAAACGATTACTGCACAGAAAAAAAAGCACGTGCTCCAGACACGATCTATATACACACCAGTACGGAACGTGCTCAGAGCACAAACTTTTCAGGTTCTGGACACGACGGGATGCGTTTCAGACGCAAACTCAACCTAAATAGATTGCGCTCAGAACTCGTTCCCGCACTGGTGTGTACGTTCGTGTCTAGAACACGGAAAGTTCGTGTCTGGAGCACGACCATTTTTTTCTGTGTGAATTCAGTTCAAGAGCATGACTAAATGAATAGCAATACTCCTAAGCATCAATCAATAATAACTATCGCATCAATAATGACATTAGAGGCAGTCTGAATCCTGCGACAAGGCAGAAGGCCAGAGCACCAACTAATTAAGATCCTGGAAGTACAGATTTACTGAGGGCGGCACTTTTGCCCGGGGAGTCATTATTATTATATTTAGTGGGGGGAGAAGGAGGAGGAGGAGGAGGAGGAGGAGGAGGAGGAGGAAGTATCTTTTCTATCCACGGGGTGGGAGGAGACTGGAGAGTCTTCCTCACCCCTTCCATCGCAGCCGGATCAAAGTGTGCGTCCCGGTCCTAAGTATGGAACCAGTTCACCTCTGAATCCACAAGTGCGTATAGGCCGGGTCACAGCGGTAAATTAAGAATCACCTCAAAAATGTTCAAAAGCTATCCCAAAGTCATTAAATTTTTAGGAAAAAACAACTCAAGAGAAGAAAAAAGTTTTATACTTTTATGCAACATTAGATTTAAAAGTCAAAAGATAACCCTTCCATTCGACTTTTTTGAGGTATGTGAGCCCATTCACCCTCTAAATAAAAGTACAAATTTAATCTCACAAATGTTTATAACCCACACATTTCTTACAAATGTGTCAATTAATTAATATCAAACTTTATGATGTTTGAGGTGTAGACCAAAGAACACTAATAACAATCAGTTACACAAAAACACTTAACTGTAAACCTGAAACACCTTGTCAATCAAATTTTGATTAAGGTCGTGCATCCAATTCTTAATGCGCGCGCGCGCGCGTTTTGAAGGCTGCTTGTTTTTTTTATTTTTTTTTTTTCTTCTTTCAGTGTACGATCAATGAGGCAACAACGGCTGGTACACAAGTCGCAAACTTGTCAAAGAACACCGCTATTCATCCACCCTAACTTGGTAAAGCTTAAAAGAGCTTGTCACGGAGGAACAGAGGAGCTTACAAAAGAAGGCACCGATCTTCAAAGTGCGTTAAGTGACTCGCGCTCATTGTAATGAAGGGGGGAAAAAAAATGAGAAAAAAAATCGAACGGGCGGACGGATTGTGTACTTTTCAGATATTTTTTTGCTCCTCTTCCTCCCCGCCCCCTCTTGGTGCTAAATACCCTGAACCTCACGTAAAAACCACTCGCCAGCATCTTTTGAAGATTAGCAAATGGAAGTGACAGTTTAATGCACTGAGAAAGTCATATTTGTCACTCGCATAAACTGGAACTGATTAAATTTCAAATTAACGACACAAAAGAAGCTCTCGTATTAAATTTTTCAGAGGGATTTGCCATTCTTCGCGGGTAAAATCCGTGAACCGAGTATTCGCTTTTGCAATTTTTGAGCCTCTCGAAAATATTTCACCGGCATCTTTCAAAGATCAGTGACTGAAATACAAAATTCAACAATATGTATAGTTTGTATACATAGGTATATTACTCCCAGGAACAGACCAAATTTACTGCCCCGTTTGAGGGGAAAAAAAACATGTTGAATTAGTTAGCAGTCATAAAAACATCTCATACTGCCAAAAGGTTAATTATAATTAATCAGTGTAAATTCCCAGTGTTAAGTGTTTAATCCGAAACACACACAATGACGGTTATAAATATGGATTTGTCAGGACGAGCATACCCGCTGTTTTATACGTGGTTATTGTAATGCAGTGGCGTCTCGTGCGATTTGGCAACCATGCAATTTGCTCAATTAAAAGCTAGGTAAAATAATCGAATCTTGAGGAGGCTCACAACCTCCTGGAGAATCGATTGTTTTACATGAATTTAAATGGAGGAAAAGCAACTCCCCATTTTGGACTTGGACCCAGATCTTGCGCGGAACGTCCGCGGCGGGTTGGCTCGGGGCTCACTCCTAAGTGTTCAGATGTATCATTTGCTCAGGTCGATATACATATAAACTAAACCTCCCCTTTCAGTGGCTGTGAGAGGGCTTGAATAAAGAGAGTGAGTTCAGCTGTTAAAGAGCTGAATAAAAAAACATAAAAATAAAAATTTGACTGAGTTTGAGGCTCCTTCTCTAGGCTGTCATTGAATTTTATTGGGGGAATGTTGCGCGCGCATCTAATTCCTCCATTCCTATGATTTGTCTCCGGAGAGTTACACTCGGTCGAGCGGTTCATAAAATTCGCCCTTTCTATGTACCATGACATAAATTCGGTTCAAAATAGTCTCGCTTTACATATATATTGCTTACGAATGCACTTCATCTAAGCTCCCCCCCCCCTTCCAAGAAGAAAAAAAAGGAAAGGAGAAAAAGTGCATAAAACCGAAAGGACATTACGTCAGGAAGGGCGATGAAGTCAATATTGAGTTCCAGGTGGACCATCTTCCCCCTCCCCACCACCCATATTCTTCGTATTAGGAGAAGGAGCTCTGAGCTTGGGCGAAGGGGGGAGGAAAAAGAGGAGACGGCGGATACTCCAGAGATATGCTGAATAAAAAGTAAAGTGGACAAACAGGGGGGAGGCGATTGGGGGGGGGGGTGCGAGCGAGGGTGGCGGGGTTGAAATGAATATTTGACTTGGGAAGGGTATCCGAGGGGCTTGGAGTGTAGGGACGATGGGGTTTGCGCGAAAGGAAAATTGAGAGGAAATAAACGGAAGACATGTGAATTGTTCGATGCGCGCACACACTGACACACACTCACACACACATGCAAAAATTCATGGACACAGGAAATAGAAGATGCACGGTTGCTCGCCGTTTGGAGACAGCTGTGTCAGTATTTCCCTTCGAGATGCGAGGAGTATAGTGACTGCATCAGTGAGAACCGTAGTATGGGTGACACATAAAAAAAAAGCCTGATCTTATTCGTTACAGGAATGTTACACTATCGTCTCGAATTCAGTGCTGAATTTTTACTATTCCAGATTTTGGTTTAAACAACTATAAAAGCTCTTATGAAACGACCTGGATAAAAATTAGATGTCCTCTATTCTCTGAGGAGCCGGATAAGTTCAGTCCTGGAACGGAAAAAATAAAGAAAGTTTTGCTAAAAACCCAGCCTGCAAATGCCTCGCTAAAATCGCGATATTCATAATGGGGCTCTTGCTCTTGCAAACTTTTGCTATAGGGAATTGAATAGTTGATTCTTGCATAAAAACCTGTAAACATGACGATGAGTACACTGAAAAATCACAAAATACTCTCAAAATCGGGCTTAATGGCGGAGAGATGCAGGTATCATGGGAGATTCCCATCGATATTGAGACATATCTCTGTCTGTCCGTTTAGAGGAAGTGAAATAATAGACAGGAATTTCCCATGATACCTGCGTTGAACCGCCATTACAAACTTACCGTTATAGCAGTTGTGTGAGTTTATTACTGAATTTTAGACTTCCTCAGTGTGGTTTTCGTGATTTTCGCTGGTTTTTACATCAGATTGGACTATTCATTTGCTCACAGCAAAAGTTTGCAAGAGCCCCATTGCTGTTTCAGCAATGGGCATTTTGCGTGAGTAGCAAAATATTTGCTAGACCAACAATTTAATCTGCAAAAATCAAAAATTTGTTTGGTGAACCAGCAAAATTTGCGTTTGCGCGTTTGGAAAATTCGTTTTTGCTAAGACAACAATCTCATGAGATTATTGTTTAATGAAAAAAATTTGAGATTTTTGCAAATTAAATTGCTGGTCAAGAAAAACTTCATATTGTTGTTTTAGCAATTATGAATATTACGATTTTAGCGAAGCGTTAGCAGGCCGGATTTTCAGCAAAACTTCTCTACTTCAGGTATATATATTTTTTTTTTGCAGTGCGTTTTTAGCATACGTGGAAATTGAAATTGAAAATATTATACGCAGACAAGCCATGAACTCAAAAATAAACTCTTTTGATTCTAGTCCAATGGTATTTTGTGTGTTTTAATATGTATAGTTTTTATGTAAAGTAAAATATCTGCTCTTATTTTTCTCTGGTAAAAGTGTACTATGAAGTTCCATGACCAAATTTTCGCGGGCCTTTCATAGAATTTCATGAAGTTACAAGGAAAATATTATAGAATTTCATGAACGACTCACGGAATTCCATTTAATTGTCTGGGGGAATAATGATGGCTCACGGGATTTTAGTCATGGAACATCACAGAACACTTTTGCCAGAACTCTTTTGTTTTGTTTTTTGTTTGTTTGTTTGTTTGTTTGTTTGTTTGTTTGTTTTTTTGTTTTTGTTTTGGAGGAAAATTATTCAAACATCATTAAAACAGAAGAATTGTGGAGCGTGAACTAGGAATATGGATTATATAAACCTCAAGTTTTCAATTCAAAATAAAAGGAGCGTTTCACTGTGAACAGAAAAGAAAACGGCAGTGCGAATGATTGCACAGTCCCTGAAAAGAAATTATAATATTTCTGAACAGAAATTCTGAAGGAAAATTCAATAATTTTTCCACGCCATAGAAATTCCACTTGAAATCACCAGAAATTAAATCTAAGACCGCAGGAAATTTTGGTCATTACTTTTGGCCCTAAGAAAATGCAAATGCTAAGAATTTCTTGCCAAATCGAAAAAAATTTCTGGTGCAATTTCAAGTAGAATTTCTAGCAAGGAAAATTTCTAGCTTTTTAGACCGGAATTTGTGTTCAGAATATACCATTATTTCTCTTTTGGGACTATATTCAATCATTCACCGAGCCGTTTCCCCGAGAACTTTTCTTTTTCAGTTTTGAATAAGCAATGGATAATACGTATGTCCAAATCAACGGCGGCTCTTGTAATGGGGTAGTTGCAAGCAGTGGCGTAGCCAGGAATTTTTCAAGGGGGGGGGGGGGGGGGTCCGAGGTCCGAAAATTGCCGTGGGGGGTCCAAAGATACTAATTTGGTTGAAATTGTCTGAAAACGTAAAAAATGACCTTTTTTTAGGACAAATTTTGGTGTCATGGGGGGGGTCCAGACCCCCTGGACCCCCCCGGACCCCCCCGGCTACGCCACTGGTTACAAGGGTCTGAAATGCGGTGCTTTTTATAAATAAAATTATTGTACTTGATGAGCTGAGAACAATGGTGACTTTGGTTTTTTCATAAGTGTCCCAGTTTTGGAGATACACACGTGTAAAATTGTAAGAAATCGTGTGCGTAATGACGCCACTGCGCGTAATTCCCATTTAAAACAAAGCATTTTGGGCCAAAATCTCATCTCTAGATCAATGGGACCTAATTAGAAAACAAAGGCATATCTGTGCTAAGCTCATCACGTACGAGTACTTTCATTTTCTTTACACAAAACTTATCATTTCAGACCCTTGCAACTGCCCCATTCGGCAAGAATATTTCTCGATTTTTACGCCTTAACGACATAGGTTGTCTGGCTGTTATGAACGTAAAACCAGGTTTTCTCATCATAAGATACCTCATTCTCACCCCTATTGCAAGATTATCTATGTTAATTGACCCGCTGATTTCAAATTCAGCCTTAGTTTTTACTCAAAACTCATGCTTTTTCCGGAATTTCGAATTTTTTGCTAAGAAGACGTAATTGCGAATTTACGTAACACATACGCCAATTTAATGGAGACTGATAGCATTCTTGAAATAAGCGTCTCAAAATACATAAGATAACTATGGTGAAGTGAAATTGAAGGCGAAAAATTAGTCTAAAACACTAAAAATTAGTAAAATTAACACTGATGAATGGTGAATGTCACGGACACATTATGTCGTTTTGGATGCTTACTTATATTTCTCCTCCATTTGATTCCAAGTAAATCAAGCGATTCGATATCTTTACCAACAATCGATTGTTGGACATAGATTCAAATGGAGGGCAAACATTGTTGCCAATATTGCGCGAGCCGCCCACCACTACTCGAAAACAACCGCAATCGCACTCCCACGCTCAAAGATTGGGACACCGATTTTCTGCGCATGCGCACCTCCGTTCTGTGGGAAGCGACTTTCCGTTAGCACAAATCCTTCCACCCGAGTACATATACACTTCAAAAACGGAGGTTTATCTACTCTCTTGGAAGTGCAATGAATCAATTCTTGTCTCATGTTTACTTATCTCGCGCCATAAAACGTGTGACCTCTACTCCCACTCGCAGGCGGACCTTGCCTTTGCGTTTACCCTAACTCGTATATATACGTATCAGATGAGACTTCAACGCCCCTTGCGCCTTGCGGTTCTACATCCCAAACCACATAGAGCAAAGCAATGGAGGAATACCGGAAACTGATATGATACCTCTCCGTTACGGTACAATTTACGAACAAACATGCAAACGTGAACGCTCTTCGTTGCGCTACTGACACAACGCAACACACTATAATAAAACGGATATAACGGACACAGCCACTGAAAATGGTTGCTGCTATAATTTTTATTCATGGAACCTGATGAGCACGGGTACGGAGAGTGTTAAGCTACATAGTTGGGGGAGAAAGAGAGAGAAAGAAATAGTGAGATTGAGATTGAGATTGAGAGTTAGAGAGAGAGAGAGAGAGAGAGAGAGAGAGAGAGAGAGAGAGAGAGAGAGAGAGAGAGAGAGAGAGAGAGAGAGAGAGAGAGAGAGAGAGGGAGTGAGAGAGAGGGAGAGAGAGAGGGGGGAGGGGAGGGGAGGGGAGGGGAGGGAACCCTTCCCCCGTGGAAAAAGGGAAAACTTTTTACATTGTGTATCAAATACTAATACTTGCAAAAAATGAGTTAAAATTACAAAATAAACTAATAATGAAGTTTGTCAACTGTTATTCCTTTGATTACAATTATTTGTCTTTTTTTCTTTCATTTTTCATCGTGAAATTTTGACTTTTTTGAAATTTTTGAATTCCAGGGGGGGGGGGGGGGGCGGCACTTGCTCCCCCTCTTGCCCCCCGCTCCGGGCGCCCATGAGTTGTACTATCTTCAGCACAGCTAACTCTAGGCGCTAAGTGTTTAATTTAATTTACCAAAACTTTAGCCGCGGTCGTGTGTACGACGCACGCACCATAGTCAAAAATCTAATTAGAAGGTATCAGGGGGGGGGGGATTGCGGAGGCATCTTTCATCTTTGACATCCGAACAACCCCCTCTACTCCCCCTTTCACAAAGAACATTATAGCGTTGATAGATCTGACGAAGACTTGGCCGTTAAGGGAGGTCGAGGTCTCAAAGAACGTTCTGAAAATTATGGTCTTATACGCGTCCGTCCGCACCGAACTCGCGGGCATGGGTGAAAGCTGCGAGGAAAGAAACTTAACCGCAACAGTTTCCGCTTCTCCTCATTAGACATGTAAATTCCGCAATTGTTCTTCGATAGACTCTCGCGGTTGCGAGGCTCAACTTTTGAGCCGCTCTCAGTCTCTAACCTCCCCTCTCTCCTACAAGCTTATTATTTATTCGTAAATTATCATATTTCGCATTGTTTTTGCACCTCGCACGCCGCAATCGCTTTTTGAGTCGGGACTATCTTGCTTCTCTGTCTCTCTCTCTCTCTCTCTCTCTCTCTCTCTCTCTCTCTCTCTCTCTCTCTCTCTCTCCCTTTCTATCTATATATCTCCCTCCCTCCCTCTCCCTCCCTCTCCCTCCCTCTCCCTCTCCCTCTCCTCTCTCTCTCTCTCTCCCCCCCCCCCCCCTCTCTCTCTCTCTCTCTCTCTCTCTCTCTCTCTCCCTTTCTATCTATATATCTCTCTCCCTTTCTCTCATCGACTCTACCTTTCTCTCTGCTCTCTTAGCCTCCGCTGTGAAATAAATTCAGCAGAATTGAATTATCCGGAATTTAAAGGAATTGAATCTATTATCCGGTATCCGGACTGCATCGCCACTTTGGCTGCCGCGCCGACATCTCGAAGATCAAGAAGCAGCGGCGAGCTTCCTTTTTCATCACCCGAATGCATCGTTAACTTCTGTCTATCAATGCGATTGTACCGCCTCGTCTCGCGCCTGGGGTCCCCAACAGCGTTTTTATCATACTTTCGTAAGGCTTTTGAATAAGTTTTAAAAACAACGAGGAGGGATGAAAATAAATCAGAATGCTTAGCAACAGAGAAACGCAAAGGTGTCTTGATGTAAAAAGAGGTATAGATGTGAAGGCAGTGACGGTTCCTGAGCAAGGCTGCCGTTTTCAGTGGCGGCACGTGCAATTTGGCAACATTGTATTTTCTCCCATTTGAATACATGGAAAACAATCGATTCTCCAAGAAGCTATCCATGTTCTCAAAAATCGATTGTTTTAACTCAATTTGAATGGAAAAAAAATGATCGGTTGTCTGATCGCTCGATCCGGGCTACTGGTTGTTTTGCGTATAATTATTCTCGTTTTTTCCCGTTTGATTCAATTTCAAATTTTTGAATTTCCCGACAAAAAGAAATAAACTGTCCGGAACACCCTACGAACACTTTCTCCCTCCATTATTATCTGGGAGGCCCCCAGACCCCCCTTAAGAGTACTGGGGAAGACCCCCAGACCCCCCTTTAGTATTCTGGGGGAGACCCCCAGACCCCCCTTAGAATATTTAAATTTTCCCTTTTTTGACCCATTTTCCCATTGACTTTAATGGAAACCATTTTTCATCCATAGCTAACCTAAAAATTAAAATTTTAAAAAAACAAGAAAAGTCCCCCTGGGGAATGTTAAAAGCAACATCTCTCCAAAATTTGGATGCATATGGATCAGTAGTTCAAAAGTTATGCTGGGTTTCACGTTCATGACTACAGACAGACAGACAGACAGACAGACAGACAGACAGACAGACAGACAGACAGACAGACAGACAGACAGGCAGACAGGCAGACAGACGGACAGACAGACGCCACAGAAATTGTGTGCATTTACTCCTCCCTACCACATATGGTTCAGAAATATTGAAATATCATGGATGGATGTTCTTTAGTGTAGTATTAGGTATGGTAAGAGCCAGTTATTTTATAATTATCATGATTGACTTAGTTGCAGCGGGCCAAGTATCGAAACAAAATGCATGAAAAATCTCTGCGCCATTGCAATACTTTCTAAATTTTTTTAATTTCATTAGAGTGAGAAAGTAAAAACAGAAACCCCGCTTTGGTAGCGCTGACTATACCTGAAAAATGATCCAGCAACCTCCTAACCTAACCTAACCTAACCTAAGCTAACCTAACTAAAGAGATTTCACTGGGTGAACTAAAGATTTGGTTGGCTTAAGTGGCGGCTCGTGCCCTTTGGCAACAATGTTCCTCCTCCATTTGAATGTATGCGTAAAAATCGATTGTTGATGAAGCGCTGCTTCACTATCGGATCGATTGTTTTACATAAAATCAAATAGAAGAAAAACATGGTTGCCACATTGCACGAACCGCCGCGCCACTGGTTGGCTCTATAAAAGTCTTTTGCTGGGTTATTTTTCTGCTAAAGGCTTTGTCAGCGCTATACCAGTGGCGGCTCGTGCGATTTGGCAACCATGCAATTTTTACATTTCAACTTAGGTAAAAGAATCGATTCTTGAGGAGGCTGACAGCCTCCGGGAGAATCGATTATTTTGCATTGATTAAATGGGAGGAGTACACTGTTGCCAAATTTCACGAGCCGCCACTGCGCTATACCAAAGGTTTTTTTCTGTTTTTCTCTGTGTGATTGAAGTACGGGCAATGGGCATGTCACGTGTATTCAGTCTTTTTTTCTATATTTTTCTAACAAAAGGAGTAGAATGGTCAAAGATAAAGGCGAAATGGAAGAAAGAAGAGAAAGGAATGATGAATATGAGAAAAAAGTTACCATTCATGTTCTTCCGAGATAACTGCGGATCTGAGACCGTCAAATCTTGTCACATCGGGACTCGAGCCCGGGACCGTTGGATTTTAGCCCAGTTACGTTGACCACCAGACCATACGAAGGCCAATAAGGACAAAGTTCGGATGAGCATCTTGAAATGAACTTTATGGGTTTATGATTTTTTTCTGTCATTCTAAAGCATCTTTGAATGTATATAAAGCGTTTTTATGTATGTGTATGCTAACCAGATAAGTGCCAGCAAGCTGATTGTGAACAATCGTATCGTAATTATGCTATCGAGTCGATGATCGAGTGCGTGTTATCTTATGGGTGGTGCCATTCCGAAAGGTTTCATTCCGATTGTAACCCTCCCATCTCTACGGAAATTCTCCGATAGCTCAGGAGTCATCGGCGAATTTCCACAGAGATGGGAGGGTTTCTATCGGAATGGCACCACCCAGAAGACAACACGCGCTCGATCATCGACTCGATAGCATTTACGATACGATCGTTCATAATCAGTAATCAGCCTGCAGATTACTTCAAAAGAACGCCACTAATGCCACTACTTCGTTCATGAAGGAAAGGTAGTTAACTGTTCGTACTCGGGGAAGTTGAAATTGCCTGTACGACGAAATGAAGGCGCCCGAAGACATCTTATATTGTACATTTTTTCATTGATAATCGCGTTTATCCAGAATGAAGACTGAAAAAATGTGAAGTAGACCAGAGAAGAAAAACGAATATACTATCGGGCTTGGCCCATAAAGAATTAACTTCAGTTTCAGGGAAGTTTTGCGCTTAAAATGTATTCAGGCAACAACCAAAGAACATCTATATGTTCAGATTCCAACTCTTCATATTTCCATTTCTGTTATTCTCAGAGTTCACAACTTTATAAATCTGAGACTCATGTGGTTTTTGCTTGGGTGCATCATTATTCCGTATCAATTTCTCGGAGCGCATTCTATATACAACGATTCCCCCAAGGGGGCCACCTGCAATATTATACCATCACGCAAACCTAATTTGTTTCAGACCCTGGCCGGCCACGCAGGGACTTTGAGAAGGAGCAAATTGTAGATAGCCCTCCGCGCGCCGGTTAATCCCACAAGTGAAATGGAGGAGTCCTGTCGACACGCAGTCGGGGATTGAGGGAGGCCTGAGGGGGGCTAGGAAAGGGCTTCCGGGGGTAGAAGGGGGGGAGGAGAAATTAGAAAATAAAAAGGGGAGTTGTTAAAACCCCGTTGAGCATAAAAACTCTATTCAACAGAAGAAAATTGGAGAGCGGGCGCGGGATGCGAAAACTGAATTACCCGCATCGGAATCCAAGTCACGAACTTCTCATCCGTTCGCCTCACCTTTATACCCTCTCTCTTCTCTTCTCTTCTCTCTCTCTCTCTCTCTCTCTCTCTCTCTCTCTCTCCCTCCCTCCTTACTCCTCTCTTCCTTCTCTCCTCTCCTCCACCTCAACAGCTTCAAGCAACAGCATCTCTCGTTGGCATCTCCTCCTCCGAAGCCGCGCTCATATCTCCTTGAGTCCCTTCCGAGGAAACCCTTCAAGTCTTAGCACAATTTTTTTCTCTCTACCTTCCCCTTCCTCCCCCCTATCCACACCTAATCTCAAACTCACTTTACATCTGTTTTTTTTTTTTTTTTTTTTTTTTTTTTTTTTTTTTTTTTTTTTTTTTTTTTTTTTTTTAAGTGAGAGAGACCCATAAGGAAAAGAGAAGGGAGAAAACTCGACTCCATGCACGCGCGCGACGAATTAACACCGTTTGGTCTTCGAGCGAGTCGTCGTCGTCGAGGAAAACACTCGAATTCAGCTATTGGCATCATGGGCAGATACAGGGAATTGTCTTTCTCTCTCTCCTCCCATTTGAAAACGTGCGTTAGAAAAGGACAGAAGAGGGGGCCAAATTCACGTGATGGCCCCCTCTGCTGTCCTTTTCTATCACATATGTCCAAATGGAGGGAGAGAGAGAAAAACAATTCCCTGTATCCGCCCATGATTGGCATTCCTTATTCTGTGGTTGAACCATCGACTTCGAAGGAAACTTTAACTTTCTATTTCCGATTCCTGTGTTAATAGCCTCATCTGTCTCTTTAACTAAACTAAGCAATAATAATAACATCATTGGCGGTCCGTGGAGTATAGGCTTGTTCGATGTTCGATACATCGATCGAAGTTTTGATGTTTTCCTGACATCGAATGGGTTCGATGCTAATTTTGATGTCACTCGACGAAACTCGTTATTTATCGACATTTCGACTGAAAACAGATTCAAGCGTCAATTTTTTCCTCGTGAACCATCTCAAAAGTATAAAAAAGTCTCACTATTGTCAGTGACTTCTCACTTTTGACATGTTACAATTTGTTTCGATGCATCGAAAAAATGTCGATGATTTTTTGTCGAACTTCGATGCACAAAACTGGACATCACACAGGCCTAGCGTAGAGGGTGGGGAGAGGGGGTTAAAAAATGAGTGCCGGGTAATTGTGCAAGTTTTAGGGGTACCGGCTGTTGTGGTTTTAACCTTAAGTTGATACGCATTGGGTACAGGAGAAGGCTATTTTTTTCCGCAACAAAATGGTTTTGGGAATTTGTTGAGTTAAACTTTTCAAAGTATTCCGACAAGTTGGCCATGATGATGCGCAATTGAATGGAACAAATATCATTACTTAAGACTGATATCATTTTTATTTTGGAGATATTTTATAAGCGGTCACTCTTTGCTGGCGTTTGGGGGAAAGTATAGCTCCATTACGGTTTGTGGGTAAACTTTTGCTGACTCATCTAAGGATATTACCACATCCCTTTCCTCGCCCTTCTCAGCCGCATGTTGGGAGTGGTCAGACGATTTAACGAAGTCGTAAGGGAGCATGTGAGATTGTGAAAGCCACCTGGGCATGAAGTAAATGACAACACTGAACATCAGCAACATATTTGGTTACAACTTAATGCCTCTCGCAAGTTACAGTGGAAGCTTGAGCTTGAAAGTTATTCGACAAAGATTTCCCCTCACAGCAACAGTTTTGCTAGAACTTCGAGCTATAACATGGAAAGGACAATGTCTTTCAATTTATAATGACGCAGAACTCTTCATGTAATTTTTCCTTGTAAAGTAAATCAATTTTTAGCGTTTTGAACATGCGAAACTTCCGAGACTTAATAATGACTGTTCTTTTGTGAAAAGATGAGGGCTCTCCCTCTCCCTTTACCACTCCCTCTCCCTCTCTTAACCCTTTACTAAGCGATTTTTTTTTCGTTCGAAAACATGATTTTTCAATTGATTTTGACTCAAAATGAAAAGGGAAAATAGTGAAAAAATTCCTAGCATTAATTCTTGCGCCCGAGAGATCTGCAAAGTACTAAATTTAACATGGGCCAGTATAGGGAGAAAATCAAGGTCAAACGGTTAAATATATTTTCTAATGCTCAGATGGCGCCCAACGTGGGGCCTTGATTTTTCAGACTTTTTCAGACTTCGGTGAAAAATCGAAACTACTCCTTGATATGTTCCGGAGGGATGACGACATGGAAAAAAATGATATTTTAACTTTAAGAGTTCAAAATGGAGGAAACATATTATGTGCCTCAGGGGTGCCACAGCTCAGTTAAGAAAGATCGATAAAATCAGGGATGCGAACCGTTCTGGAATTTAGAACCGGTTCTGGCTCCGGTTCCAAATCATCAAATAAAATTAGAGCTGGTCCCGGTCCCGGTTTTATCATGATTCTGGAACCGGTTACAGGTTCCGGTTCCAAATCATCAAATAAAATTAGAGCTGGTCCCGGTCCCGGTTTTATCATGATTCTGGAACCGGTTACAGGTTCTGGTTTTAGAACCGGGTTCTAATTCTCGGTTCTTTTGGTTCTTAATTTTTCCTTAAATTCTCTTAGTGTTTGAAAACGGTTCAAACGGCAGGAAATATATTCGGCAGATATTCTGAATAATCTGAGGCTACCGTTGGCGAAAAGGACAGGAAAATAAGATTGTTTCCTCCGTTCTTGAAAGTAATAATAGCTCTCAATTTACCTACTTCAAAATCTATATCCCAAGTATTTTTTTCCAAAATTCACCTTAACACCTTGGATTGAAATAAAATTCTCTCAGTGTTTGAATGTGGGTCAAATGGCAGGAATTGAGAGAGAATATTCTGAAAATTCTGAGGCTAACGTTGGCGAAAAGAACAGGAAAATAAGATTGTTTCCTCCGCTCTTGAAAGTAATAATCGCTCTTAATTCTACTTTGTTCGCACGTCTGAACGTTGTAAATTGAGGAGTAGATCGTTGCGCGAGAGTGAAACGAAGGAGCATGCATAAGAAACTAGGGACGGAATACTCGATGGAGTTTCGGTGTAACTCCTTGATGCGTCCCTCCCGCAACTCACCGTTCACCATTCACCAACTTAAACCATATCCCCCTCCCTCTCCCTCATGTATTTATAACAGTTCATTTGATGTCTCAGCCGTCGCGCCGCGTACGTCGTTATCTCCCAACAATTGAACTGGCTCCAAGTTAACATCACGAAAACGCAGCTCCGACTTTAATTATATATTGCCTGGTGCGAGTGAGTTTAACAGCCGGTTAACCTCAGATTATTAATCCAAAGAGTAAATGGGCCAATTCGGAAACTGAATAACTGATGGCGCTTTGGAGCTAACACGCGCATTTATGGTTACAGTTTCCAGCCTCCGAGCTCTCCCGCCATTCCGATGATGGGGTTGGGCGGATTGGGCGGAGCGCCCACCCCCCCCCCCCCCCCCCCGCTTGCCGGAGGAGCCGATACACTGCAATGTAACCAGCAATATAGGATATATATAGGTATGATTTATGTATCACAATTTAACTTTTGGCAGTAGAGTATAATACTTTGACGTAATGATAGTGTATGAAGGTGCGAAATGTGCCATTTGTCTGACGGGCGGTTGTGTATTACGATTCATAGAATGGATTTGTGAAAGTGGGGCTTATATGCAATGGTGCAATCGAAACAGAACAGTGTTACCAGATTTGACAAAAAAAAAAAAAAAAGGCTCACTTTACATTAAATTATAGTATTTGATTTTTTCATGCTAAACCTGCAGCTTTGGAAAGAATGAGGCGAGAACAAAAATAATGTACATAAAACAACAGCGAGATAGAGATAGTTTGGAACGCTACACGAGTTTTGCCACAGCTGATTGCAACCGATGAATGAATGAATTGGCCAAACCTTTGCGTTAACTTTTGTAACGCCGAGCGCATGCAACAGTCGCAGCACTAAACCTGGCTCCAGTCTTACCCGAAGGATTGAATATTTTACGCTTGATTCCTGGAAATTTTATCCAACTCAATTTGTTTTCATTCCGAGGTTTGTCCTCCCCCTTTTTTTTAATCAATTATCTCGAAACGAGTCCTTCGAGAAAATTACTTTTCGCTTTACGAAGAAATGTAATATCTTTCTTCCCTCTCAATGCAGAGTTCATTTGGTGCATGTCTGTATATATATACTTTGCAAGCAGAGATTGCGGACGGGTTTTAATTGGCAGGAACGAGTGCCGCGAGAGACGGAACTCACGCTCACGGCGGCGAGACTTCTAAATTTGGAATAATTTTCACGCTCTAGCTTTCAAGACTAAAATGACGCTATCTCGAACGATTCATTTCAACTTTTGTCGTTTTCTTTGAATCGAGAATGTGATTTCTCTATTTCTAAACAAAACTTCCCCGAGCTCGCTGTATACGTTTCGCGACATCGTCTTCAGCTGCTCTGACTGTTTCTATCTCTCTCTCTCTCTCTCTCTCTCTCTCTCTCTCTCTCTCTCTCTCTCTCTCTCTCTCTCTCTCTCTCTCTCTCTCCCACTCTGTCTCTCTCCCTCCCTCTCTATCTATCTCTCTCTGTATCCTTCCCCGTTCCCCGTCTGTCACTTTTGACATGTGAATCTAAAATGATGAGCGGAATCGAAGTTTATAAAAATCAACTCTAATGATCACATGAGACGAGGCAAACGCAAGTTCGAGAGCTGTCATAATTCTTACCTCCTCATTTTCTTGAGTCATAATTTTCCCCCCTATGGAGTTCCGATAAAACATTCTCCATGTGTCTGTAATAAAGGAATGAAGAGTCCTTTGGGTTAAGAGCAGGTAGAACAGAGGACGTATATGCTACTGATAAACAAATACTTCTTTTTTTTATAAAGTATTTTAAGAATAATTTTCACGGGCTGTTTGGCGTTTGGTCTTCAGGGCCGGATTTCCTATAAGGCCGACTAGGCCCGCGCTTAGAACGCAACATTTTGAGGATCGCATTCTCAGCGAAACGACGGTATTTTACTACGAGAAAAAAAATTAAGGAAGAATGAAGAGAATAGAAAGTTGAAAACATGAGGAAATAATCTTTGTTTTTCGATCCTTGGGCACGAAAAAGATTAGGATGGCAAAAGATAAACTTATCTAATGTCAATTAAAGTGTTACTTCAATGTTTATGCATACACTTTCTAGAATAATCTCGTACATATTCCAAAAAGAACTTTCGGCTTTTGTTTGGTGAGTAAAAATTATGGGAGGGGGAAGGACAAGATGAATGGAAGGGTGAAAAGGATCGTGAGGGGGGGGGGCGACCTTCGGCGACCGGCATGAATGGCCAGCGATAGTAAATCCGGCCCTGTTTGGTCTTTCTTTTGGAAAACCTCTATAGCATTGTAGTCTACAATCTACATACCTATAAAATAGTATCTTAATGCATTTTTGGCTGAATGACCCCCAAAGTGACATCACTTATAAATCAAGCTGTTATAATCCCAGATGCAAATAAATAAATAAATGTCTTCAAATTCGTTGTTCGGGCAACCAACTAAGCATGCTAGTTGTGAAAATATCACAGTTATTGGTCAAAATTTCCCTTTTCAACTTTCTCGTTTTAACATTAACAAGCTGATTACATTCAAATTCGGTCTCGGTCTTACCTGACAGAATGACCTTGCAAGGCACCTTGACCTTTAACTGGTACTATCAGGAATACTACCTACAAAATGCTACGAGACTTAGTTTTGGATCAAAAAAAAAATCGCCAATCTTTAAATATAACGTCGTATCTGAGAGTAATTTAACGGGATCAGTATGAAAATCCTATTACCGTGGAATCACCCGTAATCACCCGAGAGGCTAAGATAAATGTATTTGAAATAACTACCGCCAGAAGTAAAAGGTAACAGCACCTCTTTCTCTGAAAATTTCCTCCCCTCTCTCCACCTTTCCCTTCCGAAGAGAGAGAAAGAGAGGGCGTAGAGAGGAGTGAGAGAGTTGCAGAGGGAGAGAGTGAGAGAGAGTGAGTGTGAAAGAGGAAGAAAGAAGACAGTTTCCTTCTATTCTCTCACTCCCTCACCTCTTCGCTCCTTTGACTTTTCCATAAATCATCGGACACATGATGAGAAGAGCATCCAGATAATTAGTAGCCGGTCCTCGAACTGAGTGGCGCGTCCTGACGATTTATCATCCCCCTCCCTCCATTTCGCGTTCCCTTTTTTCCTGGCCACGACCCCCACCGTCCGTTGGCTTCTTAGTCACTTTCTCTCCGTCTCATCGTGACCGAAGAATCTTGTACCCCTTTTTTTTCCCTTCAGAATTATTTAATTGACGCTCATTTCTTTGCTGATCTTCTTCATCAAGCCTCGAAAACTCAAAAGTCCTTATCTTTCTTTGTCCGATTCTTGGGCGCGGAAACTCGACGTAAACGAGGACAGGACACCGACAGCCCCCCCCCCCCCTCTTTTCTTTCCTAGCTCCTTCCCTGACATTTCCGGTAAAGCTCCATTAAAAACCCCCGCGACTCCTTGACTAGGTCAGAGCTGTGTTCTCTTAATTAAATCATTTCTCTGATATTAATTGTGCGCGCGTTTCAAGCACGCTTTGACGTCCTTCGAAAAACCTTCGTCCTTTTCTCCATTCTTTTTCCACGAGTACCTTTTATTTACTGCGTCTAAAAATCGTGACTAGAAGTGAGTTTGTTTCAACTTCCCCCTCCCCCTTTTATTATTGCCCCAAATTCGTTCAATTTCATTTCATTCAACAACTTCCTCACTTCATAGGATCGCTCAAAAACTCGGAAGAAACTCAATTATTAAAAATTACCGCGGTCGAACGGAGGAAGCTAGAAACGATATGACTTTTTAATTCCTCTTTATATGGAAGTGCAAGAGCTACTTTCGACTTCATGGCATCTATAGACGATTTTAAAGATGACGTCATTCGGTGAAAATGTTCGGTAGTATCGTCCCAAACTATATCTCTCACTCTCACGTGGCCGCGATGTATACAGTCGGCGAGACCCTTTCTGTCATGAATTATGAAAGAAGTGTCCCTGTAATCTGAAACCTATACCATTAAATTGAACGAACTTTTCTCATACGATTTCATGTGTCAGTCAATTTTTCCGAATTTCCATTAGGCTCCATGTAAAATGGTCGTCCATTATAATGGACACTGTGACGGAAAGGGTTAAAAAGTGAAGAATGTCGATTGACTCCTTAAATTTTGGCAAGGTAGGCCACTTACAATGATTAACTTTAGCCACACTAAATGTTAAATGGGAGTCTGGGGATCTCACCCAGAATATTAAAGGGGGTCTCCCCAAAATTTTTTAAATGGGGGTTTGGGGGTCTTCCTCAGATTAAACCTGATGTGATAAAGTGTTCATACGGTATTCCCTACAATTTATTTTTTATAGTTTTAGTATTAGGGGGGGGGGGAGTCTCCTTGAACTTCCATTGAGGTTCAACAATTTTGCCCCCCCCCCCCTTGGAAATTTTTCTGCGGGTTCCCATGCCTGGTTTATTCCTAGGTTCAAAGTAATAGAAATGCACAAAGGCGGACTTAGTAAGTTTCTCTGAAGGGAGAGAGGAGCACACCTTGGGACATTGATATTTGCAGCGACCGAGGAAGCATTTTTAGGCCATTTCATGTTGGAAATAGGCAGTTTTCGAATTCTTTTACGGCCACAAATGAATGTACATATAGAGTTAGAGTCAGAAAAGTAGCAATGAATAAACATTTCTGAGAACTGTGCCAGTGTGCAAAGATACACATATATGATGATTTCCCATTGAAAGTCTGACCTCATCATGGACTTTTCTGTGCTAGTACTTTCCAGTCCTAAAATTTGGTACACAGTTGCTAGTTAGGCTCAGCACAAAAAGCTATTTGTTTGGGTTTAAACCGAGAAATGTGAGACCCATATTTCATAATGCTCAATGATATAGAACCGAGGAGGCTAAAAAAAAAAAAAATGTTGCAAGTAACGTTACTCATCTCTAACGAGAGTTTCTCTCAATTTTTTTTTTTTTTTTTTTTTTTTTTTTTTTTTTTTTTATTATTATTTCCTTTTTTAAACTTAATGCGATGAGATGAAACTGGACCATAAAACTAGGAAAAGTATGAAAACGGAACCTTGGATGGGTGAAGTAGCCGGCGAATCGTTCCTTTGTTCTCATGAAGGTATGAACATTCTTTCCTCTCTGAACTCTGAACTCTTTTTTTGGTCAATTCCAACTCTATTACAGCGGAAAGTTGAAGTAGCCTAGCATAGCGAAGCGCGCACTTGTTGAAGAGGGCAATCCGGGGATTTGAACGAGTGGAGAAGTGAATGATAAGGAAAACAGAAAGAAACGAAAAAAGAGTATGAGAGGGAGAGGTGGGGTGGAGAAAGGGTTGAGGAAGGGTGGTTGGGGGTAAAGGTAGGGCCCCGGCCGGGGAGAACTCGTGGATTGGCGAATCTGCAAGCGCTTGAAGGGCTGAAATAAAAAAGGTGGTGTTGGGATGGTGAGAACGAGGGCTGGAGGCGCGGAGAACTCTAATTAATCCGGTTTGAGCAGTTGGCGGATTGAGCCGCGCTGACTCGAGTGTTTCTGATACTTGACTTGATATTTTTTTCCGCCATTCTATTGCTCAATTACCTGCCTTAGCTCTCGACCGGTTGAAATCAAAATTAGAAACGGCAAAAGTTCGTTTCATAATATCTGAAACTATACCGGCGGGAGAAAATCTCAACGCAGTTGGAAGGGTAAAACAATGTTCTGCAAGTAAACAGCAGAAATGTTCAAACTACATTTGATATGCAGGTGTAGAATACCGCCAATACACTTCCGATCATGGGCGCCCGCAGAAAAATTTCCAAGAGGGAGCAACATTTTTGAACCACAACGAAAGGTCTAGGAGGACCCCCCCCCCCCACCCGGAAAAAGAGGAACATTTTTTAAATTCAAATAGTGTACAGTTACTAATCCATTTTAGGTGCATCAAATAATAACAACAATTTTGACGTGTTTGATAAAATGGATAAAGGGACGACAGATGATAACGATAGTACGAAAAATATATAATTTATTATTCCTTGCAAAAAATGAGCTAAAATTACATAATAAACTAATGATGAAGTTTGTCAACTATTACTCTTTTGATTAACATTTCATTTTCTTTTTCCTTTCATTTTTCATCGTGAAATTTTGACTTTTTTGAATTCCAGGGGGGGGGGGGGGGGGAGCGGGCAAGTGCCCCCTGGTGCCCCCCGCTCCGGGCGCCCATGCTTCCGATTGAGGAAATAAAGCTTACGACTTGGGAACTACATTTTGTATTTGAATGATTAGAAATGTAACATGGAACATAGCGGCTTCATTTCGGAAGATATGCAATTTCGGTGCATGTGTGTAGATATAATGGTACCAACAGAACCTGTTACTTGCTCATGGATCTACTCTACACATTGAATTCAGACGTTTCAGGCCCCTCCTTGGGCTGCAGGCTGATTATGGACGGTCGTATCGTAATGCTATCGAGTCGATGATCGAGTGTATGTTATCTTATGGGTGGTGCCACTCCGATAGAAACCCTCTCATCTCTGTAGAAATTCGCCGATGACTCCTGAGCTATCGGCGAATTTCCGTAGAGATGGGAGGGTTACAATCTGAATGAAACCTTTCGGAATGGCACCATCCATAAGATAACACGCACTCGTTCATCGACTCGATATCATTACGGTATGATCGTTCATAATCAGCTTGCTGGGGGTTGACAAAAAAACCGTCGTTGTGAAATGTTATTTGTTCTGATTCAATGTCTCTGCATTGGGTTTCTTTAAAGCCCCCTCCCCAAAAAGGGGAAACGGGGGAAAACAAGGAAGAGAACCAAGTTGACAGAAAGCTGGTGGTATACGGTGTAACATCAGAAGGTAGAGAACACTTAGTGAACATAGAAATAGCTCTGCTCATGATGCGCGTGGACAAAAAAAAAGTAAGGTCAAACAAAACTTGGACGGTATCTCTTGGACGTTGCCAGACGTACAGCTTTAAATTATATACACAGTCTGGCCAAAAGTTCTGTCCCTCGCTAAAATCAAGATGGCGGCTAAACGATTGAAAAAAGTATATAAAACTATATATAATCTGAAAGCTCATATCAAGAGCTACAAAATCATGTTTATGAAATTTTTATTGCATTACTCAGTTGCTCACAGGAGAGGAAAAACGAGATCAACCTCGATGTTTAATAGCGATGCTTATTTTTGAGCTACTGAGAATGTTTATGACTCATTAGTGATGAAATAAATAAGGGAAAAACAAAGAAAAGTATGATTTTTTAAGAAATACATCATTATTTTAAAAATGATTATTATAAATTTATTCTCACCAGAATAAATTTCATTTGTTGGTCTTTATGGTCATTCAAAGTGATCTCCTTCCTTCTCGATGCATTGACTCAATCTTACGGGGAACTCGTCGATTGCGGCTCGGATGATCTCAACTGGAATTTCCACTCCCATAATTGCATCAAAGTGTCACTAAAATAAACACTTCGATGATTGCATTGGTCGTGTTTTGGGATCTGCATACTGGACAGAGTATGCTGATAAGGTCTTATCATAATTTGTCCATCTGATTCTTAGGTTAGTATCGGATAATGTCGCGCGAAACGATGGCTGCACAGTGCACTTATCTACTGAGCATCGTTATTTGGCAAGTCGAGGTTGATCTCGTTTTTTCTCTCCTGTGAGCAACTGAGTAATGCAAAAAAAATTCACAAACATGGTCTTGTAGCTCTTGATATGAGCTTTCAGAATAAATATAGTTATAGCTACTTGTTTCAATCGTTTAGCCGCCATCTTGATTTTAGCGAGGAACAGAACTTATGACCAGACTGTGTACAGTGAAACTTCGTTGTGTGGAACGTCCTCTAAGTGGAATATCTCGCCAAGTGAATTTTTATTTATACACTGTGAAACCTCCCGTATACCCTGACCGCAATTTCCTACGTGGAATTATTTTCGGGGCAGGACGGAGATTCCACACAACGAACTTTCGCTGTATATATTTTCAATATGACTCAATGTATAACATATACGGCTTTTAACCTAAAATCTGGCAACACAGTGGTTAACATTGCGACTCGACTTGAAAATAGCCGTCACAAAACTTCATCCTACCCTACTTTATTGAGTCCCGAAGAATTGGAGGGGGGATTTTATTTCCCCGCACTGAGAATTTTCATAGGCAAGGAAAAGGTAAAAATGAAGGGACAGTGGTTCTATATATTGGTATGCAGTTCAAGCAATTCGAGATTGATAATGTTCGACTTACAAGCCACGGCACGTGACCCGATCCCTCTTCGATCCCTCCAGCTGCTGCCAACCGACCGCTTAGAAAATTCTGGGCGCGTGCGATATCTGATCTCAAGCCATTTCGACAGAAGTCATCGTCAGAATAAGCTAAAGTTCGAGATTTTTCGGTTGATACACTTTTAATGGGTTTGTGTTCCGGTCGCATTTTAGAAATATCCCTCAAATCAGTTGAGAGGTTGGAAGTGTCAAAGGTTATAAGAAAAGTGTTGTGGTAGAAATAAGTTTAGTTTGCCGGTTAGCGATCTTTTATTCGTAAACGTACCTTCCGGTAACTTTAAATGTTAAACGTGACTTTTCATTATGTATCTGCGCAACAGTGTATTTTGCAATATGGGGCTCTTGCAAACTTTTGTTGTGAGCAAATGAACGCAGTCCATTCTCTTCAGTGGCGTCGCGTGCATTTTGGCAACACTGCATTCTGTCCATTTGAACTCATGTGAAAGGTCGACTTCAGGGGGTGCACAGTGCACAAGGAAAATTCGATATATTTAATGAGTTTAAATGGAGGAGTCGCTGTGTTGCCAGATGGCACGTGACGCCACTGATTCTGTTGTAAAAACCAGCAAAAATCAGGAAAATCACACTAAAAAAAATCTAAAATTCAGTAATAAACTCACATAACTGCTATAACAGCAAGTTTGTAATGGCGGTTCAACGCAGGTATCATGGGAGATTCCTGTCTAGTATGTCACTTTCTCTACGGAAACACAGAGATACGTCTCAATTTAGATAGGAATCTCCCACGTGATACTTGCGGCCTGCGTCTCTCCGCCATTAAGCCAAATTCTGAGAGTGAATTTTGTGATATTTTAAAGTACTCATCGTCATTTCTACAGGTTTTATGCAAGAATCAACTCTTTAATCCCCTACAGCAAAAGTTTGCAAGAGCTCCATTGTGCAATATTTGCACGAGTACTTATGTGTCGATAATGGTATCAGCTGTTGTAATGTGTCACAAAATAATCCCACCAGTGGCGAGGCGTGCGAATTGGCAACGTTCCTTTCTCCCATTTAAATACATTAGAAAGTTCGAAATGCGTGGTCACCTCCGATGACTGAAGCGTTCAAATTTTTTTGGTGAATTTAAATGGAGAAAATACATTGTTGCCAAATTTCAAGCCTCGCCACTAAATCCCACTCTCTCCTTCTTCTTCTTTTATAATTTTACTGCATGACTACATTTTGCTGCAATTCCAAAAAAAAAAATCACTAAACTTGTGAGTTTATGACGCAGTTGAAATATTCAGTGTCATTGAATTTTTTTCTCACGTAATGGGGCCCTTGCTAACTTTTGCTGCAGGGGACAATAGAGTTCATTCTTGCATGAAAACCTGTAGAAATGACGATGAGTACACTAAAAACTCACAGAATTCTATCTCAGAATCAGTCTTAATGGCGGAGGGACGCAAGTATCATGGAAGATTTCCCATCTAATTTGAGACATATCTCTGTGTTTTCGCAGAGAAAGTGACAAACTAGACAAGAATCTCCCATCCATGTAAGTACCTGCGTGTACCATTGCGATCTTGCCGTTGTAGCAGTTTGCTGAGTTTATTTACTACATTTTATACTACTTCAGTGTAATTTTCATGATTTTCGCTGGTCTGAACATGAGATTGGACTTTTTATTTGCTTATAGCAAAAGTTTGCAAGAGCCCCATTAGGAGGCGAGGAATAGGAGATAGAAACTTGCTTTTTGTACGAACCTAGTGTATTTTTCGGTTGGCACTCGACTGATTTTGAGTTCGATCTGTCTTCAATAACTCACAATCAGTCTTCAATAACCCCAAGCTACAATCAGGATATTGTGACTTATCAGTAGCGGCTCGTCCTATTCGGGAACCTTGTTGTTTCCATTTGAACTAATGCAAAAGTATCGATTTATCAACGGTTCAGTGAATTCCCTGAAGATCGATTGTATTACGTAATTTTAAATGGAGAGAATCCGGTGCAAGGATTCGACGAGCCGCCACTGTTACACCTCGAGAGCCAAGCTTTGGAATGTAAAATTGATTCCCAGTGAACAAATCGCAACTTGTGAGGAGCGTTTGGAGCACTACTTATTTAAATTTATAATCCAACTAGGTTAAAAAAGAATCTCG
This sequence comes from Trialeurodes vaporariorum, assembly GCA_011764245.1. Classification (NCBI taxonomy): domain Eukaryota; kingdom Metazoa; phylum Arthropoda; class Insecta; order Hemiptera; family Aleyrodidae; genus Trialeurodes; species Trialeurodes vaporariorum. The sequence continues at coordinate 63,929,815 of VMOF01000111.1, read as the reverse complement.
AGCCCTCGGATTAAAAAAAAAAGATTAGGCGTCACTGATACTTTATAAATCTGAAAAAAACGCCTTCACATAATAAGCCCTATACGATGTTAACGTAGCGGGTAGAAAGAACTCGTATCACGTATGAAATCAGTGCTTTCCCTGAAGGGGATTTCGCGCCCCTCTGATAAACTGTATCAAAACGGCGTGGCGCAGCGGAAGTAGGTGAGAGGGTGGCCTGGGGGGGGAGTTCAGTGGGTAAGTAGTGAGTGCCAGAGTAATTATGCGTATCAGTCAGATCAAGGCCCTCAAAGAATAACAGTCTTTCATTTCCTTGTTACTCCTTGTCGAGTGTTCCCGACTCGAGACGATTTAAACTCTATAATGTCTATTCATTCCCCCCATCAGTCTCCAACTTGAGAAGTGGAACATTTTTATCCGTTGCATGATACGTTTTCACAGGAAACCATTCCATTGGTATGGAAATTAAACGTTTAATATGGTTCTGCGCAGAGCTCAAACGTTTTTCGAGGGATAACGCATTACGAATTTTTCGCCGCTGTCTGATACTATAACTGGAAGAAAATTATGGAGTTTTATAACAAATACGTATAAGATAATGGAGCTCTTGCAAACTTTTGCTGTGAGTAAATGAATAGTCCAATCCTATGTAAAAACCAGGAAAAATCACGAAAATCACTAAGAAAGTCTGAAATTCAGAAATAAACTCACATATCTGCTATAACGGCAAGATCGTAATGGCGGTTCAACGCAGGTATCACGAGAGATTCCATTCTAATTTGTCACTTCCTCTATGGAAACACAGAGATACGTCTCAAATTAGAAAGGAATCTCCCAAGGAATCTCCGACTCTCCACCATTAAGCCTGATTCTGAGAGGGAATTTTGTGATTTTTTAGTGTACTCAGCGTCATTTTTATAGGTTTTTATGTACGAATCAACTCTTCAATCCTCTGTAGCAAAAGTTTGCAAGAGCCCCATTGAGAGACAATAAAGTAAAGTTTCAAATTATATACAATTCCACGTTCCCTTATAATGTAGAGGTGAGTATGCTTTGTGACTCAATTTTCATAATTGCTTTAACAAAATTGAACATTTAAAAAACAAAAAAAACAAAAAAAACAAAAACAAAACAAAAAACAAAACAAAAATTGAACAATTTTAAGAGAACGTTATTGCAGTTAAGTATTAGAAAAAAAGCTTATTCACTTGAGCTTTTGAGTAAAATTGTCGAGTCCTCACTGATGAAGTTATATAGTGTTGGTTGGCAATTTCATGTAAATTCAAGAGTATGGATCAACCAAGTTTTGCAAATCGGTTAAGTTAATAGATCAGTGTTTGCCGTTTTCATATTTTTTTTTTTTTTTTTTTTACCTACGATTAATTTTACACCAAGCTGTCTTAAGCTTCTTTTACACTGAAAAATATAATTTGCCTAAATTCGAGTAATATTACCAGAACAACAACGATATGTGAGCCACAGAGAGTCTAGGTTTTTGACCAGAAAATTCTAGTGTTAATACCAGAATATGGTTACAGCACTAGAACTTCTTCAAAATTTTCAACTATGAAACAAACACTAGAATTCTGGTAACTGTAAAATGGAGTGGTACGACGGCTGTCAAGTCTATTCAAATATATAGGAATAAAATCGATTAGCTATATCGCACTGAGAGAAATGTCCGGTCACCGTAACCAGAACTTTATGAAATACTAACCTAAAATACTAAATGTAACACCGAACCTAAAAAATGCCGATTTTTGAATGAACTCGACAACAACGAGAGACCTTTTCGCCGTTCTAATTATGGAATTACACAACCTCTCAATTTCAAGGAGCGCGAGCGGTTTGCTGGTATCTTTGCCCCCGGTATCCGGCCAGGGAAATTATTTTCATCGATAGCTCTTTCTGTGAAGTTGAAGTTAGTTTCATGCTCAAAAAATAACTGATATTCTTTTGAATCAGCTCACCATTTAATTTTTCTCTTCTGCATACTGAAATATCGTGTTCTACCATTACCCTACAATCAAATGCGCACATTCAGCCTGCAAATATCCTTTTCCTACGAAAATTTAATTCTGTAAATTCGTTGAATTGGAACCGTGGGTAAAGAAGGGCGGTCGCCATCGGTATAGATTTCACGGGAATCGATAGGCAAGTGACGACAATCAAACATCAGCACAAGGCACACATACGCATTGCAGTGAATTATGGTTGGAGGCGCGGGAATTGGCGATGAGGGGAGGGGGAGGCTGAGCGTTTTCAATGGTGGGCGGAAGGGGAGGGGGAGGGGGATGTTGTGCCTGGTGCCCGGTGCCGGGCAGTGGCTCCGAACGGCGATAAACATCCATTCAGCTAACAATCATTCACATTGGATGCGCAATAAGTGTGTCCCACCTATACACCATCTCCTTGATTAACACAACATAAATCGTCTGTAAAAATTCGGAATTGAAATACATTTACGCCACGTGTTTATTTCACGTGTCTATTTTTCATCAACGAAAAGTTGAAACCTGCATAATGTTAATGTGAATCCTCATGAGCGTTTAGCCGTTTAGTGCTAATTTCTGGCACCAAAACGCTACGGTAGCTACCAAACTCTTTCATTTCGCGGATTGGCAGAGGGCGCGGCTCGTGTAATTTGGCAACCATGCTTTTTTCATTTAAACCTATGCAAAAGTATCGATATCTTGAGGGTGCAGTTGCATCTCTTGAAGATCGATTGTTTTACATAGGTTTAAATGGAGAAATTCTGCAAAAATAATGATGCGCACATTAAAAACGTTCAAAAACCCTTCGTTAACTCAGGAACTCACTTCAATTTTAAAGAGCCCAAGCTGCATTAGACACTATTTGCACTGGCATGCCACTACCATTGGCGGAACCAGTGGAGTGGCGGAGGGGGAGATCGCCCCCCCCCGTTTGGCCCACAAAATGGGAAAAGAGGGAGGAAGAAGGGGGAAAGTATGAGCGAAAAAAGAAAAAGGGGGGCACCAATCGGCGAAATGGCCCCAAGTTCGCCCCTCCTGTTCGCGAGGGCTGGATCCACCACTGACCACTATACTTAAGGTGAATCTTCAGCGTTAAGTGCCGATTCCTGCCACCAGAGCGCTACCGTTCGATTAAAGTCGAATTACAGGCCGAAAGTTATTTATTTTTAAGAAAACGGAGTGTCGCTTACTAGATAACCATCTGAAGAGTGTCTCTGATAAAAATCTCGTCAATAACTTCAAAAATAAGGCTGAAAGTACCAAAAAATGAAATATCACAATTCGATTTTTGTATCGAAATGCGATATTTCATTTTTTGGTACTTTCAGCCTTATTTTTGAAGTTATTAACGAGATCTTTTGCACAGATACACTTCAAATCTAGTAAGTGACACTCCATTTTCTTAAAAATAAATTCTTTCGGCCTGTATTTGACTTTAATCGAACGGTAGCGCTCTGGTGGCAAAAATCGGCACTAAACGCTGAAAAATCACCTTAAACGGAACCACCGTGTTCATGTAAATAACATCATATAACTACTATATGATGGAATTTCCTTCTAAATACAGATGAAATATTGGCTGCATTTGCTGTCTGGTCTTTTCTGGCTCATTAAAGATTATAACATAATACAAGAATTGCATGCATCTGAATGAACATTCCATGTTTTCAAGTTATGTTGATCGATGTTTACTTACACGCAGAGGTTATAGTAGCTAGTGTATAGCGCGGGTTGTTTGAAATGGAAGTGTTTCACTGAGTTAATGAGTGGATTTTGGAAGTTTTTAGCGAGAACATCGTTATTTTTGCCGAATTTTACGTTAGTAACAAAAAATATAACAATCAAATGAAGTGGACAGCTTCATGGTAGTGGCATAAAGACCGTAGAAAATGAAGGAAAAATCATGTAAACATGAAGTATGAGTACAAACTCACAACATCATAACTAGGTACTTATATGATGGAATTTCTACAACATAAATGTTTGGAAGTGTTATACATTGGATTGTTATACTATAGAGGGTCGACAAATATTGTTTTTTGATTTTTGTCTGTTAGTATCAATTTGTCACATTGCTGACCCATTGCAATAGATTCATTAAACAATCTAGACGTAACATAGATATACATCAACGTGCTATAAATATCTATAACATGCCCAAGTTATATTCTAATAGAACACCCCGTATATTCCGGCCTTCAAACATACTCCATGCACGTTGCACACTCTCACTCACTCACTCACTCACACCCGGCCTCAACCCTCACTTACAAATGCGAGCCATACAACTTCGCGAGCAAACATAAACGTCGCCGTGAGACGACGAGACGGTGCGTATTTGGGAAGGATTGGAAATCCTCACTACTCGCAGATTTTGCAATCGTTTCTCTCCATCCCTATTCCGAATGCAGAATGCGGAATGCACGCAAAGAATCATCACCGCCACTGCACGGACTCATGCACGCATAGAGTTATACGGCCGCGGCGGCGACCGCAAACCACCATCACTCGTTTCTCATCATAATAAATTGTTCATCCCCCTCTCCCCCCAACTTCCTCAAGAGCATCCCCCCCTTCCACCCACGCCCGCACCTCACTCTCTCTCTCTCTCTCTCTCTCTCTCTCTCTCTCTCTCTCTCTCTCTCTCTCTCTCTCTCTCTCTCTCTCTCTCTCTCTCTCTCTCTCTCTCTCTATATCCCTCTTCATCCATCAGTACTCGACCATTATCCCTTCTTCGGGAAAATGTTTATCTTCTTGTTTGTCGCTTGGGCGTTGCGTCGCGTAGAGCACTGTTTGCATTTCTACCCGGTAAATTACACGCGGACAAACACTGTTAAATTAAGCGGGAAAAGAGGGGTTGAAATAAAATTCGGCTGACAACGACGACCGACCCGACGCAGCGACATCAACAACGACGACAACAACAACCAACAAAGCAACGACCCCTGACGCCTCCACCATCTCATCAGCATCGCCGTCCGCAGCCAGCCCGGTTGACTGACCAACGAAAAATCTCGACCTTTCGTTCGTATCTCACCCCAACCCACCCCTCCCCCCTTTCATACCCCAGGATCCATCGATCCCCTTGAATAATGTATTCAGAAAACCTTATTGTATGCACTACAGCTCTTAAGCAAATTTTAGCGATCGAATATCATTCACTTCAAGAATTGATGATTGCTAATTAACAGATGTCACGGATCGGTGAAAAATCTAGCCAATGAGTGTCGAAAATGAACTTCTGAATGATATTCTCGTGAAAATGAAAACTGCGATAATAATATTCCATAACATAACCTCTAACAATCATAACAATCGAATTTCATCAAAATAAAATGCAAATCCATCGAATATCATACGACGGTGAATGATATTCGATCTAAAATTTGCTGCTTGGTAATAGACGGTTTTAGTGCAAAGCCAACAGTTAGCCAGCAACCACAACAATGCGCTCATCGGTCGCAATCGGTTTACGATAAAACTCGCGTAGCGTTCCAAACTATCTCTCTCACTCTAAGGTGACCCCCATGTATATCCATCTCTTTCTAGTTTCGAAATTTGTATACAGGCACAGGGCCTTGTTTTACGACATATTACTATCAAAATCGCAATAAATGCCTCGAGGAATTCATTTCTCCCATAACATTTCACAAAAGATGTCTCTGCATCCGATTTTTGAAATCAGAGTGAGATGGCAGCACACGGGTACGTGAGAGCAAGAGGGACAGTTTGTCTTTGTTTGGAACGCACATCGCCGCATGACGTCTTTACCAAGTCATCGCTGAAACTCTCTATAGCCGATTCCTCTTTATTGCAGCGGGCTTTAGGCTTTAGCCTCTGAAAGAGCCACATCGATGATCAATCGAATCGAAATTTTTCGGAAATTTCGAAATTTGAACAGAAGATTTGTCCGATCAAGATTTCCCGATCGATTGGAATTTATCAACATTCTCAAATCTCGTTTATTCGTTTGAAAATGCTATCAAGTCTCGAAAATTTGCTATGGATTCAATTTGCGATTGTATTCGAATTCGATATCAATCGAATGTGAAGTTTTGATTTGGAACTGCCATCGGTCGAAATTATGATCGAACAAAACATTTCAAAGGTTTTGATCGAACGCATAGGTTTTTTTCTTTGTCCGCAGTTTAATGGTAAAAAAGAGAACATTCTGTAACAGAAAAACGGTCATTCAGAAATTCAGAACGAATATTCTGCATGTAGGCCGAAGAAAAAAGAAAAAGAAAATACGTTTACAGAGCCTAGTGGAGCAAAGGAACCCTTACTGCATGGTCTTCTCGCCATTTACCTGAGGTCAATCATGCTTTGCAGTCGGCGCCAACCCTTCTGACATCAACGAGGTATTATTGATAAAATTTCATCGTGACACGTCAATTTTTGAGACCATTCAACAGGCTCGTTCTATTATTTCTTCAAAGGGAAGATTAGGTGCCGTTCCAAAAACATATCTCGTTTTTTTTTTCTTCTTTTTTCTTCTTTTTTTCAGAAATATATTAAAATTGTTTATGAATCTTAGAGATGTGATTTAATCACATTCACATTCAAATCACATTCAATCTGATTTTCAGGCGATTTTACACAAGAATAGACCCTTTTTACAGGTGAGGCAAATGTTTGCAACAGGACTAGCTAAAAAATAGTCGGAAAATTTTTCCCAAATAGGTACACAAACGATGATACTCTCAACTATTTAAAAAAAAGAACATCATGTACGCGTTATCTTAAAGAACGGGTGCTCAACACGGTTATTATTCTAAGTCTCCAGGAATTCAAAGCAGAAGAAAAACGTAAAAGGTAGAAGACGAATAACCTTGCGCCAACGTGAAGATCGTGCCAATTGAGTAAAAAACCAATTTAAATGCAAGAGTTCTCACACCGCAGTCACACCCTTTCTGAACATGAGATCGGCGTTAGGAAACACTGGACTTGACAGATGAGGTCATTTACTCTCTCCCTTGCCAATCTTACTGCCCGCTCTCAATAAATACTCATAAAATAGAGGATAATTCGAGATGTGTTTTATGAACATCGTTCATGACATTTTTTTTGTACGGCTGATTTAATTGGGGATTGATGAAATAATTAAAATGCATTCAGCAGTTTTTACGGGTCACTGAAAGTAGGCAATGAGCCTGTTACAAACTTTCGCTTTAGCGTTATGGTGGGTTGATTCCTATGTAAAATCGCGTAATATTCATATTGCAAGCATGAAAAAGTCTCATAATCCACTCGCAAACTCTAATAAGTGCGTTTGACAAAGTTCAAATATGGTGGTTAAATCAGCGGGTGATATTGGAGGAGTCTCAACTAATTGCAACCGGGGGAAAAAAGACTGATTGAATTTACCATCTGCATAGCTGCAATTTTGGCGTCTGCTAGCAAGTATGGAAAATTTCGCCATAATATGGTAAATGCGACGTACCTTGTAGTAAATTAAGGTAACTTCCTGGTAAACTTTACCACACGGAAAAAAATATTAGTGAAAATAACCATACGGATACCTGATTTTGGCACCTGCTAGATGCTATGGTAAACTTGACCAGAAGTATGGTACATTTACCGATACTTTGAGTAAATTCGACAAGCACTCAGGTAACATCACCTAATACTTAGTCAAAACATAGTATACTTCTGGTTAACACTACCATAACATCTAGCAGGTGCCAAAATCAAGTATCCGTATGGTTATTTTCACTGTAGTTTTTTTTCCGTGCATAGACTGGTGAAATTTACCATCCTTGATAGCACACTACAAAATCAGCTATTCAGATGGTAAATTCTACCAGTCTTTTTTCCGTGTAGATGGGACTACCCCATTGTAACCTGAACATTTGACGGTCATCTTTAAGTTTTGTCAAACGCATTCATTGAGTTTGTGAGTGGATTTTGAAACTTTTCGATACTTTCATTGTGATTTTCACTCGATTTTTTTCATGAAGGGTCATGGAGATTGGAGACCCTTCATGACGCTGTCGTAAAAGTTTGCGACCGACCCATTACAAGCTTCAAAGTAGGCTTTGTGTGATCGATCTTAAAGATTACGGTAATTTCGGAACTTCCATTGATCGAATTTTTGTTGTTATTCTCAAATAATGTTAATTCCATGGTCAAAAATACGACAAATATTCGAATTTTCTCGATCGACCGAAATTGTTTTGAAGTTTGGTGCGACCAATGCGATCAAAACTTCGACTTTTTCGGTACATAGAGTTTTGATCAAATCGATCAATATTCCAACCAAACAATAGACCCCTTCAGAGTTCTATTCCAGTGTTGCCAATTCGTAAAATTTTAAAATTTTACAATGAGTTAAAGAAAAAGAAATTGGGGGATACTCCACGAAATGGCAATATTGCGCTTTTTATGTAGCCTATTTATATATTTTCATTTAATTAATTAATTATTAATTATTATTTTTAGTTATTTATTTAATTATTTTTTACTTAATTTTTATTTTTATTTATTTTTTTTTTCATTCATGTAAATCATAAAGGGAATAGGGGAAGACGCAGAGCTGCCGTTTAGCGTACAATCAATGACATTTTTCAGTTCACCGATGATCGCACCGATTGAAAAAAGATTACACAGTTCAGTTCAGTTAATGGCTGTAATGCATGAAAGCACTCGCAACTGTAATCTTTTCTCAACCGGTAGAGTCTTCGATGACTTTAAAACATACTTGCAGATATTTTAATAATTTGACGGCGATTTCACCAATTGAGAAAAGATTACAGATCAGAGTATTTGTGTTCAGTACAAAGTCATACAATGAACTGAACTTTGTAATCTTTTCTCAACCGGTGGAATCATCGGTAAAATGAAAAATACCTGTCATTATACGCCAAACGGCAGCTCTGGGAAGATGGTACACGAAAGCGAGAAAATAGTGCAGCTTGGGAGAACTTGAGCACAAAAAAGTTCAAAAACATTGAAAACGCAATTCTTTGCCGGGTATCGGGAGAGAAAGAGTAAACACAACGATTTATTTTGTCAAAGCTTCACTTGATTGAAAAAAGGGGAGGTTATGATTAGTTGCTGAAAAGCAGCGTCAAACGAGACAAGGGAAAAAACAAAAGAAGATGAATTTCAGTTTAACCTCTGTTACAGTTGATGAGTGATGTAGAACCAAGACTAAGAGAGTGCAAAGGGTAGTTAGAACTTGCAAAGGGTAGGAAGCAATGGATGCCTGAGAAGCATTGAAAAAAAATTTAATTTGAGAAAAAAAAAAATATTGACACATAATCAACCGAGACACAAGATGTGCCAAGGAAAAAGAGAGATCTCTCTCTTTCGCTCTCATGTAAACTGACGAAAAGTAAGACAGAGAGAGTTGGAGATGGAGGGAGAAAGAGAAGAAGAGAGTGAGAGAGAGGGGGAGAGAGAGGGGGAGAGAGAGAGAGAAAAAGAGAGAGGAGGATGGAGACCTAAAGAGTCAGCGCGAGAGAGACAGAGAAAAGAGAAAGAGAGAGACATCACAAGAGAGTGGGAAAGTTGCTTCTTTTCCAGAACTGCGCGCACAGTCAGCAATTTTTTTGAATTTTTCGAACATAGATTATTTGAATATTTAGCTTCAAAGAATTTACATGTTCGACAAACTCCCGCGAACTCTAGACTGTGAGGGAGATGAAATTTGATTTTCAATCCTTTACTGCAAGTTTTTTTTTTTTTTCATTTTGTTCAAAAAAACATAATTTTTCGATTAATTTTGATTCAAAGTAAAGGATAAAGATGGTGTGAAGATTCCTAAAATTTATTGTTTGTAATTGCGTATTAGAGAGCTAAAAATTACCGAATTCAATAGACTCCATAAGCCTTTGGGAAATTCTCTAGCATTTTCCTCAAAATGTGCCTGATGGTTGACAACATGGAAAAAAATGCTTTTTAACTTAAGTATTCAAAAAAGTGGAAAGAAATAATAAATAATGCGCCTCGCAGGTATATCGATGCAGAAAAGAGTTGACGTCAGTGTACCTACTCAGTGAGTTGATTCGATTTCTTTAATTTTCTTCTTTTTTTCCCCCTTGAACTCTTGCAAATGACCCGTCTTACCTTTGTGTGCGCTACATCACGCTGTGACTTGCGGCGCTGAGCTGTAGCGCTTTGGAGCTTGTCTGCCGTAGAGGGCAAGGGGAGGGGATTACAATAACTTGGCAAGTGCTCCAGTTGATGAGAAACTCTACTTTATATATGTAGACATGATGAGACTTTTTCCTTCCTATCAAACGAGAATTTGTGTCCCTTCCCACCCCTTCACAGCGTTTTCCAGTCATTTTTTTTTCTCCATCACCCCTGCTTGCCAGCTTTTCCCTTTCTTGTTTACGTTATTTGCTGCGAGTCATTGTTCCAGCCTCTCTATTCGAAAATAAACATATGAGAATTCTGCATAGAGGGGATAGTGGAGGGGGAAACCAGCATGCAGAGTAGCTAAAATAAAGTTTGAGTTAACAAACGCGTGTGTTTTTTTTTTTTTTTTTTTTTTTTTGTTTTTTTTTTTTTTTTTGTTTTTTTTTTGAGAGGGGGATTCAGTCAGCTGAAAAACGAGTCAAAAACAAAAATTTACAATTAAAGTAAAAGCTTCGGAGCCTGAATTGACGTTGCTAACGCGGGATTAGCTGCAAGAGAGTTCACTGTGTTCAGGCTCCTGGGGTGCGTTTGGAAAGTATCACGGTAGAGGAATCAAACTCATACACGGTCGCTCTAAAATGCAGTCACAACTCACAATAGCGCTGACGTGCGCAGGTTTGCCGGTGATTTCAGGAGTGTTCAAGGGAGAGCTGCGTTCCACAATAGTTTGAATGATTTGATAACTTACTTTATTTTGCGTCGTCATTGTGGCAATGCTGAGCTCGAATGAGAGCAAAAAAGAAGTGGGGGCTGAAATAAAACGTAAAATACAGAGCTACGGTATCTCAATATGTATTTAAATGAGGATACCCATTGTATACTGAGAAGTAGTTCATAGTTTTGTGTTTAAAAAAAAGTATGAAAGAAACATTTTATATTGAGGTATATGGAAATGATGAGAGCCGATGACTTTTTGACACCATGATGGTGGCAACCTATTTAAAAGGAAATTTGAAAATAAGTCCGTCTGAAGGACACAAAAATATTTGGGAATTGGGGAATTTCAATGAGTTTACTGAAACACCCACCCCCGAGGAAAAATTACGAGCCATATTTGGGGGGGGGGCAGGACAAAATTAAACACAAGAAAAACTTTGGAGGCACTATAAGTTAATGAGGATGAATAGGTATGTTATGTTGTAATCAGCGAAATGGTTTTTTTCCCCCCTACTGCGCTTCAATTGGAAGAGTGGAATGGGTGTGTTGCAAACTTTTGCTACAGCGTCAGGGACCCGGCAAAAAATTGTGATTTGGACTAAAATTTATTTTCTCTTCGCTGATCACCCTTTTAATGTCAAAAGAAGGCATTTCAGACCAATTCAAGACTTTTTTAAAATTTCCTTCGAATGTTCTCCGGACGTCCTGAGGACGTTGAACGACAATTTTGAATTGCCGGGGAGGGTGTACAGTGGGGCTCTTGCAAACTTTTGCTATACGCAAATAAATAGTCAAATCTTATGCAAAGACCAGCGAAAATCACGAAAATCACCCTAAGAAAGTCTAAAATTCTAAAATTCAGTAATAAACTCACATAACTGCCACAACGGCAAGTGCGTAATGGCGGCTCGACGCAGGTATCATGGGAGATTCCTGTCTATTACGTCACTTTCTCTACGGAAACACAGAGATTTGTCTCAATTTAGATAGGTATCTCCCATGATACCTGCGTCTCTCCGCCATTAAGCCCAATTCTGAGAGTGAATTTCGTGATTTTGTAGTGTATACTCATCGTCATTTTTACAATAAGACATCGTCATTTTTATGCAAGAATCAACTCTTCAATCCCCTATAGCAAAAGTTTGCAAAAGCCCCATTGTGTGAAAATGACTTTGAATCTTTGAGGAGTCTCCAAACCCACTCACAAACAGTGGCATAGCATGCAATTTGGCAACGTTGCAGTTCGTCCATTTAAATTCATATAAAAGGTCGTATGGGAAGGTGTTCACCGAACACCCTACTGTTCGATCTTTAGCATGCCTTTAAATGGACGAACTGCAACGTTGCCAAGTTGCACGCTACGCCACTATAAACGCGTTCAACAAATTTCAAAGATGGATGTCCATTGTCCAATGAGCAGGTCACAATGAGGAAGTCGCATGTAATCGCAACTTTCTATGCTGAGAAAAGTGATTCGTCATAGAAAAAGCTGCGATTTCATAGTATACTCTCCCCCCCCCCCCCCGATGATGTGACTCGCTCATTCAACCGCTATCTTTGAAATTTGTCAAATGCAATTTATTGAGTTTATAAGTGGAGTGTGTGACTTGTCGATGATTTCAATGGGATTTTCAAGCGGTTTTTCATAGGAATCGGGGAGAATGGGGCACAAACTTTGACTGCAGTGCTGCCGTTTTGCGTATAATAACATTTTTTAATTCACCGATGACTTCATCGGTTGAGAAAAGATTACTCACAAGGGGAGGCTCAGAAGTCGCCGCCTCCGATTTTGAAAACAATTGCACGAAAATGTAGCTAAAGTAAAACTATTAGACCCGTGTTTCTCACTTTTTGCCAATGGGCCTTCCTAAAGCGTCAGGAATTTTTTGAAAGTTGCCGAAATTCACGTAAAAGCCCGAGCGGAGAGCGTTCCTCATATTTATGTGAATTTCGGCAACTTTCAAAAAATTCCTGACGCTTTAGGAAGGCCCATTGGCAAAAAGTGAGAAACACGGGTCTAATAGTTTTACTTTAGCTACATTTTCGTGCAATTGTTTTCAAAATCGGAGGCGGCGACTTCTGAGCCTCCCCTTGTCAGTTAAGTTCACTCTATGACTGTGATGCATGAAAAAACTCACATCTGAAATCTTTTCTCAACCATTGAAGTCATCGATGACTTTAAAAAACTTGCGCGGGTATTTTAATAATTAAAACAGCGATTGCACCGATTGAGAAAAGATTACAGATCAGAGTATTTTCATGCATTATTGTCGTACACTGAGCTGAATGATGTAATATTTTCTTAACCGGTGGAATAATCGGTGAATTGAAAAGTGTCATTAATTATACGCAAAACGGCAGCTCTGTTTGACTGTGCCTCTATCTCTATCTTTTTCTACAATGTGTGAAGTGCGTTCTAATGGACAAAGAAGGGGGCAGACAAATTCTAAGCCCCCCCCCTCCGTCAAACACCCAGTGCCTCACACCCAAACTATGTATGAGCTAAGTTGAATTGAATTGGATGAGCAAATTCCACGGTATCGACACATTATGTTGCGTTGACTCGCGTCGCTGGGTTTCACGAGGAGTTGATGGAGAATAAATGCGTGGTGCCCCAGACATGCCACACCAAAGGTGAGACCATCAAGTATCAAGGATCTTCATGAATGATACGTAATTTATTCTGTTTTTTGAATCGTGAAGGAGTGATTCAAGACCTTAGGGAAAGCTCCTGCGAGCTTCGGCACAAGAAAAAGAAAAGGAAAAAAAAGGAAGGGAAATAAAACATAGCTGCACTAAATACAGAATAAAGTCCGCTTTATTCACGATAGTGGTACTGCGGGGGCTTTGCGCGAAAACTTGGGGAGAAGGATAGCGCTCTGGAGGACAGGCGGAGAAGCTGGGGGAGAGAGTTCCCTGCCCTTAATGAGACCTCGCACTGAATGAAAATGGGGATTCTCGAAGTCTTGGAGTAACATCCCCCCTGCCCCCTCATCCCTCCCACCACCACCGGTCGCCTGCTCTCCTCACGGGGGTAACATCTCCTCCGCGGACACAAAGCTACCCCAGTAATGAATCTGACCTCGAGGCTTTAAAACATCTTTTCAGACGGTCTTCTCTCTCTCTCTCTCTCTCTCTCTCTCTCTCTCTCTCTCTCTCTCTCTCTCTCTCTCTCTCTCTCTCTCTCTTTCTCTCTCACGCGCTCAGTCTCACTCTCTCTTTCTCTCTCTCTCTTTCCCTCTCGCTATCTCTCACATTCTCTCCTCCTTCCTTTCTTTAAACCCTCGCTTAGTGCTTTTCTCCTTTTGTGTGAAATATTTTAATTATTTATTATCAACAGAACACTCATTCATCTGAAGCGATGATTATTTTCTAGTAGACACGCAACTCTCTTCGCGAAGGCAAGGCACAAGGGGTATCCAAACTGTTATTTTCGCTAACTCTGTTGAGAAGAGAAATTAACATGCAGGAGATAATGAGGAAAAGGTGAATGGTGAATGCACGTCTGGCCGTATACTCTCTGCTCCTACTTACTCCTATCCTTTTGTTCACTAAAAATTCTCCCACCTTTTTTACCTCGCGCTCGTCTCTCTCCTTACTCCTTTTCTTAACCTCCTTCAAGAAAAAAAAAAAAAAAAATAGACCTCCTGACTCTCTCCGTGATTGCAGATTAGAAATAACCTACCATTTTCTGAATATTGAATGAGGAATAAAAGGAGACACGTTCCTTTTGTTTTCAAAAACTTGAAAGTCAATTAAAGATTCATCGTGTATATAAACAATGTAAAAGTGTTGATCTACATCTCTTTCACTCGAAATTAATTCATTTTCGTGTCCTTTGAAAATGAACTCCGAGATTTATCTTGGAGCATTCAAGCAGAAATGAATCTTTGCCCGCGGGAGGAATGTATATGTATGGGATGCCACAGTCTAAGTGGAACACCAGTTAAGTAAATACAAGTATTTAAAAAAGCAGATCCGATCTCTTGATGCAAATATAGATAGTAATCGATCTTGTAAGCTTCTCAATTTTAGGGGTTGCGCATTTTCCATCAGTCTGATTGTTGGATGCCTACATTTTGATCAAATCACAAAGCGCTGACTCTAATAGTTTATCATTAAATCTAGCATTTGAGTCACGTACACGGAAAAAAAAAGATCAGTGAAAATAACCATACGGATACCTGATTTTGGCACCTGCTAGATGTTATGGTAAACTTGACCAGAAGTATGGTACATTTGCCAATACTTTAAGTAAATTCGACATGCAATCAGGTAACATCACCTAGTACCTAGTCGAAACATAGTATACTTCTGGTTAACATTACCATAACATCTAGCAGGTGCCAAAATCAGGTATCCGTATGGTTATTTTCACCGTAGTTTTTTTTCCGTGTAGTTACAAATAGATTAAAGAAAAATCGTTTTTAGTGGCTTATCAAGGTTGATGAAAATTGTCTATCATAAGCGTCGGTAGACGCAGACGGCAAGTCAGGTAACCCCACCCTACTACCACCCTCTCTACGACCTGACAAGTCTGCGGCGCGTCACGCTTATAATTACAGAAATTATTTCATTCCCCCAAACCGTGCCTTGATATGATCCTGTAGCGAAAAAACTACGCAACCAAACTCATCAAACTTGGTCTTATTTTAACCAGCGTGTTCTGTGCTCGTGCCTTTTTTTTGTTTGAACGCAATCCGTCTAATATTTATTGAGAAATGATGAAAAAACTAAATTTCTCATTATAACGGCTATTTCAAACTACGCGCCAACTCTACTCTCATTGGCTACTGCCTTTTAGTATTTGAGATCGCCGCGAGAATCGACGCTTCATCGTCAGTCAACAACAACTGCACATCATTTCAAAACAAAAACATTTCTCCCTGCTTTGACACTTTTGAAATAAACTCGTTACAAATACATGAGTGATACAAGTGATTATTGTTTCAACTACAACGGAGGCCGTGAATTACGAAATTTGTCCTCCTCAGTTCTTCGTTTTAAATAAATGTACCAAACATCTTTTCTAGTTATTTCTTTTGTGTGATTCTAATTTGTTGTATGTACGCTTATAGTAAAGGTTGGTTTGCTCTCACAGTTAGGTACTTTTGCATATTCATTTATTTAATAACTATTCTAGCTCTGATGCTGAAAGTATTCGAATTTGGGCATAACCGCGGAGCTTCATTTTCCACTTCATTGCTTGCAAATGCAACAGCTGAGTACCGTAATACTGTTGATCACTGGAGGGAGAGTAGTTTCTGATGTGTTTACAGCACCTTTGAGATTTTAGCACAGAATTATAAAATGTATTATTCTATGATTTCAGTATAATTATTCATAAGCAAGTAGTGACAAAAGTTCTTTGCAGTGTACTTGTACAGTTTACAACTGATCTGTTTATTTGATGAGAACTGGTAGTGACAGTAACATTATTTTCCTGATGCGAAGTTACAGAATTAAGCTATGGCGGATCTGCCAGCGACAGAGTAGCCAGTGGCGGATCGGCCAGCGGTGGACTAGCCACTGGCGGATCGGCCAGCGGCGGACTAGCCAGTGGCGAATCGGCCAGCGGCGGACCGGCGAGTGGCGGATCGGCCACCGGCGGACTAGCCAGTGGCAGATCGGCCAGCGGCGGGCCAGCCAGTGGCGGATCGGCCAGCGGTGGACTAGCCAATGGCGGATCGGCCAGCGGCGGACCAGCCAGTGGCGGACCGGCCAGTGGCGGATCGGCCAGCGGCGGACCGGCCAGCGGCGGACCGGCCAGCGGCGGACCGGCGAGTGGCGGATCGGCCAGCGGCGGACTAGCCATTGGCGGATCGGCCAGCGGCGGACTAGCCAATGGCGGATCGGCCAGCGGCGGACCTGCCAGTGGCGGATCGGCCAGCGGCGGACCGGCGAGTGGCGGATCGGCCAGCGGCGGACTAGCCAATGGCGGATCGGCCAGCGGCGGACCTGCCAGTGGCGGATCGGCCAGCGGCGGACCGGCGAGTGGCGGATCAGCCAGCGGCGGACTAGCCATTGGCGGATCGGCCAGCGGCGGACTAGCCAATGGCGGATCGGCCAGCGGCGGACCTGCCAGTGGCGGATCGGCCAGCGGCGGACCGGCGAGTGGCGGATCGGCCAGCGGCGGACTAGCCATTGGCGGAACGGCCAGCGGCGGACTAGCCAATGGCGGATCGGCCAGCGGCGGACCAGCCAGTGGCGGATCGGCCAGCGGCGGACCGGCCAGTGGCGGATCGGCCAGCGGCGGACTAGCCAGTGGCGGATCGGCCAGCGGCGGACCGGCCAGTGGCGGATCGGCCAGCGGCGGACCGGCGAGTGGCGGATCGGCCAGCGGCGGACTAGCCATTGGCGGATCGGCCAGCGGCGGACTAGCCAATAGCGGACCGGCCAGTGGCGGATCGGCCAGCGGCGGACCGGCAAGTGGCGGATCGGCCAGTGGCGGACTAGCCATTGGCGGATCGGCCAGCGGCGGACTAGCCAATGGCGGATCGGCCAGCGGCGGACCTGCCAGTGGCGGATCGGCCAGCGGCGGACCGGCGAGTGGCGGATCGGCCAGCGGCGGACTAGCCATTGGCGGATCGGCCAGCGGCGGACTAGCCAATGGCGGATCGGCCAGCGGCGGACCGGCCAGTGGCGGATCGGCCAGCGGCGGACCGGCGAGTGGCGGATCGGCCAGCGGCGGACTAGCCATTGGCGGATCGGCCAGCGGCGGACTAGCCAATGGCGGACCGGCCAGCGGCGGATCGGCCAGCGGCGGACCGGCAAGTGGCGGATCGGCCAGCGGCGGACTAGCCATTGGCGGATCGGCCAGCGGCGGACTAGCCAATGGCGGATCGGCCAGCGGCGGACCTGCCAGTGGCGGATCGGCCAGCGGCGGACCGGCGAGTGGCGGATCAGCCAGCGGCGGACTAGCCATTGGCGGATCGGCCAGCGGCGGACTAGCCAATGGCGGATCGGCCAGCGGCGGACCTGCCAGTGGCGGATCGGCCAGCGGCGGACCGGCGAGTGGCGGATCGGCCAGCGGCGGACTAGCCATTGGCGGATCGGCCAGCGGCGGACTAGCCAATGGCGGATCGGCCAGCGGCGGACCAGCCAGTGGCGGATCGGCCAGCGGCGGACCGGCCAGTGGCGGATCGGCCAGCGGCGGACTAGCCAGTGGCGGATCGGCCTGCGGCGGACCGGCCAGCGGCGGACCGGCAAGTGGCGGATCGGCCAGCGGCGGACTAGCCATTGGCGGATCGGCCAGCGGCGGACTAGCCAATGGCGGATCGGCCAGCGGCGGACCTGCCAGTGGCGGATCGGCCAGCGGCGGACCGGCGAGTGGCGGATCGGCCAGCGGCGGACTAGCCATTGGCGGATCGGCCAGCGGCGGACTAGCCAATGGCGGATCGGCCAGCGGCGGACTAGCCAATGGCGGACCGGCCAGTGGCGGATCGGCCAGCGGCGGACCGGCCAGCGGCGGACCGGCAAGTGGCGGATCGGCCAGCGGCGGACTAGCCATTGGCGGATCGGCCAGCGGCGGACTAGCCAATGGCGGATCGGCCAGCGGCGGACCTGCCAGTGGCGGATCGGCCAGCGGCGGACCGGCGAGTGGCGGATCGGCCAGCGGCGGACTAGCCATTGGCGGATCGGCCAGCGGCGGACTAGCCAATAGCGGATCGGCCAGCGGCGGACCGGCCAGTGGCGGATCGGCCAGCGGCGGACCGGCGAGTGGCGGATCGGCCAGCGGCGGACCATCGAGTGGCGGATCGGCCAGCGGCGGACTAGCCATTGGCGGATCGGCCAGCGGCGGACTAGCCAATGGCGGATCGGCCAGCGGCGGACCTGCCAGTGGTGGATCGGCCAGCGGCGGACCGGCCAGCGGCGGACCTGCCAGTGGTGGATCGGCCAGCGGCGGACCGGCGAGTGGCGGATCGGCCAGAGGCGGACTAGCCAATGGCGGATCGGCCAGCGGCGGACCGGCCAGTGGCGGATCGGCCAGCGGCGGACCGGCGAGTGGCGGATCGGCCAGCGGCGGACCAGCCAGTGGCGGATCGGCCAGCGGCGGACCGGCCAGTGGCGGATCGGCCAGCGGCGGACTAGCCAATGGCGGATCGGCCAGCGGCGGACCAGCCAGTGGCGGATCGGCCAGTGGCGGACCGGCCAGTGGCGGATCGGCCAGCGGCGGACCGGCCAGTGGCGGATCGGCCAGCGGCGGACTATTCAATGGCAGATCGGCCAGCGGCGGACTAGCCAGTGGAAACGGAACTGTAGGTTAGCATATGGATCAGGGAAAAGAAAGGGAAATGAGACTGTGGTCCCTATCGTAAAATAAGCACTCGAGAGTCTATGTGAAAGCTGTCCGGAAACTAGTCATAACTGCTGGCTAATCAGCTGATGGATAATAACTGTTGCTTTTATTTGTGGAATGAGAAACTGGAATTTTACAAGCTAAAACCAGAGTATATCCCATCAAAAACCTTTCCAGGTGCAAGCAGACGGCATCAGGTAATTATGTCTGTCACAAAAAGCCGTTCCAATGCATCCACTCAAAGATATGATATGATGGGAACGGCAAGTCTCCTCCATGGGGCATCCAGCAGGGCAAATGTTAATCATTTTTCAAAATCAACACTATCCATCTGCGGCGAATTTAGTGAAGGAAAAACTTTGAGGGATGTATTTCTTTATTTTGTATTTTCAAACGCAAAAACTTGCCGCCGTTCATCGCCTTAAAAAAGAAAAAAATCAATTATTATTTTTTTTTTTTTGAATAATAATAATTGATTTTTTTCTTTTTTAAGGCGATGAACGGCGGCAAGTTTTTGCGTTTGAAAATACAAAATAAAGAAATACATCCCTCAAAGTTTTTCCTTCACTAAATTCGCCGCAGATGGATAGTGTTGATTTTGAAAAATGATTAACATTTGCCCTGCTGGATGCCCCATGGAGGAGACTTGCCGTTCCCATCATATCATATCTTTGAGTGGATGCATTGGAACGGCTTTTTGTGACAGACATAATTACCTGATGCCGTCTGCTTGCACCTGGAAAGGTTTTTGATGGGATAAGAATTACTATAATAATAAGCGTCTTATTTTATCCACCGGTAAGTCTCGGTTCTATTATATGACGTCATCAACCATAAACCAGCGGTGGATAAAAGAACGGGTTGGGTGTTTGTTCCGTTTGGTTTTGTTTTTGTTCCAATGAAACAATAATTGACAAATAAAATAACTTATTATTTTTAGTGAAAACTGTTGTATGCACGGAAAGCACACGTTACGATTACTGTTGAGACTTGAGATTCACGATTTGATCAATAACAGCTGACCAAATAGAACACACGCTTTACATTCATAATCTTGCGGGTGATTTAGCACGAACAACCGGGAATCACCGCCAGTGGCGTACGCAAGATTTTTCTTGGGAGGGGCTCGGGCTCGCACTGATGAGCATTTGACTGAAAATTGTTCCCCCTTCCCCTCCACCCCCAAAAATCGGAGGTCTGGGGGGGGCTTTAGCCCCCTTCGTCCCCCACCCCCTACGTATGCCACTGATCACCGCCGATGTTGTCACTTGGTGGATAAAAGAACGAGTTGGTTCACAACCACGGTTTCTATTATGAAACCACCGGTGGATAAAAGAACGGGTTGGTTGCAAGTTGGTTGTTAGTAACTGGTGGAGCCACCGGTGGATAAAAGAAGGCACTCAATAATAATAAAGGTATAGAGAAATCTCGTTTTCAGTCTGGCGGACATAGGCAAAATACTAATTTGACAGTAAGCGTACAAAACGACTAAATCGTAGATTTAGTCCGGCAAGCAACCAAATTGGTCCTTAAAGTTGCTTAGGTAGACAGCTAACTTGATGAGACTACGACAACTGTCTACCTGAACATGAAGTATTAACTAAATTATAGTTTCTTTCCGGAATAATTCGACAGTTCAGTAGGTTTCTGATGACGACTGAGTTTCAAATTACTTTTGGCCAAGTTTGCTGTTTGGTTCCTTTTTCAGCAGGGATCACACAGTTGAAGTAAATAGTGCTAAAAGTAAGTAAATGTGTACTTTGAAAAAAGTAATATATATATAGACTCCTCTTTTCTCTATCAATTCTCGTGAGCCCTTGCAAAACGACTCCAACGTTCGGTACTAATTGTAAGACCACCAATAGGAGGGAGGAGGCTGAGGAAAACCTCTAACAGTTTTTCACCGTAGAGGCTTACTTACTTTTATTTTTAAACTTGAAGTATTTCAAGTGATTGAGTACATCTTATTGAATATTTTCAAGCCTTTTTTCATCATGTATCATCAATTTTTGGATATTCATTGTTATTTTTTGAAAAAATTACGATTCCAAGGAAAATGCAACCAATTGGAATAGGATTTTTAATATTTTGCGTTTTGTCTGTATATTTTGGCATTAAAATATGAGGAACTGAACCGTTATGATCCAACAAAAACATGGAATTTCCACATAAAACCATTAACTGAACCTATTTCTATCAATAACCAAAATTAAGCTAAAAAAAAAATTACGCATTTTTGGTTGAAGAAGGAATCTAAGAACAGCTACAGCTGTTATCCGAAAAACGTGAAAATCGGTACGACCTTGTATACCTTTAATTTCATGAAGTCTTAAAATTTAGTTTAAAAAACGAGAGTTTGGCGAAAAAATAAAGCCGTCTAAGGTCGTTCAAACACCAAGCCCCCTCCCCCGGGGGGAGAGGGATGGGGAGGGAGGAGGGTTTCACAAGGGTTAGGCTTGTCAACGAGGTAGTTACGGCGCTGCTCAGGAAAATTGGAAACTCAGATGGAATACGGAACAAGATGTGCCTACTTTTACGTAAGGGGAAGGAAAGAGAAGCAGAGGCTCCTGCTCCACTGCGTGTATAATAACATTCGCACGATTCTCTAACGATGTGTAATATTAATATTTTTCGCATAATTTTCTTCTTCCCCAAGTTGTGCAATGTGCATGATGGGTGTCGTGGAACAGGAAGAAGGAGCGAATTCTCAAAATTGGTGGTACCGCGCGTCGCGCCGCCGCTGTCCCAGTAGGTTCGCGAAAGGACAGAGTAATGTTATTAGGCAAACAATGTTGCCAGATGTACGGAAGGAGGAGGCTTTACGTCGGGTATTTCCCCACAAGACTCAATGTAAAACATACGGCTCATAACATGAAATCTAGAAGCACTGTAGGCGAACTATCTTATATCCTGTAGCTGTATCCATCCGCAGTCACCGTCCATTAAAAACTTGATAAATTGCTTGGCGGGAATTTTAATTTCTGGCTCGAACGCGTGTCTAGTCAGCTTTAAATATATATCAAGGCGTTTTTCAACGGGATCTCCCCCCCCCCCCCATCTCATCCCACCTCGCCTATTTCTGTATTAGATTATTCGTGGCAGATGTAAAAGGCACCCTGTCCCCTTCTACTTTCAGCCTCCTCTATGACTTCTTTCCGACGCTCTCTTGCCGCAGAGAGCACGCGCTCCTTATTTGTCGCAAGTAGATTGTATATAGGTGTACAAATATCTCATTTTCCTCAAACGACTGTTCTTCTTTTTACTGTTTCCTTCTCCCCCCCCCCCCTATTTGCGCTCTCTTCATCTTGTGTCCTCTTTTTATTTGCATCTCAAGCCGGTTTAGTTCGTGACGAGACGAGATTTTCATTGTTCACGCTTTTTCCGTCACACAGTCAAGTCGTCTGATTTTGCTTGAGTTCCCAAGCTTTATGCATTCCTCGGAATGAAGCAAACGAGGCAGAATGGGGCTCTTGCAAACTTTTGCTATAAGCAAATAAATAGTCCGATCTTCTGTATGGACCAGCAAAACTCACGATAATCACACTAAGAAAGTCTAAAATTCAGTAATAAACTCGCATAACTGCTATGACGGTAAGATGGTAATGGCGATTCAACGCAGGTAGGTATCATGGGAGATGCCAGTCTAATTTGTCATTTTCTCAAAGGAAACACAGAGATAAGTCTCAATTTAGATAGGAATCTCTCACGTGATACCTGCGTCTCTCCGCCAAAAAGCCCGATTCTGAGAGTGAATTTCGCGTGATTTTTTAGTGTACCCATCGTCATTTTTACAAGTTTTTCCGCAAGAATCTACTCTTCAATCCCCTATAGCAAAAGTTTGCAAGATCCCCATTATGTAATGTTTCACTTGAAATTTGGCGCTTTCATTCGTGAGGGGGGGGGGAGAGAAGATGATCGTTATATAAATTGAGAGATGCATCCAAATTTTAGACGCAATGAATCTAAGTTACACAAAAATAATACGAGGGGTCGTCTCAAAAGTAAGCATCATGGTTTTTTTTTTTTTTTTTTTTTTTTTAAAGCTATTAACGACAAAGTTCGACGCGTCAAATTCTCAGCTTTAAGATCCAGTTTTTAGATTTTCAATAATTCAATAATTAAAAAAACGGAGCTCTTGCAAACTTTTGCTGTGGGCAAATGAATAGTCCAATCTGATGTAAAAACCAGCGAAAATCACGAAAATCGCACTAAGAAAGTCTAAAAGTCAGTAATAAACTCACATAACTGCTACAACGTCAAGTTCGTAATGGCGGTTCAACGCAGGTATCATGGGAGATTCCGGTCTAATTTGTCATTTTCTCAAAGGAAACACAGAGATAAGTCTCAATTTAGATAGGAATCTCTCACGTGATACCTGCGTCTCTCCGCCATTAAGCCCGGTTCTGAGAGTGAATTTCGTGATTTTTTAGTGTACCCATCGTCATTTTTACAGGTTTTTTCCGCAAGAATCAACTCTTCAATCCTCTATAGCAAAAGTTTGCCAGAGCCCCATTGCTGCAATTTTACCGCGACCACCTCCCGTCACAGTGGGCCCAAAAATTTACACAATCGAAGCGATCGTTAGTCAGACAAGGGGACACTGAGAAAAATGTTCGATTGTTTCAATGAATGTTCCGATAGTATATTACCGCGCTTTATTTCCCATGTAGACAATCGGTATTCCATAGAGACAATCGGAATTGGAGTAGATTCAACCGTCCAAACTGTTGCAACGATAGGTCTTATGATTGAAATAAGGGGAAAAACAACTATGGTTCTATTCTTATACTTTTAACAACCACTTTTTTCTCAGTGGAATGAATATTGTTTCCGATAATAATAAAAAAAGTGAAAATAATGTTAAATACTGATAAAATGGCGTTTCGCCTTACTAATTGACATAGTCCCCTGCTCTGTTAAGACATTTACGATACCTTCCCACCAGTTTCCTTATTCCATCCGAAAAAAAATCTATATCTAGGTTTCGGATCCAAACGTTGACCGCGTTTCCTACCTGCATTGCTCGGGAAATTTTAGCCACCGCGAGGAACAATTTTAAAAAAGCACGGTTTAGTCGCGACCTCCGCCATAACTTTGAAGCTCTCTTACTTAAAGGCGTCTCTCTCCACCAGCGAATTTAAAAGCGCGGTTTAACTGATTGAGCCAATAAGCTGCCTTGAAGTCGATTAGGTCGAGTCCAATGTATCGACAATAAAGAAGTCCATTGGCTCGATCAGTTTATTCGCGCTTTTAAAGTCGCAAAAGGAGGGACCCCTTTAGTCTTCTCGTTTGCAAACAATCTCACCGATGTGCGACGATCAGAGGTTTTAATCGCTTCTAAACTCGTAAAAGCGACGAGCTCCACAATCCAGGGAAAAATCAAAAACGAGTTAACCTGCTAATATCAATAACGAATTATTTCATACGACCCGAGTAAAACTGCTCTTTTGTAAAAGAGACAGGGGAAATTTGGGAGGGAGAGGAAGAGGGGGTGACGAGGCAAGAGAGAGGAGGGTAGAGGGAGGAGTGAGACGGTCGGTAAAGTCCAAATATGTACCCCGTAATAGGATTCAGGATTACGGAGAACTGTAGCATATACTGGGCGCTCTGAAATAACCCGGTTTAATTAAACGTGGAAACGTGGCTATTAATATTGATTGTAGCAGATGTAGAACCTCCCCCCTCCACCCACCCACCTTCCTATCACCACCCCCCTCTCCCGCGACCAAACGCTGGATTACGAGAAAAAACGCAGTCCGGTGGATTTAACGATGAGTCTTATGCAGCATATACTGAGAAGTATATCGGTTCCGATCGTGTCCTTTTTATGGTTGGCTGATCATGTAAATATTTGAGAGAGCCCGGCCGACCGATCGAGCTTAATCGCGGGGATTTCCTAGTCAAAAATCCCAATCAACTGATATACCTGCTCCTAATTGCCATCCTTTTGAAATGACGTCCATGATGGGTTGAATCATTGCATCAAATTATTCCATTTAATTTTTGCTCGGTACTTACCTCAAGAGTCTGAATAAAAGCCGAATTTTAACACGCTCTCGATTTTTCCTCGAAACAACCTCGGCTTTATAAGTGACATTTGAAATACATGAAGGGCAAAAAGAAGCCGAGGATCTACTGAAAGGAGATTTGGGAGGGGGGAGGGATTGTGAAACATACTGGATCATGGAACTGTCGGAAAACACTGAGATCCGGTAAAATTGATAGAAATCGAATGGATCAGGACAGCCGTTTTGCGTGTAATTAATCGCATTTTTAAAATCACCGATGATTCCACCGGTTGAGAAAAGATTACACAGTTCAATTCAATGTATGACTGAAATGCACGAAAATACTCTGATCTGTGATCTTTTCTCAATCGGTGGAAACTCCGTTCATTAATTAAAATATCCGCAAGTTTTTATAAAGTCATCGACGACTCCACTGGTTGAGAAAATATTACAGCTGTGAGCATTTTCGTGCATTACAGTCATACGCTGAACTGAACTGTGTAATCTTTTCTCAACCGGTGGAATCATCGGTGAATTGAAAAATGCTGTTAATTATACGCGAAGCGGCAGCCCTGGAATGGATATCTTTCCAGGAACTTTAAAATTGGGCAGTAGCAACAGTAAATCCAGGAAACTAGCAAACAAGAATTCCCAGTTCTATGACTATGAAATCTGAACTATATATGTATTAGTAAGACAACGAAGAAAAAAACAGTACGTGAGATCTTGAAAAAATGAAAACAACTGTCTGTAGTCTCCAGGAAGAGAATCAACCGCAAGAGCTTGCTCGAACACAAAAGCTACTTTTGATCAGATATGTAACTATTCGTACTTGACTGTAACGGTTTTGCATACACTGGAAATTGAAGGCGCTGCGTTCGTCGGATACTTCCGCTGTTTCCGATTGTTTGCACGTAAAAAGAACTGTATTCTCTTCACTAACAAGACTATTAGAGAAAGATGGGCCGATTGATAAAACTCTCTCTTTCTATCCTTTTTACTTTCTCACTACTGACAAAGTTAGAAATAGAGAGATTATTGGAATAGCGCAGAGATTTTTAAGGTATTTTGTTTCGATACTTGGCCCTCTGCGTCTAAGTAAATCATGATAATCACAAAATAACTGGCTCTTACCGTGCTTAATACTATCCTAAGGAATATTCATCCATGAAGTTCCAATATTATTTAACCATATAAGGTGGGGAGGATTAAATGCAAAAACTTTCTGTGGCGTCTGTCAGTCCGTCTGTCCGTCTGTCTGTATCCATAAAACGTAAAACCCAGCAACACTTTTTTGCTTTTGATCCAAATGCATCAAAACTTTGCCGAAAAGTTGCTTTTAATATTCCCCAGGGGACACTTTTTTTTAATTTTTGAAATTTTAATTTTTAGGTTAGTTATGGATGATAAGTGGTTTCCATTAAAATCAATATTAAAACAGTTACAAACTAAATGGCCAAAAAAACATCACAGACAAACTAAGGATTAAAATGGGAACCAGACCAACAATAAACAAAAACTTCCGAGACTTTTCGGTGCACTCACAGCACCATTATCAATCGGGAAATTATAAAAGTAAAATAAAAACAAAATACTCAGAACGAGGAGCAAACTCCACAAAGTTGGAAGAGGGACTATTAAAATCAATGGAAAAAACAGGACAAAAAAAGGAAAAATTTAAATATTTCAAAAATAAAATCTTTGGATCTGGATAAAAATATCAAAGAAGGGTTTGGGGGTCTCCCCCAGAATGTCAAAAGGTGGTCTGTGGGTCTCCTCCATAATGTCAAAGGGGAGTCTGGAGGTCTCCCCCAGGATATTGAAGGGGGTCTGGGGGTCTTGGGGTCTCCCCAGATTAAATTTTAATGTGAGAAAGTGTTCGTAGGGTATTCCCTACAGTTTGTTTAACTTATGTATTTGTAGGGGAAATGAGAAAGGTAGAAAAGATCCTGATTGCGCCATTGCTTAGAGAATGAACACAATCAACGATGATTACCGATGCTGGATAAATGTGAAGGCTGGAAGGGGTGGTGGACTGGTAGACGAACTAGAATCGTAAAGAAAAGAAAAGTCAACATGTCTAAAATGAATAGGAGAGAAACGTATAATAAAAGGGAAATGGCAGATGGTTTCGGCTACAAAAAAACGTGGAAACTCCAAAGGAAACGTGAAAAAGAGAAGGAGAAAAGGAGAGCCTTTGAGCAGGGCCGGATTTACCCCTCTCAGCGCTCTAGGCCAAAAGTTTTTCGGCGCCCCTTCGGCCTTCCCGGTTCCCGCTTGGCCGGACTTTCTACCCCCCCCCCCCCCCCCTACTGCATTTTTTTGTTTTGTCGCGACCCTTATAGCCCATCGCATCGGGTCGCCGCTCTACACAACTACACAAGAGAACCAAAAATGGAACGAAAACAGTAAATTTTGATAGACATGGTTACATTTACTCACATTAATTTACAGCATTTTCTTTCTAGATTTTTTGCGTGATTTTTTACGCTTCTTGTCTAATTTTCGTCCGGCTTCGCTTGACCGTGTCGCTGTGCGGCGCCGGCGGGCGCGGCGCTCCTCGGACTGCGGCGCCTCTAGGCCCGGGCCTAGTTCGTCTAATGGGAAATCCGGCCCTGCCTTTGAGTACAGAACCTTTACTTATCAATTCACTCACTGTTTACGTACAGTACTCTTTGTAAAATTGTAACCCACTATTTCACGCTCCGGGTGATAAAGTCAGGAAATGTCAAAAACTTGATTGTAATTTTCTTTTCCTATTAAATGAATGAATGAGATATAGTCTGAGCCTTGCCCCGTACCAAGTATCTGTTAATCAATACTCTTAACGGAGCTCTTGCAAACTTTTGCTACAGGGGATTGAATCTTGCAGAAAAACCTGTAAAAATGACGATGAGTACATTGAAAAATCACGAAATTCACTCTTAGAACCGGGTTAAATGGCGGAGAGACACAAATATCATGGGAGATTCCTATCTTATTTGAGACACGTCTCTATGTTTTCGTAGAGAAAGTGACACAATAGACAGGAATGTTCCATGATACCTGCGTTGAACCACCATCACGGATTTGCCGTTAAAGCAATAGTGTGAGTTTATTACTAAATTTTAGACTTTCTAAGCGTGATTTTCTTGATTTTTTGCTAAATTTACAAGAGATTGAAATATTCATTTGCTAACAGCAAAAGTTTGCAAGAGCCCCATTGAAGGAAGGCTCAAATTCTCCTCTTCATTTTCTACACCTTCCATCTTACATCGCTATCACTTTAACGCGAAAAACATTTTCCTCTCCTTTCGTCGTTTACCCTGGTTTTTTTTTTTTTTTTTTTTTTTTTGT
This sequence comes from Trialeurodes vaporariorum, assembly GCA_011764245.1. NCBI lineage: Eukaryota > Metazoa > Arthropoda > Insecta > Hemiptera > Aleyrodidae > Trialeurodes > Trialeurodes vaporariorum. The sequence goes on along the minus strand of VMOF01000111.1, from coordinate 63,901,376 downwards.
GTTTTGTTTTTTTTTTTTGTGTTTTTTTTTTTTTTGTTTTTTTTTTGTTTTTTGTTTCTGAAAGTTCTCCATCACATAAATGCTTGCTACAAATTTATTCTCACACCAACATTATCTCACTTTTGTACATCCCAACCATTTTTAGACGACAACTTTTCGACTATCATATATTGCTTCCTTTCATGCAATGCTCAAAAACGCAGCACGCTCGGTACATATTTTCGCTGCCTCAACCGTGCATATTCTTTGTACTTTACACTTCTCAATGGTGCTTTCTGATATTATTCCAAAGAAAAGTATCCAGCCTTTTCTCTCAACTCTGTCAGTGTTATTTTTCCGTTCGACCACAGCGCTACGTGGAAGTTTATTTTGTTGTTGTTGGGGCATTGACAAAACAAAATACCTCTCTCTTATTTTCAATAATAGACAGACAAACGATTTCATATATTGACAAACTCAATCGTTTTCGCATACGAATCAGACAGTAACTAAAGTAATTCTAAATTACGTTTAACATAAAAAAAAATGTGTATATACTTAATCTTTGTATTGCTTGTTATAAACAATGTGCTCTGTTCCATTCATGCTATACTATTCATCAAATCATAAGTGAACGACTGAATCAAAATTAGAAACCATCGAGTAAGTACTTTACGTGCTCCAAAGTTTAATAATCCTATTTGGTGTCCAAAAATATTTGTCTCTTGGTAACTTTCGGTCTCAAAAATTCGTGACGTCGTCAACTTCCAATCTAGACTTCATTTCAATGGAGCTCTTGCACGGTTTTGCTGTAGGAAAATTGAGTATCAAATCTGATATAAAATGCTGCGAAAATAACATGAGACCATTGTCTAAAACTCACTCCTCGCAGAAAAACTTAACTTGAAATTTCGGGTGACCACCCTTGCATGTATGCACCAACCTTGGATTTGGACTCCAAACAAAAGAATAGGACATTAAATTAAGTGCCGTCTTACTTGTTTATTACGCAACGTAGAACTTTTCTGTAGTTATCACCGTGCTCTTAGTGACAAAATGTGTATAAATGGACCTTTAATTCCTTCAAATTTACTTTTTGAAAGCAAATTCATTAATCTCATTGTTGAAATTCGTAGATTATGTTCTTTTGTTTGGGGTCCGAATCCGAGATTGGTGCATACATGCGAGGAAGGTCACCTAGAATTTCAAGTTAAGTTTTCTCTGCAAGGAGTGAGTTTTAGACTTTTTTAATAGTCTCATCGTTATTTTCGCAGCATTTTCCATTGGAATTGATACTCCAATTGCCTACAGCAAAACCGTGCAAGAGCTCCACTCATGTTCAGAGTGACGGAAAGGTTTCCACGACCCTTGGTTGGCCAAACTTGTTTGGTCAAACAAAATCACAAAACCTCTCTATGGAAGTCTAATAAATTGATCAAAAGAGTTCACAAGAACAGGAGCAAAAAAAGGTCTCGAAAAATAAAAGCATCGGGTGTCCTCTGAATCGAGTTCAGATCAAGCATTTCCGGTCATTTCCGGTCAGTTCATTTCAAACGAAAATTCGAGCCTCACAGCTGCCTTCGGAAGCTTCATCATTAAACAATTCTAGTCTGACCGAATGCCTCCCCCCTCTCCTCTCCGTTTCATGCCGATGCTTTAATTTTGTTTCTTTTCGAACAGTCATTCGACTTTGTGATTTGCTCCAATTCCCGAGGATACGATTTAATCCACAAAGAGAACTTTGACGTCTCTCTCGAATTTTTGTTTCTTTTCTCTTTTTTTTTAACTGCTGCTTTAGAAGAGTCCCTGATGATTTAAATAAATAAAATTTAAAGCTGGGTTTACCTTGCTACACTATAAGCACCATCTTTTATACTAAGGTGTTTTATTTGAAACTTCAACGTGCAAATTTCCAATCATTAAATTGATTGCAACCCAGGAAAAGGCATGAAATTACGCAGAGCTGCCGTTTTTCACATGATTAATGGCATTTTTCAATTAACCAATAATTCTACTGGTTGAGACAATATTTGAACAGAAAACCATGGAAATATTCTGATCTGTAATCTTTCCTCAACCGGTGCGGAGTCATCACTAACTTTAAAGAACTTGCTGATATTTTAATCATTTAACGCCGATTCCACCGATTCAGAAAATATTACACAAACAAATTAGAGTACTCTCTAGCATTACAGTCTTACACTGAACTGAACTGTAATCTTTTCTCAACCGAAGAAATCATCGGTGAATTGAAAAATGTCATTAAGAACAGTGTTAAAGCGTGCAATGCGGCAACGTTGTAGTTTTTCCATTTAAACCCGTGAAAAAGATCGAACTATTGGGTGTTCGGTGAACACCTTTGCATTCGATCATTTACATGGGTCTAAATGGACACAGTACAACGTTGCCTAGTTGCACGCTACGCCACTGCTTAAAAATCCACGAAACGATAGCTCTGAAATTACGCGTGCGGGCAGCGGGGTGAAGATAATAATAAATCACTTTTTTCAGGGTTGATCAGTGGCGTGTAGCGTGAAATTCGGCAACGTTGCAGTTTGTCCATTCACTCATGAAAAATATCGAGCCACTGGGTGTTCGGTGAACTCCTTCACATTCGACCTATTGCGTGGGTTTAAATGGGAAAAATACATCGTAGCCAAATTGCACGCTACGCTACTGATTGATCACTCAATGGGTCAGTTGCATGAGTCTGATTTTCTGCAATTCGTATCCATGAAATGATAATATAAGCCAAGCTGAAACAGTAATGAGTCGCCGTTTGTTTCTACGTCCAATAGATCCGGAGTTGTGCGGACAATTACAAACGAGGAAAAATACACTATTTCTTATGGGATCTATGCCTCATAGCGTCACTAGGCATACCGGTTTTTGCATCTTTACAGAACTTTATCCGCGGAACCAATACTCAAAATGATAAAAGAAGACGTGTACGCGTTCCCTTATTTTCCCCCTAGTTTACGAAAATGAATTTTAAAAAATGCATGCAACTGACCCTTCTGAACAGAATTCTCGTTTTGAGTAATCAAAATAATTTTGAGCATCACTAGAATTCTAATTAAAGATACGGGAAAGTGCTTCTACGAAACAGTCGTGCATAAGTCCATCTGGTCGCTGTTTAAATGTTCCTTTCTCCGTGTTTATACCAGAAACCCAGCTCACGTGATACGGTCCTCTTTCCTGCGTTTGTTATGTCTTGAATCCACACACATACGACATACGTGTATGTATATTTCCGTGGAGTTGAAAAAGAAAAGGGGGCGCGCGCATCGTAACAAAGGAAAGGAAACCGTTAGAGGAATGAAAATATTCAGAGAGGGGTGGGGCGGTGGTGCATAGGGCGGAGTGGGGAGGGCGGAAAGGTTATATTAGAAGTAACTAGACGTTAACAAGCATTGATGCAAAACTAGAAGCTCTTACTCTTTAGACCCTTTTGCAAGAGTCTGACTCCCGACTCAAACTCGGTAGAGACTCCCTGAGTCCCTGTATTCTTGAGACCTGAGAGGAGTGAGCGCGGGCGGGGGAAGGGGGAGGGGGAGGGGGAGAGGAGAGCAGCGAAAGGATACTTGAAGCGTGTTCATTGCTTGCAAGTACGCGTAAAGCGCCGAAGAATACAATGGTAACTTCACTTCCAATGTTGTCAGATTTCCTTTTTAAACTATACCAACGTTTACCTTAAGACAAATGGGGGAAACTCAGGATAATTATCCGAAAAATGGCAACAATGTTCACTTCAGCCCCGCTACTTAAAAGAGGATACGGGAGGAGGGAGAGAGGAAGAGATGGGGGCGGGGGAGCGGGGGAGCGGGGATAGAGAAAGTGAGAGAAAAGGACCCACGGATGGGAGGGGGCAAGGGGTGATTGGCGAGGACTATGAGAGGGGGCCGGGTCTTTCAAAACGTGCAGCACAAAATAACACGCGGCTTTGCATATTAAATCCATTTACAAGATTGAGCACGATTTGCTCCCCCCCCCCCCCCCCCCCCCGCAGATAGTGCAGTGTGCCCTCTCAATTTCTGTTCGGAGCATCCGTTTTTGAGATATTCGACACTGGCGCGGATTTTTGGAAAAAAAAAAAAAAAAAAAAAAAAAATACGATTTGTTACTTGTGTATATGTACATTTTTGGAGCTCTATTTTGCTTTTTGTTTGGAATCGAGAGAGAAAATAAATAAATAAAAACTAAGTGGAAAAAAAGTTCCCATCTCAGTGCGTTGCACCCATCTCTTTCATACTCGGATGCCTCTCAACCACCTCCCTTCCATCAATCCCTCTGTAGTTGCCTCCAGTCCAGCCTCCCCCCCTCCACCCTTTACTCCCACAACCCTGGGAAGGGGCACATTTTACTTTTTCAATCCTTTCCAACTGATTTGCCATCGCAGCATCGATCATGCGCTTCCTTTGAACTGTTCAACTCTAGAGTTCGTTATAATAGCTTGGATGGAAATCGATGCTATTTCGAAAAGTTTAAAATTAATTGGGTCTCTCGACATACTATCTACCTATACGATTTCATATATTTATAAATACTTGCACGATCAATTAAAAGTTCAGATTGCTGACTCAAAGCAAGGGGGAAAAAAGTTCACTGAATGAAAATGAAATGAGTTAAAATAATTATTTCCTTGTTTTTATTTTTTCTATATTTTTCTCCCATCGGCTTTATTATCTTTGGCCTATGAGTTCGCATAGTGGGAAAAGAGTCGCATAACGGTTCTTTGATCCTATAATGATAAAAAAGAACTAAATAAATATTATTGAAACAGAGATTCTTCGTCTGTACTTGAAAGTAAATGGTCTGTTAGTACATAGCAAACAGTAATAGACGGTTTTAGAGTAAAGTCAACGGTTAGCCAAACACCACAACAATGCTCTCATCGGTCGCAATCAGTTGTGATAAAACTCGCGTAGCGTTCCAAACTATCTCACTCACTCTCCCCCCGCGACCCCCATGTATACCCATCTCTTTCTAGTTTCGAAATTCGTATACAGGGCTTTGTTTCACGACATACTACTATCAAAATTGCATTAAAATGCCTCGAGGAATTAATTTCAGCCAAAAAATGTCACAAAAATATTCTCTGCAAACGATTTTTAAAATTAGAATGAGATGGCAGTATATGCGGGTTACGTGAGAGCGAGAGAGACAGACTGTCTTTGTTTGGAACGTTCATCACCGGATGCCACCATTACTAAAACCATCTATACTGAATAGACAGTAAGGACTCACAACCTTTGAAAATTACTTTTGCCCCCTGATGGCGGATTTGCCAATATAATGCCTCCTCAGATGAAAGTCAAAAAGAACGCCTGCATAGATATTGCGTGATATACCTTCCATCCGAGGAAGTAATATGTGTCGGCAGAGAACAATGTAGCTTTGCGTACGTTTCAATAGAGAGACTAAGATCACAGGATTAAACGCCGGCGGAGTATGCATATAGCATAACACTGTTAAGTTCACAACACGAATCGTATACATACACTCACAACGCGGTGAAGGAACCAGCCATTTAATTTCATCAGATTTCCAAGGAATGGAGGGGAGCGAGTAGAGGAGTGAGGAAGAGAAGAGAGAGAGAGAGAGAGAGAGAGAGAGAGAGAGAGAGAGAGAGAGAGAGAGAGAGAGAGTGAGTGAGTGAGTGAGAGAGAGAGGGAGAGAGAGAGAGAGAGTGAGTGAGTGAGTGAGTGAGAGAAAGAGAGAGTGAGAGAGAAAGAGAGAGAGAGAGAGAGTGAGTGAGTGAGTGAGTGAGTGAGTGAGTGAGTGAGTGAGTGAGAGAGAGAGAGAGAAAGAGAGAGAGAGAGAGAGAGAGAGAGAGAGAGAGAGAGAGAGAGAGAGAAAGAGAAAGAGAAAGAGAGAGAGAGAGAGTGAGAGAGCGGGGGGGGCTAGAGAACAGGGGTGAGGGTACACGAAAATCCGCTACACCAAAACTCGTGCTAATCCACATTTTGGACCCGCGTTGGTTGTTCTCTCTCCTACGTCCTGTATGCCTGTGAGACTGTGTGCCTCTGTGATCCCGTGCGTATAAATTTAATTTAAAGCGACATCTCCCGTCCGCGTTGCGATCCCAGAACCCGGACAGAAGCTAATAAAATTTGAATCTTAGAACAAAAGACATACCACGGGAGCGGTGCGACCACGACAAGACTATGTCATGGCGATGGCAGGGTGGGTGAGCTGAGCATGGCAGCGGGTGGTTATTACACAATGACATTCTTGGGGGTGTTTCACGTTCAACCTACTACATATAAACACAAACACACGCTTTTGCTCTACCTTGATATAGCCCCCCCCCCCACACACACACACACATACACACGCATAAACTCGCCGTTTCCGGTTGTGTTTTTGTGTCTCAGCTTCCCGCACGCAAATACCATGTGCAACGCGATATGTTCAGCTCAATCGAATCGACTCAAAGTTTCCTATGCCCTCTTATTCTCATATCTGACAAGTTACAAGACAATATCCGTGCGGTTTTAGGCGCACCGTAGGTACTACGTGCGCCTATTGAAATCGGTCTGCTACTCAATAGAGTATACTACGCCCCCTTGTGGTCAAATGGCAAAATGAGCTTTTTTGATGTCGTGATTTTTAGGTTGTTTCCTGTTTTTTTTTAATGCCAATTTCATTTGAAAAGTTAATGTTTTCCCAATCACGACTGAATTTCGAGTGTGTTGGAAGTAATTAGATGTTCATTGATTCACGTTTTCTTAAAGTTATTCTACTTCAAAAATTTTTACTAACCTCACTTTCTGATTAGTGATGATTTCAAATTGTCCCGGTATTTATTCTAGGTGATCAAGTGAACCAATCATTTGCCGTTCTGAGTGATTGTTTTTTTTTTTTTCATGTAAATGTAATTATTATAATTAGTTACAGCGTTTGGTCAAACGCAAAACGGAGAGTCCAAGCAGCAAGACTTTCACTATCTCAATGCTCAGAATTCTTATTTATCTTTGGTTGAACTGATGACTGTTCAGTGTTCACTTTTAATATTTAAATATTTTTAACGCTAATGATCAGAATTAGAGACTGATTAGGTGTTTTGAGGTTGATCAGTCATGCCTAAAAGTTTCGCACTTAGACTTTTGTAGTAAATTGAGTTTGCGCCTCACAATTTGGTTAAAAGTAAGTTAGCGTCTTTTATGCTGAAATATGAGTCAGCGATCCATTTCTTTCTGAAAATTGTGTTAGCGAGTCAATTTCTTCTGATGGCGCAGAGATTTTCAAGGTATTTTGTTACGATAGTTGGCCTCTCACAACAAAGTCAATCATGATTTAGTCAAAGTAATGGCCTCTCATCATGTCTAATAGCATCCATAAGAACATCCTTCCATCATATTTTCATATTTCTTAACCCTCTCTGACTTAGAGAGATTTAGGTAAAAAAATTCTGTGGCGTCTGTCCGTCAGTCCGGTTGTCCGTCACTCCGTACCTAGGCATAACTATTGAACCATTGATCCTTATGCATCCAGATTTTGCACAGTTGTTGCGTTTTAGATTCCACAGAGGCACTTTTTTTGTTTTTTTGAAATTTTGACTTTTAGGGTAGTTATGGGGAAAAAATGATTTTCATTAAAATCAATGGTAAAATGGATAAAAATGGATAAAAATGGAATAATTCAAGTTTGGCTCAATCAATTTTGATGAAAGTTAGCAAACAAAAATCTATTTTCAGCCTACTATAGAATAAACCACTTATAGTTCCTATATTCATTCCTCAAAACTGATTAAAAATCAAAATAAACGCGCTCGAGCCAAAAAATAGAATTATCGTGAGAAATCAATCTTAAAACTTGGAGTCAATCAATAATGGCTCCATGAATTTTGATAAAACTTTGTACACACTATCTTATCAATAAACTTAAATATTTCCTCTCTGTGTCACCAAAAACAACCAATAAAACCATTTCAAGAGGTAATGTAGGTGCGATTGAGCAAAAAATATGGGAATATGAGCAAATAAAAATATAATCCTATTATTTGGGATGGTTCAGGTTTGGTTCAATCAATTTGGATGAAAGTTAGCAAAGAAAATCTACATTCAGCCTACTATAAAATAAACCACTCATAGTTACAATATTCAACCCTCAAAACCATCTAAAAAATCAAAATAGGTGCACTCGAGCCAAAAAATGGAATTATCGTGAGAAATTAAGTAATCTTAAAACTTGGAGTCAATCAATAATGGCTGGATGAACTTTCATGAAACTTTTTACACACAATCTGCTATCAAAGTACTAACATACTTTCCTCTCTGTGTCACCAAAAACAACCAATAAAACCATTTCAAGAGGTAATATAGGTGCGATTGAGCAAAAAATATGGGAATATGAGCAAATAAAAATATAATCCTATTATTTGGGATGGTTCAGGTTTGGTTCAATCAATTTGGATGAAAGTTAGCAAAGAAAATCTACATTCAGCCTACTATAAAATAAACCACTCATAGTTACAATATTCAACCCTCAAAACCATCTAAAAAATCAAAATAGGTGCACTCGAGCCAAAAAATGGAATTATCGTGAGAAATTAAGTAATCTTAAAACTTGGAGTCAATCAATAATGGCTGGATGAACTTTCATGAAACTTTTTACACACAATCTGCTATCAAAGTACTAACATACTTTCCTCTCTGTGTCACCAAAAACAACCAATAAAACCATTTCAAGAGGTAATATAGGTGCGATTGAGCAAAAAATATGGGAATATGAGCAAATAAAAATATAATCCTATTATTTGGGATGGTTCAGGTTTGGTTCAATCAATTTGGATGAAAGTTAGGAAAAAAAAATCTACATTCAGCCTACTATAAAATAAACTACTCATAATTACAATATTCAACCCTCAAAACCGTCTAAAAAATCAAAATAGGTGCACTCGAGCCAAAAAATGGAATTATCGTGAGAAATTAAGTAATCTTAAAATTGGAGTCAATCAATAATGGCTGGATGAACTTTCATGAAACTTTTTACACACAATCTGCTATCAAAGTACTAACATACTTTCCTCTCTGTGTCACCAAAAACAACCAATAAAACCATTTCAAGAGGTAATATAGGTGCGATTGAGCAAAAAATATGGGAATATGAGCAAATAAAAATATAATCCTATTATTTGGGATGGTTCAGGTTTGGTTCAATCAATTTGGATGAAAGTTAGGAAAAAAAAATCTACATTCAGCCTACTATAAAATAAACTACTCATAATTACAATATTCAACCCTCAAAACCGTCTAAAAAATCAAAATAGGTGCACTCGAGCCAAAAAATGGAATTATCGTGAGAAATTAAGTAATCTTAAAACTTGGAGTCAATCAATAATGGCTGGATGAATTTTCATGAAACTTTTTACACACAATCTGCTATCAAAGTACTAACATACTTTCCTCTCTGTGTCACCAAAAACAACCAATAAAACCATTTCAAGAGGTAATATAGGTGCGATTGAGCAAAAAATATGGGAATATGAGCAAATAAAAATATAATCCTATTATTTGGGATGGTTCAGGTTTGGTTCAATCAATTTGGATGAAAGTTAGGAAAAAAAAAACTACATTCAGCCTACTATAAAATAAACTACTCATAATTACAATATTCAACCCTCAAAACCGTCTAAAAAATCAAAATAGGTGCACTCGAGCCAAAAAATGGAATTATCGTGAGAAATTAAGTAATCTTAAAACTTGGAGTCAATCAATAATGGCTGGATGAATTTTCATGAAACTTTTTACACACAATCTGCTATCAAAGTACTAACATACATTTCCTCTCTGTGTCCCCAAAAAACAACCAATAAAACCATTTCAAGAGGTAATATAGGTGCGATTGAGCAAAAAATATGGGAATATGAGCATATAAAAATATAATCCTATTATTTGGGATGGTTCAGGTTTGGTTCAATCAATTTGGATGAAAGTTAGCAAAAAAAAAATCTACATTCAGCCTACTATAAAATAAACTACTCATAATTACAATATTCAACCCTCAAAACCGTCTAAAAAATCAAAATAGGTGCGCTCGAGCCAATAAATGGAATTATCGTGAGAAATTAAGTAATCTTAAAACTTGGAATCAATCAATAATGGCTGGATGAATTTTCATGAAACTTTTTACACACAATCTACTATCAAAGTACTAACTTACTTTCCTCTCTTCATCACCATAAACAACCGATTAGACCTTTTCAAGAGGCAATATAGGTGCGATTGAGAAAAAAATATGGGTATATAAGCAAATAAAAACATAATCTTATTATTTTGGATAATTCCTGTTTGGTCCAATGAATTTTGACAAAATCTGGCAAATAAAATCTACAATTAGTTTACAAAAGAAAGTAGCCCTTACAGTTACAATAAACAACCCTTAAGAGAGTTAAAAAAATCAAAATAGGGTGTTTGTCCAAAAAAAAGAAAAAATGAAAGTGAGGAATTAATTTTAAACTTGGAGTTAATCATTAATGGGATGGATTTTGACAAAACTTTTCACAAACAAATGTGTTAAAAAAAATACACTAAACACTGCACTGTGTGCACTAAAATATTTTTCTGGTACAGTCCTCATAAAAACCTTAAGACTGTTTCGAGGGGCAATATAGGTACAATCGAGCAAAAATCTTTTGAAACTATAATTGTAAGCAAATATGAAGACAAACATAATGATTGGAATAAGTAATTCAAGTATGACTCAATTAAGTTCGATGAAAATTGCATCAAAACGTTTGCAACCAGCCTAGGCAGAAATTTCTTTCCAATGTATTACTACAATATACAACCTTTAAGTCTAAAGCTGTTTAAAAGCAATATAGGTTTCATCACACCAAAAAATAGAATATTCAAGGAAAATTAATTTTATAAAGAAAAATCAATCAAAAATGGCTGAATGAATTTTGTTGAAATTTTGTTTGCGCAATCTATGACTTACTTAAGTACATCTTTGGAGGGGGGTTAATCTATTAAACAAAAAAAATTTTTTTGAAGATCCACAGTTTGAAAGAAGAAACCAAACATAGTACTCAATGGAGGAAATGCTAGAATCAGTGCATTTCGACCTGCTAGGTATAAAAACTAAGGGAAAAAGAAACTCCCAAAAATAGAACAAAGAGCAAATATAATGAATGCAGCTCAAAGAATAAAAACTTATTGGAATCTGGAATTACTCTAGACCCTGTTATAAGCAACATCAGATTAAGGCTCTCAATTAGCCTTCAAATAACAAAATAGGCAACTACTCTTACAGCTTCTCTACAAAATTGCAAACTCTTCGGATTGAAGGCAGAGTTATGTCCGGAGGTGAAAATATTTGAAATTTGGGGGGGGGGGGGGTCTCCCCCAGAATTCTTTAGGGGGTTAGGGGGTCTCCTCCAGAATTCTTTAGTGGTGGGGGGAGGGGGGTCTGGGGGTCTTCCTCAGATAAAAACGGTGTGAGAAAGTGTTCGTAGGGTATTCCCTACAGTTTATTTTTTATCATTTCGAGATTTGATTGACGTATTTCGGCCATTGTGCGCGGATCGAATGCCTGTCACCAGTCGTGGGACGTCAGGGGGACATTTATGAGAGATGTCTTTTGACTCACTGTAACTTCTTCATCTTTTCTTACGTTTTGCCATGGCGTCCTTTGTTTTACTTGGCATCACACTTCACGTTCAAATTTTTTACCGGGCAACCAAAGAACGGTGCCAGCTATAATGGAATATGGCAACATTGTTTTTCTCTACTTTAACACATCATGAAAAATAATAGATTCTTGGCGAGGCCAGTCGCCTACCCAAAAATCGATCATTTTACATATAAAATCAATAGAGACAAAAACAGTGTTGCCAAATTGATAGAGCCGTCACTGCCAGTTAACCTGCAGACCAATTTTTGCATGGAAATAATGCCTTCAGTGGACTCCAAGATTACTTTCAAGAAACTGCGAGAAACATTTCCGGTCTCATGAGCATCTTGGAGCTGATCTAAGCTGTTAAGAGCGTTGAGGTCTGACTGGCTGGACTAATAACCAATGACTCGGCATGGTCCGATTTCTTCTTACTACTGATCACTTTTTCATTCCCTATTTTGCGGGACATACTATATTGTTGACTACCTTTTTACTAAAGGGGGTTCAAAATTGTTTTATAAGTATTTGATTGTTTATTACGTGCGTTCAGTTTCACTAAGGACAAGTGCTGGATTTTCGAAGGCTACAAAACCTATAACTCCAAGCACCCGTCTAATAACTCGCGGGGGGGCTCTGCGGTAGTCGTAAAACAAATTTGAGGCACTCGCTTATTAATATAATCGAGAGTGAGTTATTTCAAATTGTTACTGTCGAAATCGGGACGGACCTTGGGGCCTTTAATATTGCCTCTATTTACTCGCCGCCCGTCATCGGATTACAAAAGATGAATACACGAGCTTGCTTGAAAAATTGGGTAATCGCTTCCTTATCGGTGGCGATTGGAATTGTAAAAACGTGAGATGGGCTTCCAGACTCACTAATATTAAAGGAAGTAATTTAGAGGAGGCTGTCAATGAAATTAATGGCAATTTCATTACGCCCGGTAAACCTACATATTATCCCCCTTTAAATAGTAATAAACAACCCGATGTAATTGACTTTTTTGTGTATAATAATATTCCCTTGGAACAAAGAGTTGCTTGTGACACCTTGGATGTTAAAATTGACCACTCACCCGTAACATTAACCATTTTTACTACCCCAGTATTAATGAAGAAAACTCCTAGTCTTACTTCTCACAAAACAGACTGGGAAAAATTTAGATCTGTATTGAATGAAAAAATAAATTTAAATGTACATATTAACAGTATCGAAGATCTCGAAAATCAAAATGATTTACTCGTTAAGTTGATCCAAGACGCTGCTAAAGCATGCACTCCAGTCGCCACCCAGGGTATCAGGTTTTGTTGTCTTCCATATGATCTGGTCGACTTGATTAGAATTAAAAGGAGAGCAAGGAAAATAATGGTAAGAACGAGACTGGGAAAAGATAAAAGGGAGTATAATAGATTGAATAACGTAGTTAAAAACAGACTGAGTGAATTCAGGAACAATAAATGTGAGAGATTCATAGCAAGCCTAGGGGCTAGGGAAATTGATGACTATAGCTTATGGAAGGCTACAAAATACTTGAAGCGACCTGCCCAGCTTAGTTTTCCGATACGTAAGTCCGATGACGGGTATGCCAACAATAGTCAAGATAAAGCAGAAGTTATCGCCAATCACCTAGAAAATACGTTTCAACCGAATCCATGTGACGACGATGACCTTTTAACTCACTTGCATCAAGAAAATAAAATATTAATTTGTTGTCAAAAGTGAAAATTTCAAATTTACCTATGATGAACTTTTCGAGGAAATGAAATATAAAACTAAAGTGAAGAAGGCCCCAGGTTTCGACTGATTTCAGGAGCTGTAATCAAGCAGCTTCCAGCCTTAGCTTTAAGATTATTGATTAAAATTTTTAATTCAGTTTAATTCTAGAGCATGTACCCAGTCATTGGAAAAAGGCTGAGGTAATTGTACTTTTAAAACCCGGAAAGCCCCCAGCGGAACCGAGTTCATACAGGCCTATATCGCTTTTACCCATCATTGGCAAATTATTTGAAAAATTGTACATTAAACGATTAAACAGGATCATCGGTGATAAAAAACTTGTCATCGATGAACAATTCGGATTCAGAGCCAAACATGGGACTCTGGAGCAGCTCCACAGAATTTCTTCCATTGTGGAAGCTGCCCTGGAGGGGGAGGCTTCTGTAACGCTGTTTTCCTGGATGTGTCGCAGGCTTTTGATCGTGTATGGCACGAAAGATTAATCTACAAATTGTCTAAAATGCTTCCGGGAAACCATGTTAAGATACTATCATCGTATGTCTCTAACCGATTTTTTAGAGTGAGATTTGAGGACTCCTACTCTGATTTTCGTCCAATCAGAGCCGGAGTTCCTCAAGGCTCGGTTCTCTCGCCCATTTTGTACAGCCTGTACACTTCGGACCTACCGAGGCCACGTAAAGGCTGTAGAGTTGGAGTTTTTGCCGACGATACTGTTTACGTGGCTTCGGCTCAAAATTATGGACGTACTGTTCACTTGTTACAAGAAAGCATGCTGGACGTCCAGGAATGGACCTCTCATGACCGTTCAAAGGTGAATGCGACCAAATCTGAGAATGTTGTTTTTACCAACAGAACTTACGTCCACTCTCCGCTAGTTTTAAACGGGGATATCATTCCCCATTCCATGAAAGCAAGGTACCTGGGCCTTATCATGGATTCAAAGTTAAAATGGAAAGATCACATTATAACAAAGAAGGAACAAATTAATCTGAAAAATAGAAAAATGTTATGGCTAATTGGACGCCGCTCGAAATTAAGGCTGAGTAACAAAATACTCTTATACAAATCCATGATAAGGCCCATTTGGGCTTATGGGTGCCAGTTGTGGGCGTGTTCTGCCAAGAGCAACGTTCATAGGATAGAAGTCGTACAGAACCTTTTGTTGAGACAAATCGCGAATGCGAGATGGTATGAGAGGAACAGCGATATCAGGGCTGAACTCGGGATTGAAAGCTTAGAGTTGTTCGTATCCAGAATGTACAACCGGTATGAAGAGCGCTTGCACCTCCATCCAAACCCATTGGCCCTTAGGCTTTTGGACTGGGTGGGAGATGTAAGACGACTAAAAAGGAGGAGGAAGACTCATGAGCTTTCGACCCCCCACTTTCTCAAAATTTAATGGAAGTCCTGGCCAACTCTAACCGCTAGGGACTTTCCATTTCAATAAATTTAAAGTAAAAAATACTAACCTTTTTTACTTTCATTAGATATACATGTTAGGTATTTTTGCCCATTTTTGTACCATTTTCTTTTGCCCATTTTTGTACCATCTTCTTTTGCCCATTTTTGTACCATTTTCTAATTTTCCGTTTTCAGCTTTTACCATTTTTCTATTCTAATTTACCACCATCACTTTCTTTTTTAAATCCGGCTTATATTTCTATTATTCTATTTTTTTCTCTCTCTCTCTCTCTCTCTCTCTCTCTCTCTCTCTCTCTCTCTCTCTCTCTCCTCTCTCTCTCTCTCTCTCTTTGTAATTCTGATTCACAGTTCTTTCAATTTGCTATATTTAATATGCGAATGACGAAATCTCTCTCTCTCTCTCTCTCTTCTCTCCTCTGTCTTAAAATTGATGTATATATGTGTCATACTTATATTTTAGTTAGTATAAGTTGAACTAAATGTAAAATTTTAAAGACTACATAGTCTGAAATTGTAATACAAATACTTTAATTTGTGTATTGTAATAAATAAAAAAAAAAAAAAAAAAAACGTGCGTTCAGTGATGTGCAGTGGGAAATTCGAAGGAATTGTTCTATGATTGTCCGGAGTGGTCCTACCGCCCCCCCCCACTCGTTGCTTTCAGGTTCGAACTTGAACTTTTGCTGTACAATTTTTTTTGAGATGGTGGAAAATTCGGAGGGATTGTTCTAAGATTGTCCGTAGTGGTTCTACACCCCCCCCCCCACTCATCGCACACAGGTTCGTACCTAATCTTTTGCTGGACAGTTTTTTTTTGAGATGGTGGAATATTCGAAGGGTTTTGTCCTCAGATCGCACGTAGTGGTCCTAACTCCTACCCACTCGCCGCACCCTTGTTTGGACCCGGATTTTGCTGGACAGATTATTTTTGAGATGATGGAAATGGAATTTGATTTATGAGGGACCAAATTTGCTCAAGGTGCGCCTTCTCTGACACTGTAGTGTCAGAACTATCTGCTTGTTTTTTATTCACCAGTGCAAGCATCGCTGTCGACTCAACCAGCGATCCGATCATTCACTTCATCGCTAAACCGATCGTTAAGTGTGTATGAGTGATTCTACTGGTCGAAATGTGTAAGTAAAACTTAGCCGTTGCTATACATGGTAACCATTGTTATAGTTCCAATTATTAAAGGTTACTCATGAATAACATTCTTGTCATGTCCCGATTTTTAAAGGTTACTCATGACTCATGAATAACCTTCAAAAAACGGTAACTCTATCGATGCTTATAGCATAGTAACGGCTAAATTTTACACATTTCGACCAATAGACTCATCCACAGTCTTAACGATCGGTTTAGCGATGAAGTAACTGATCGGCTCGCAGAACATCAAAGGCGGATACAGCGCAATGTGGTAACAAAGGATTTCCTCCATTTAAACCTACGCAGAATAATCGATCTTCGCTGAATCCATCAGAAATCGATACTTTTTCCTAGGTTCAAATGGCAAAAACATGGTTGCCAAAGAGTATGAACCACCACTGCAGCACATCATACTCTGCATTTTTGCGGTTGCAGTTCGTGATCAATCGAATTGTTCTTCCAATTGACCTTAAGCAAAAATATCGATTACCTACATGGCGTTTTTATGGAACTATTAATATCCACTATGGAATGTTTCGATACAAGAATCGATTTGCGATCTTTCATTTTTTGGTACTTTCAGCCTTATTTTTGAAGTTATTGACGAGATTTTTTGCGGAGACACTCTTCAGATGATTATCTAGTAAGTGACACTCCGTTTTCTTAAAAATAAATTACTTTCGGCCTGTAATTCAACTTTAATCGGTAGTGCTCTGGTGGCAGAAATCGGCACTAAACGCTGAAGAATCACCTTAATCATTGGGCATAGAAAGCTGCAATTAGATGGGACTTCCCCTTGTGATGACCCGCTCAATCGACCTCGACCACCATCTTGTAATTTCGTTGATTGAATTTATTGAGTTTGTGGGTGGGTTTTAGAACTATCTCTCAACGTTTCATGATTTAAAGTGATTTTACAGAGAAATCTACCCCCCCCCTCCCCCCATAACCATGTAGCAAAAATTTGGAACATACCCATTCCATCCTAATGATAATTTTTTTTTTTTTTTTTTTTTTTTTTTTTTTTTTTTTTTTTTTATATATATATAAATGCGTTCGATTAGTGTACCTCAATTGAGGCGTTTTATGTAAAAAGAGGCTCTTTGCCATTGCAAATACATTGTATTGTAAAGAAACCCTTTTTACATAAAACGCCTCAATTCATAATGAAGATGCAGTTCGATCTGAATTTACTTCACTCTTGGGCTTTCCCGCGTTACCCAAATATTCTAAACACCATGTTTTCATAATATATTATCAACTCCTGACCTATAAAGAAAACATTTTTTAAAGGAAAATCAAGCGAAAAATTCGGAGTTGAAGCGAGAAGGATAAGAAGAGCCGATAAGGAATAATAATGAGGCGATCTCACGGGCGGGGAGGTGCAAATGGAAGAGAATAGAGGGGAATGGAAGGGGGAGGAGAAGGAAGAAAAGACCGAGAGTATGAATAAATTAAACTTATTCCTCTCGCGCGTCTCATTCGGTTGGATTGATTTGAATGAGCGCCAAAAATGAATTTTAAGATGTATTCATTAATTTTGACTCGCAGCATATCTTGACAGCGAGCATCTTGTGGCTCAGGAGTGTTCCTCTGATCCCAACATATACAGGGTGTTCCAAAAGTTCTTGACCCTTTTACGACCATAGGTTATGGACAAATCTATGTTCACTCGCTGAACCCAATTAAGTGGGTAGTTAAATATCCTTACGCCGCGCCGCGTTGCTGATTTTGCATACACAATTAATTGAAGCAGTGCTGCCGTTTAGCATATAATTAATGTCATTATCTAATTCACCGATGATTCCACCGGTTGAGAAAAGGTTACACATTGCAGTTCGGTGTATGACTGTACTGCACGAAAAAACACTAATCTGTAATCTTTTCTCTACCGGTGGAGTCGTCGATGACTTTAATAAATAACTTGCGGATATTTTTATAATTTAACAGTGATTGTACCGATTAAGAAAAGATGACAGATCAGAGTATTTTTGTGCAGTACGGTCATGCACTGAAGTGAACTGTGTAATCTTTTCTCAACCGGTGGAATCATCGGTGAATAAAAAAATACCATTAATGATACGCAAAACGACAGCTCTGATTGAAAGTGCTCCAGGAAAGGTTATTTTTCCAACGCTTACAATTTGGAGGCAAAATTATTGTGAAAAAAAAAAAAAAACTAAAATTGTAAGTTGTCACAACTGGTAAGTGCAACGAGTCCACTCGGCAGGCGTGGTTTTGAAATGGTTAATAGACCCAAGTTGAAGAACACGTTTCGATAAACAAAAGGCTTAGCTCGTTAGCTTAAGGTTGTTTGAATTTCTCATATACCTAAATCAAAAGGGACATCGGCCAATTTCAAACTATCGAGCATACCAGTTGTTTATCGAAACAAGGTGCGTGTTTTTCGACTTGAGTTAAGAAAGGAGGGAATTTTGGGACTTACTGTATACCCGCGTTTTAATCGTACCTTCTCGGGATAGTTTTGCTCTGTACAAAACAGTGGCAAAGCGTGCAATCTGACAACGTTACAGTTACGTCTCGTCTATTTCAACTCATGAAAAATATCAAAGTATTGGGTGTTCGGTGAACACCTTCGCATCCGACTTTTTACAAGAGTTTAAATGGACATAATACAACATTGCCAAATTGCAAGCTACGCCACTGGTACAAAACCTCATCCCCACCAATAATAATCGATTAACCTAATTTTACCACAAGTTACGTTGTATTTTCTATACTTTGATGAAATTTACCATACCTTCTGGCAGTGATCAGAATCTCCAATACGAATTCTTATTTGACGTAAAAGAAATACTCAAATGATTATTTGTACAAATCTTTTTTTTCCGTGATTAAATAAGAAAATAATCGAGAATCATGCATGTGTTTTGCGCTTACCACTAGATAGACAGCGCAGTTGAAATGATCAATTAAGTATAGTCATGTGATACTCACCTGAAACAAACATGAAAAGATATGATCAGAAAAAATTCAAACTATTTAGATTACAAAGAACAAAACAATTTTTTTTTTTTCAAATGATAAACGTCCATACTAAACATTCGAGCCGAAACATTGATTCTATCGAAGGTTTTAGTGATGACTTGGTGATGACGTCATACGGCGATGAGAATTCCAAACAAGGACAAACTGTCTTTCTTGCTCTCACGTAACCCCTGTGTACTGCCATCTCACTCGACTAATTTCAATAATCGTATATAGAGACATATTTTGTGAAATTTTTCGGCAGGAATGAATTCCTCGGAGCATTTTAATGCGATTTTGATAATAATATGTCGTAAAACAAGGCCCTCTGTACGAATTTCTAAACTAGAAAGAGATGGGTACACATGCATGGGTCATGGGAGAATAAGTGAGATAGTTTGAAACGCGACGCGAGTTTTATCACAACCGATTTTGCGACCGATGAGTGCATTGTTGTGATTGTTGGCTAACCGTTGACTTCGCACTAAAACTGTCTATTTTGTTTTTGTTTGATTTACAGCGCTGTTTTTTTTTTTTTTTTTTTTTTTTTTTTTTTTTTTTTATAATCCTGGACTGATTATTCTGCAGATATAATGACAGACCTTGCCTCTCTCATTGATTAAATTTCTCATTGACTTTTAAAATTGCAGCTCTCACTGAAAAAAAGAGAGAAAAAAAAACTTCTTTCGTCCTTTGTCTCTTCTTCTGATTGCGAGAATCTTCCTCCGCGCGCAGCCATGACACCGCGTTGCTTTAAACTATTAAAGAAGGGCAAACTTAACTCAATTGAAACCGAGTTTTAAATAGAACTTTTAATACAAACTTTTGTCGTTGATGGCTCGAAGCATTCTCTTGGCAGATCCGTCTCCCGGACTTCAATTAAAATTAGAGCCCCATCGGATAATATTTTCTACGATCCTCTATTTGTTCTATTGAGGATTGCTGAAAGGCGGTATTCGGTGGCGCGGCGAAGCGGCTGAAATATAAACTTCACAAACTGTCTTCATTCATAGGATCAAATCGTCTTGCAAGGCGCTTCGCGTCGAGTGTCGCTATAACCTGCTGCACCCATCCGCCGTCACGCTCCACTTTATCAATAAAGCTCAAGTGGATAGTTCATTAATAGGATTTCCAGTCACCAACAATGAGATTCATATACGACTCACCAATCACTATCCTCACGAGCCGTTGTCTGAGATGATAGGAGAGAGGGGTATAGCGCACAGTGGCGGCTCGTGAAATTTGGCAACACTGTTCTCCTCGCATTTAACCAATGTAAAAGAATCGAATCTCCCGGAGGCTGTCAGCCTCCTCTAGAATCGATTCTTTTGCCTAATTGTAAGTTTCAATGGGAAAATTGCATGGTTGCCAAATCGCACGAGCCGCT
Source organism: Trialeurodes vaporariorum (assembly GCA_011764245.1). Lineage (NCBI taxonomy): Eukaryota > Metazoa > Arthropoda > Insecta > Hemiptera > Aleyrodidae > Trialeurodes > Trialeurodes vaporariorum. The sequence continues at coordinate 63,881,094 of VMOF01000111.1, read as the reverse complement.
ACTGATTGCGCATCACCCTCACATCACCCTAACCAACCCCACCCCACCTCACCCCACCCAGCCCCCTTTCATTGTATTGTTGTCCGAAATATTTAAGGCCCCTTCTGAGTCCACCCGTACTGCAAATTCGCTCCAACACTACCTGGTTTTGCTGTAACATTCGCCCCGTAGCTCTGGGACCATAGACCGTTTTAGTGCGAAGTCAACGGTTAGCCAACAACCACAACAATGCACTCATCGGTCGCAATCGGTTGTGATAAAACTCGCGTAGCGTTCCAAACTATCTCACTCACTATCCCGTGACCCCAATGTAAACATATATCTTTCTAGTTACGAAATTCGTATAAAGGGCCTTGTTTTACGACATATTACTATCAAAATCGCATTAAAATGCCTGGAGGAATTCATTTCAACCAAAAAATGTCACGAAAGATGTGTCTAAATACGATTTTTGAAATTAGAGTGAGATGGCAGTACATGGAGGTTACGTGAGAGCGAGAGATACAGTTTGTCTTTGTTTGGAACGTTCATCACCGGACGCCGCCATTACTAAAGCCCTCTATTGAATGGTTGTCCAAGACCCATTCGTAAATCGCGCGCAAATTACGACTCGACCAATCGAAAGTGAGGATATACAACTTGGACACGATTTGTTGACTAGTTCAAGACCAATATTTTCTAGTGGGAGTACTATACTATTGATTGTTTTAGTACAGTGACACATCTCATCGATTGCAGTTCAGGAACCTCTGGCTCAATATAATCCCCCCCCATAAGCGCATTTGTGAATGGAAATGTTGGCTATTGATACGATGTATCACATCGTACTAAAACAGTCCATTATTGTGGAAGGAGCTAGCAGGGCTTACTTTTTTGGGTTTTTTAGAAATAAAAATCTTTATTTATCGATGATTCCACCGGTTTACAAAAAAAAATTACCCAGCTCAGTACAGCAGTTTACCCCTTGAAAATACTCTGATCTGTAATCGGTGATAACAATTCCGCATCGATATATTATTAAAGTCAACATTGTTTCTATCGGTGAATGAAAATACTTACTGAGGATCGGATCATTTTTGTGGGTTACAGTCATACTGCTGAGCTGGACTCTGTAATCTTTTTGTCAATCAAAATCAAAAGTTCTTTTTAAGATTCTCAAAACGACAGTACCTAGCAATCAGCCGAGGAGGCTCAAAATCCGACATTTTCGAGCAAGAAATGAGACCTGACTAAAAAATGGTCCCAGCAGTTCCATGAAGCATGGGTCCTATTCAATATATTGCAGTACCATGGACATTCGTAAAATTACAAGGAATTCTGTGAAAAATTAATAGATATCCATCAACTTTCTTATGGAAATGGATCATTTGAATATGAGCTGAAAAACCATCCTTTGGGGGAAGAAGAGGAGCCAATATTTGTGAGGGGGAGGGGGGATTTTAGTCAAAGAAAAACATAGGAAATAAATCAGAAATTAAAATTATTGAAATGCGCCTGAATCTACGAGTGTATTTTATAGTAAAATAATTTAATTAAATATAAACTATGCCTGTAGAAACTTACAAGCCAAAAAGAAACGATATTCTGCAAGAATAACTCACTCAGATTTATGTACACAGAAACATGCATACAACTTATTTTTCTCCGCGTTTCTTCCAATACTTTCATTTCATTTGACTAAAAAATGCTTAGAGATAGGAGTTATCTGCATTTCTCATTTCCTCTGTATTCCTTTTTTTTTTCACTCCCTTCCCCTCTACTCCTTTCCTCTCCCCGCGCAGTCTTCTTCCTTCTCCCCCTCCATTATTCCTGTCACCCCCCCTCCCATTTCACTCGTATTCTTTTTTATTCTGTGCATCATTCTTCCTTCCTCTCGATCCAATGCGTATGACGTCGCATTCGCGAATAATTCCACGCGAATTTTTTCTCGAAAGTTTCTCATCAAACAAAAACGGAGTGTGTTGATAAAATCAAAAGAATTCCTTCGAGGCAACAATAATAGATGCTAAAGCGCAGAGATTCGATTGACGGAGTGAGGAGGGTGAGGAGGGGTGGGTGGGGAGGGGGCTGGGCTCTGCTATTTCCCGCTTGAAGACTTTTTCCCCCCTATTTTTTTGCGTAGCTTCATACAAAATTCAGCTGTCAAGCGGAGCCAAGTGCAAGTACAATTGTCCTCATGACGCGTCGCACATTGGTCTGAGGCCGTCAAAAATTGTCATAAAAGGGTCATTCTACAGTAAAGTGGACATGACATGCAAAAATTGAAATTTAAAAATTAGTGCCTAGCAGTCTTGTTTTGCATTGACCCTTTCATGCACGCATTTTAGGATTTGAGTTTTTTGAGATTTATTTAGACCGTTCGAAAGAGGACACTTTTTAAGAACTTTGATGTGTCACACAACTTTTTGAAAAATGTCCATTTAAATTCCATTGAATCACATGTTACATAAAATGGTACACATGTGTACCACTATCCAAAAAAGGGTTAAAATGCAACCAGAGACGAAAATATTATCTAAAATATCTAGAAGATCAAACGAGTTGATGTTACAGCAAGTTTGACGTGTATTTTCAATGACCAAATCACACGCGTCCCACCCGCTACAAAACCTATAGCTGTCCCACCCGTTACGCTACTTTTTAACTTTTTTAGAGAAAAATAATTTAGTAAATGACAAAAAACTTTATGTAGGGTCAAAGCTTATACCTTCACCTTTAACATATATTTTTCCAAATGTTTATCTCTTCAAAACTCACAGAGTTTCAACTTTTTCTGAAGTGATTCAAAAACCTTGTCCATTTTCTGTCCCACCCGTTACACCCTTATTTTGCTCTTTTCTCAGCTTTGGATAGACTTTTTTTAAATTTTGAAAATCCTGTCACTATCTAGAAGTTAAGAGCACTCTGTTGGTGGGATAGTTTTTTCATTTAAATGATTAAAAAGTTGAAAGAAATTACTTCAAAGTCGTCTAAATGTCCCACTCGTTACAAAATAATGACCCAAAAGAGATAGTAAATTACCTACTCATCACTTTATCATTTATAAACTTTTCAGATCAATTTTAATGACAGAGAAGACTTGAAACAAGGACAGTGAAAGTTCTTTGTGCGGAACGTTGTCTAAGAGGAATATCTCGCTAAGTGCAATTTTTTTCAGAACCGCGAAACCTCCTATACTCTAACTGCAATCTCCTGAATGGAATTTTTTTCGAGGCAGGACCGAGGCTCCACACAATGAACTCTCCCTGTAATTCAACCCAAGAAATGTCAGTGAAAAGTTTTAAGGTGATTCCAGGCAAAACTTTTCTAGATTTCAATTCGACGAATAGCTCCACAAGTCACTGATAGGGAAAGAAGCATTTTTTTGCATTGGAAACAAAGAAAAAATGCAAAATCCAAGAGCGTCTGCAATTACGTAATCTTTTATGGATTTTTTGAGCTCAGAACAAGCAAAATTGGTTAAGAATTAAAGCCGTAATATATGTACTTGCAATTCATTTCGCCAAATTAGTGTATGGTAAGTATGAGTGAGTGCGAGTGATTTCATGTCTATCAGCCTCACTCGCACTCATTAAGGCTTATAGAAATGTTATTATCTCCAATGTCTCAGCTTTATTTTCGATTATTTGAGCTTGAATAATTTTCAGAGAATCAATAAAAAGTATATGCTTGTACGTGCCGAAGATCCTCCGGTGCTTTTCGCGTACTTACGTTCTTCGATTTTATCCAAAATCTGTTGATTTTTTAAGCAGCACGATGTGGTGCCAACGATTGGAACTAATTAACCCTGTAATCACCTTTAATTAAGTTTAATAAGCCGAAAACTATAATTTTTGAATATTTTTTTCAGTAGCGAGGCGTGAAATTTGACAACGATGTACTTTCTCCATTTAAACTCACTGAAAGAATCGAATGCTTCGGTCATCGGCGATGACGGGATGTTTCAACCTTTCTAATGTGTTTAAAGGGGGGGAAAAGTAACGTTGCCAAATTGCACGCCTCGCCACTGATTTTTTTTCCCCCCCCGCTGATTTTTTGCCACTTTTTTTTTCACCTCAGACCACAGTACGGCAAAACACGAAGCTTTTAAGTCACAATGTGGAACTAAAGCAATATTTTCTAGGATACGATTACGATCAGTTTGTTATGCTCTTTAAAAGTCATTTCTATGCAGCCCGAAAATAAGAGAAATACCGTGTATTAATAAGTGCTCATCCCCGCAGATTCGTTTTGATTGGTGGTAATGTCGTGTATTTGGTCATGCTCGGTTATATATTGTATAGTACATCATTCAAGAAGACGTAGCATAAGTACTGAAGTCACAGTACATCATTCAAGAAGACATAGTAGCATAAGTACTGACGTCATAGTACATCATTCAAGAACAGTGACGTAGCGTGCAATTTGGCAAAGTTGCAGTCCGTCTATTTAATCCCATTAGGAAGAGCAAACTATCAAGTGAGAACACCTTCACATTCGACTTTTTACACGGGTTCAAATGGACAAAATAAAACGTTGCCAAATTGCACGCTACATTACTGTTCAAGAAGACATAGCATAAGTACTGACGTGTTAAACCTGCATTTCGCCAATTTAAACACACGAAACAGGTCAAACTATTGGGTTTAAGGCGTCAACCCTGACATTCGATATTATTCTTTGAATAAACGGACAAACTACAACTTTCAACGCTGCCAGATTTCACCCTTTGCCACAGCATATTGGATGGTATAGTTTGTCCCAGAAAAGATTGGATTCGACAAGTCTACGGCTTTCATGAGAACATCAATTTGATTAAGGTCGTGCATCCATTCTCAACACGCCCGCGTGTTTTGGAGGCTGCTTGCTTTTTTTTCCTTTTTTCAGCAAAAAAGTTTCCTTGAAGGAAAAATCCGACAGCTTGCTTCACTGTGCGAACCATAGTTCCTATCACCACTGCACCATTGATGATGATATTGCCGCGCGGCGTGCCGGCGAGTAAAAACTCAACGTAGAGGCGGATGAGGCAAGAGGAATTAATTAGTGAAATTACATTAATATATGCAAGGCGTGTAGCGCTTTGGTGGAAATGGTGGATGGTGGAGGAACAGCTGGTGAGAGTAGGAGAGGGGAAGAGGTACTTACTATAGGAGACAGCTGACAGACTAGTCTGTATATACTCTGTACTCTGTAGCTGTATTGATTCGGGCTTCCATCTATCTAGTGTAGCTTAATGTTTATTAATTAACCTGGTCTAGTTGGAACTCCAAATATACAGAGCTCAAAATCAAATGAAATACGCAGTAAACCAACTCATACTGAATCTACCTACTCAACACTCAAAGCTGTATACGTATACGTGAGATAGTGAGATACGCTTACCTGCGCAAAAATAAATTATTGAAAGGATCACAGTAAAAACACCAAGCGTGCGCAAACACCACAATACCCTTTAATATTTTGGCAAGCTCTATTACAAACGATCAGTGACGTCATTTCAAGCCTTTACCGGGAGTGGAGAAGCAAATCTGCCGTTTGGCCTATAATTAATCGAATTTTTCAATTCGCCGATGATTCCATACGTTGAGAAAAGATTACACGCAGTTCAATTCAATACATTCATGTATGACTGAAATGCACGAAAATACTCTGATCTGTAAATCATTTCTCAATCGGTGAAATCTCCGTTAGTTAATTAAAATAACCGCAAGTTTTTTAAAGTCATCAACGACTCCACCGGTTGAGAAAAGATTGCAGATGCGAGCATTTTCGTGCATTACAAAGCCATACATTGAACTGAACTGTGTAATCTTTTATCAACCAGTGGAATTATGGGTGAATTGAAAAATTCTATTAATTATACGCAAATCGGCAGCTCTGGGGAGAAGGGTGGTGGGGATGAAGTGGGGAGAGGGGAGAGGGTGGGGGTGGGGGTGGGGAGGAGGAGGGGGACCTGACGACGAAATCTATTTTGCGTAAAATTATACGCAATTTGGCAATACTGTCATAAACTCAATAAATGCGTTTAAAATATTTACAAAATGGCGGTCGAATGAGTCGATCACAATGGGAGAGTCTCATCTAGCTGTAGCTTTCTCTGTGATGAATCACTTTTCGCAGCGTAGGAAGTTCCTATATAATAGATGGGACTCCGGCCCATCCCCCCCATTGTCATCCACTCGTTCGACCGCCATATTTGAATTTTGTTTCACACATTCATTATGAGTTTGAGCGGGGATTTTATAAGACCTTTCTATGCTTTCAATGTAATTTTCACGAGATTTTACAATAGAAACGACGCTCTATAACGCTTGTAGCTAAAATTTGCAACATGCGTACATTTTCATCGCTTGCTCGCTCAAACTCTAGTACGCAGTTAAACATACCCTTTCCGCAGTATTTATTTTGTCCATCCATCTAATTTAAGGCACTCTTAAAAGCATCATTTTGTTAGTGTCAACAATTTGGATTCACTTTTACAATTCATACATAAGAAATTGAATGGAGACAGAGTGAGATGAATTGAGTCACAAAACCGAATATTCTTGGGCGTGAGTATCGAAAAGCATAGGTGGATCCAGCAATCTGGCAACGGAGCATTCTTTCCATTTGAATGTGTGATAAACAATCGATTACTGAAGGGGCTGGAGCCCCGTGACTAATCGATTATTTCTCATGCAATCAAAAGAAAGAAGACACTGTTGTCAGATTGCTGGATCCACCAATGTCGAAAGGGTTGAGTAGAGAAGGGTTACACGGGAAAGAACGTTAAAAATCACGTGCCACAGTACACACAGTACCCTATAATTCTGCAATCTTCACCTTATTTTTTTCACTTGAGGTAATCAGGGGTATTTAAGGCCAGGGAATGGGGAGGAGGGGAGTCCCAAAGTTTCGTTCACCTCAACCACATCAGGGACGGCTTTTGGGGGTCGAAGTAGGGGTACTTGAAAGCTATGCCCTTTTTTTTTTTTTTTTTTTTTGGTCATTAATTTCTGTCGGTTAAAGGGTTATAAACGGCTATATTTCTCCGTACTCACCAGTTTGGCTCGGAGATTGGGAAAGAGGGAGGGGGGGGGGGTGTTCAACACCCCTGATCACAGAATCCGAGATTACACCACTGTACTTTGGAATCACAGATAGCTTCATAAAAATACCCGAATAAATGCTTTGAAAATTCTTCATTTTTCATGAACAGCGAAATGAAATTTGTTAAAATTATACGTGGATTTGCGCAACATTAACCGTCAACGGTATTGTCCATTGGAACTACTGAGAGCATATTCATTCACATTAACCTACTTTTTATTTTTACCTCTACCGTTCTCGTTCGAGCTGTGAACTCTCGAGCTTTTGAGCCTTGAGAGGAGCAAAAAAAAAACATCAATACTGTAGATATAGATACTTGGTCGGAGAGACTTGAAATTACCAACTTCCATTCATTCCTGATGACACCTATTACGATGCAAATATATTCATTAAAAATGCATTCGACTCAGCGCATCAAAACTTCCACACCGCTCGCGGAGGGATAGGTATAGACATAAAAAATAAATGAAAAGCATTGATTACAATAATGATCAAACAGTAAAAGCAAGTGAAGCGTAAATGATTGAGCATCTCCGATTTCAGTCCAGCAGCGATCTGGAATATTGACTGGAATTTCGCTCGCAAAAACAAAAATATATATCGACGGTATGGCAAATTTAATGGGAGGTAGGGCAGGCTCTGCCGGAAAGCACCGTCCGATAATACAAGCCGCGTTTGATGGGGAGGAAATGAGTATATTAGAAGAGGAGAGGAGAGGAGAGGGGGCGAAGGGTATGGTACGAGTAAAAACGTGAAATGGTTGCGACAGATGAACACAGGATAGTCAATTATTCATGGGGGCCGGGGACAGCATCATATTTATAGACTTTCGGTTGATTAAAGATTGTCATAACGCCGACGCGCTGACGTTTCACGCTATGTTGTCAGCTTTTGTGGAAAATCCCACGATTACATTCTGTCAGCCCTATAGCTTCTTGTGAGCCGAGGTATTTGATCGACGTATGGTACCATCAAAGGCTTAGGGGTCAGAAAAAGCCTCAAACGATTTTTCGCTGTGAAGGCTTAATTTATTTATTTATTTATTTCTTTATTTATTAATTTTTTTAACTATTTATGAGTATTCTGAGTGATTGAGTACATCTCACTGAATTCTCTAAGACCATATTTCATTACGTGTTACGTATTTTTTGGATATCCATGGCTATTTTTCAAAAAAATTACAATTCCAAAATGGTGATGCATCTAATTGAGTAAAAAAATATGATTTAGATGTTTACTTTCTTTGGCGCAACGCGCAACTCATATGTTAATGTAAACATGAAGAACTCAGGAGCCGGTTCTTAACCCAATATCATGGTCACGGATACTGTTGTGTTTTTAAGAAGAGACAGGCATGGCCGATGATTTGAGGGAAAAAACAAACAAAAAAAATACTTAGTAAAAGGCCACAGGATTGAAACAGCTCGAGGAATTCGTACTAGCCGGACAACACGGGTCGAAACGAATGGCGGCTGGGTTGTTTACGTTCAGTAGTTACGGCATTTGGCTGTTGAGTGTTTCGTTGCGTACATCCCTACGCAGAGCGCGCAGCAGCACGGGGGGAGGGGGCGGCTGAATGATGCAATATCTACATTAGCCAATGAAAAACGTTGATTTTACCCTCGAACTTAAAGTCGCTTCTTCTCCGCGAAAAAGTTACTTGTGAGCTTCTCTTTGAGCTCCACCGTTTTTACCGTGAAAAAATCAACGGAAATAGTAAGGAATATCGCGAATCCCAGGATCAGCGAAGTGCCTTATTGTCCGACGAACGCAGCGCCTTCAATTCGCAGTGTATTCAAAACCGTTACCGTCAAGCACGAATAGTTACATATCTGATCAAATGTAGCTTCAGTGGAGCGAGCACGCTGCTGTGGTTGATCCTTCTTAGAGACAACAGACAGTCTTTTCTCAATCGATGGGAACTATATAAGTTAATTAATTAAAATACCCGCAATTTTTTTAAAGTCATCGACAGATCCCCCGGGTTGAAAATATAATACAGAATAGAGCATTTTTGTGCAGCACAGTCATAGTCATACACAGAACTTAACTGCGTAATCTTTTCTCAACCGGTGGAATCATCGATGAATTCAAAAATGTCATTAGTTGTACGCAAAACGGCAGCACTGAATTGTAGGCTCTATCGCAGTTACCTAGGTACTTGATATTTGGAGATGAATAATTTCTTCCAACCCCCTCTTTCCCCTTACACCCGGGGCCATGTTCCTTCCATATCCCTCTCTTCATCATCCTCCATCAGCCAAATCGACATTGATGCTCGTGCCGCAACGTTTGGCTCTCTCTCTCTCTCTCTCTCTCTCTCTCTCTCTCTCTCTCTCTCTCTCTCTCTCTCTCTCTCTCCCTCTCTCTCAGCTGCGGCCGCCGCAATAATAAGCTCTTTCGGTGAGTGGTGCGGTGGTGGAAGTGGAACACAAATAATTTGTCCAATTCGCGCTCATACTATGGTGCTCGCGCTAGGTAGGGCTTGCTTGCTTACTTTCAGAGATCGGTTTTGATGTGTGACGCCGAAATGCGATACACCGATGCGAATCGATGGTGTGAATTAGTAATATTCGAACGCGCGCAACTCCACTTTTGTCTTCGCATTAATTCGGTGCGCGACCTTTTTGATGAATGAAGTGGAGGGCCGGGATGCGAAAAGCGGAATGTGGAATGCGGATAAAGTATGTATTCGTCGTCACTGCTGCCATTTTACGGCAAAAATTATCGGAATTTCCTATTTAACTCAATGTAAAATTTGGATAAGTTCTGGCATAAATGGCAACATAGTTTGATATGCAGTGTGCAGACCACCCGATCATACCTGCGGAAAACTAAAGCTCGTTAGACCAGATGGGTTCACCGATCACCTCTCGTCAAACATGAAGGAACCAATGGAACGGATGATAAAAGCGGAAGTACACTGTTTTGAGTTTTCCTGAAGAAACCAATGAATGTAATTTATTTATCTTCAGGTTTGGTCAATTTCATTGATCGTTTTTTTTCCGAGCAATGGTGTTCAATGGGGCTGTTTGCACACCTTTGCTATAAGCGATTTAATAGTAGATTCTGGTGTAGAATCCACCAAACATAACGACGACAGCACTAAAAACTTAACTCAATAAACGCTTTTATTTGCGGGAGTGTAAAGGCATAAGGCAGTAATAATGAGAGATTCCTATGTCTTAATTTCGTCACTCTCTATGCTGACAAGGATGATTCACCGAATATTAGTCATCAGAGTAGTGATCCACATCCGATGAATGGTACCGTGACATCTAGTGACACCGGTGTCAAATGAAAGTTCTCCCTTATTGGTCACTTTTTGATGGAGTTACAGTATTGTTAGATGGGAATCTCCAATGAGCTATAACTTTAGAGTAGCAGCGGGCTGGTCCACCTTGTGCCACACAGGGTAGAAGGAATCCCGGGAAAAAGCGGAATTTGGACGGCAGATTTCAAGGTTTGAGGTTAACTTTTGTAGGTCGTTTCCGGCGATGCCCGAGTTTGTTTACGGAACGACCGGAAACGACCTACAAAATTTAACCTCAAAATCGATTTTTACGGCAAGATGGCGGCTCCCTAGGTTACAAAAATGAACCAGCGGAACGTTCCTTGATGTGCCCTCTCTAAAGTTATAGCTCATTGGGAATCTCCCATTACTACTGACCTAAGCCACCATTATACTCGCGCAAATGAAAGCGTTTCTTGAGTTTAGGAGTGGATTTCGGAAGTTTTTAGCGCTGCTATCGTTATTTTTTAGATGTTTTTACACCAGAATCGACTATTAAATCGCTCATCGCAAAAGTGTGCAACAGCCCCATTTTTAGAGCTATGAATATATTTATTCCTGGATGAAAATTAATACCAATTACTTGGAGTCAAGTATAGTGTCAATACGATGAGTCATTTAAAAATGACACCAAAGAGACAAGTAAAATTGAAGCATGAAAGATAAAGGAATGTCAGTCTGTCGCAATACTCATCATAACTTACAGTCCTTACAGGTACTTTTTTCAATACATTCTTCACAAGAGATTATGAAAATGTAAAAGCTGGAAAGCTAGCATGTCGAAACTCGTTTGCTTGCACATATGTCTGATATTTCTCCGAACTGCTATTTATTTATGAATAATTGCCCGTAAACATTTGCTCAAATCTTCACAGAGCAAACTTTTCCCCACCGCTTTCCCAAACACAGCCTTCGTCTCCAACTCTCCGCCCTTATTCTCTTTACCAGCTGCCTTCTCTTTCTACGGCTCGAGTGCAAAAAGAAAAAATAGAGGGGGGGTGGGGAAAGAAAGAAAAAAAAAAAGACTACAGCCACGCGAGGAAAGTTTTGTCACGTTTCTAGTCTCCTGAACTACTTTCTTGTTACGATTTTTTTGTCAAAGTATCCCTTTAGAATTAGATGCACTCGAATAGATGATATAACAAGTAAATACTTGCGTTGCGAGACTAGAAAAAATAAAAAGCAACTCGCACATAGTCGTAGGCAGGATTTGTCTTTCTCTCTCTTCGATCATCCAAATGCATGGGATAGAAATGGATGGAAATAGAGGCTATCACGTGACTTTAGCGCCTCTGTTTCTGTCCTTTTTTAAGAAACAAGCAGTCAAATGGACAAAGAGAGAGAAAGACATTCCTGGCTCCGGCGTTTTAAGCTCGCATGTTTAACGTTAATACACAAACCTGCGATAAGACCATTAACGACTGCAGGCATTTGCCTTTCCTTCTTTCGACATGACAGATACTACCCTCTCTATACGGGTGTTGCAAACTTTACAAAAATCGATCCGTCTATCTTTTTTCGGCTCAGCCGAAAAAACAAAACAGATTGTAAGACCTTTTTTCTATACCTACTTTACTTTATATTTAGTTTAAATGCCCTCTCAGCATCAATATGCAAATTATAGTTACAATAGTCAATAAAATCAAGCTTGCAAGCTTTTATTTATTTAAAAGATCGATGATATTGAATTCTTTTTGGGGCAAATACTGCGAGGAAAAATTGGTAATTTTGGATATTTTGTCTAGCTTGCCATATTTAATTTGTTTTACAAGAAGATTGTCCTCAATTCGTTGATGAATGTATGTGGTACGTTAGTTATAACAGAGCAAAATAAACACATTAATAATGGTATGTATTTACGGTGTTTGGTGTTTACGGTTTGTGAGTGGTGGCTCTCTCCGCTTTTTGAAATTTGTTTTTTTAATTTAATTTTATTATTTTTTAGTAGAAAATGGCTGCGATTTGAGCCGAAACGTCCTCGCCAATTTAGGTTGTATTATGTATTATTTATTGTTCAAGTCGTCGCTGGTTCGTTTTTCCGTCATTTTTCTTTATGAAATAAATAAGTAGATGAATAAAGTATATTTATATTATATGTATAATAAAGGTCGGCAGGCAAATTAAGCCATTATCGGCGAGTGACACAATAAATACATCAATAAATGGTGTAAAATCGATTTGGGGTAAGGCATATTCCATATCTATGGACAATATTTTAACAGAATTTGAACTCTAATACCGTACATCGTACCACGAGTGAACTCCGTGATTTGACGCTCGAACAAAATTCAATTCTCTCTTTTTTATTAATTTCTCAGAATTCATGCAATGAATATTAGCCAACTCCCTATTTCAGATTCTACGGACCTCGAAGTTTTGAAACCACTTAATCTTAATACTATTAAAGCGCGATGGTGCGAACTCTATTTCGTCAGCATCCACCAGTTTGCAATTCATACTGATCGCTGTCTGCACTTCAACAAAATGGCGAGGTACTTGTCACTCAAACGGGGGAGGGGTGGGGGGGGGGGGGAGAATTTCAAGAACCAAGCGCGTGTATGGTATTGTACAGATGCAGAAACGCTAAAAACATCGCTAACTCTGGTTCCAAGAGATTTCGTCCAAAACACGTTTTGTCCAAAAAAGATCGTCCGATGAAAATTAGTCCAATTTAAATTGTCCATACAACTTACCCATATTTTATTTAGTCCATTTTGAATCCGTTAATCAATTTCGTCCAATGTTTGAAAAATTCGTGGAAATCAACAAATCAACGGAACACACTATCGCGCATATGAAGAAATCAACAATCTCATTTTGTCTATAAAAGGGGTCATTTAACTATCCTATCGTTGAATAGTGTTTGAATCTTATGTAGAGCACGCATTTTCTCATTTTTGGACGTAATGTTTTTGGCCAAGTCTTCTGTTGGACAGAAGTAAGCTCTGGACATTTTTAAATTTGGACAAATAATTTTTGTACGAATTCTTACATTGGACAAAATAGAAAGTTGGACCAAAAAATAAATTGGACGTTTTTGCTTTGGACGAAATCTCTGCTAACCCTAGCTCTAGTGTGACAGCTCTCAAATGAAGAATGACAATGACGCAGATGAAAATCAACGCTGCAGTTTAATAAAAATAAATAAATAAATAAATAAATAAATAAATAAATAAATAAATAAATAAATAAAAGTAGTAAATAAATTAATAAATACCTAGGTTAATAAAAAACAAATACAGCAAGTATACGTTACTCAGTAAAACTTGTAGGGTCTGTTAACAGTGTGACACGTTGGACACCAGTGCCCAAACGCCGAACGCTTTGCGCAGAGGAGAACATTTCTAATATTGAACTTTATTGTTGTTTTCCAACCAAACGGTCGGAGCTAGGTAGCCGAGGCTTTGAAAATTAATTTTTAAACCCTGGTGCAGTCACCATGAAAACTACGGCTCTCCCTAGTGTAAGAGAAAGGGGGGCAGGGCGATGGACAGCAGAGCCGAACGGACACACTGTTGCCAGATAATACAACGTTTACAGAACTTTTTCGAAGAAAACCGTGCAATCTGACAACACTGAGCGGGCAGAATGACTGCAACCGACGTACAATTTGATAGAGCTGCTCTTGAGCAGAGGGCGGATACAGGCCAGCCTTGCTAGATATTCAACCATTCGCAGCGAACTCCTCTTAAACGATAGAAACCGTGTCGAGGCAAAGTTCATTTGCAATGGATGGACAGTTGGAGGTTAATATGCATTGAGGGTTGCAGAACTCCCTGACTACGGTACACCCCCGCTATTCGAGAACTGAATGCCTATACAGTATACATTCTGTATGAGAGTATGTTCAGACGGTACTTTCAACGCTGAAATAAACGCCGACACTGTAAACATTGCCACTTTCATTTCTAAGCACGGGCGGACACAAGAACTAGTCTGTCTCTCTCTCCTCCCATTTGAACGCGTGCATTAGAAAGAGACGGAGATAGAGGCTAAAGTCAAGTGATGGCCCCTTCTGCCATCCTTCTCTAACACACGTGTTTAAATGGAAGGAGAGAGAGAGACAGACGTATTTCTGTATCTCCCCATGTTTTGAAGAGGGAATTTCTCGAATAAAATAAAACAGAAACGAATCTTATTAATAGAAAATTATTGCAATAATTATTAATAATAATAATTAATAATTATTATTGCGAGGTGAGGAATGCAATTCGAATGAACCCACTTTTGTCGGTCACTGTAGCCAAAAAGGTACATTCCAGTCGAGTGAGATGTAAGCCTATCAAAATATAGCAAGATTTTGTGCCAAAGTTGATCAAAAATATACTTGAACAATCGCTGCATCATACCGATCTATGATTTCCGGAGATAGGTAGGTTGAGTGTTAATTTTGAATATTGTTGCGACCTTTTTGGTGTACACATTTTTAACACTAGAACGCCCGGACTTATGCTCCTACCTAAAACGCCCAGCGTCCCAAAATTGGGACAATGCTGTAAAGTGCAGAATGTTATTTTATATGTTATCGATCAAAGTGTTATTTGGACTTATAAACTTTGTGAGACTAATTGTACGAAATTTCTACTTTGTTTCAAGCATTTTTGTTGCCTATTCAGGCAAATCAAGGGGCATTAGTTTACTATTTTTCTATATTTTTGTTCTTTCGATCCCTAATAAAAGTACGTAAAACATTAAACCGTGCACTTATATCTATGGGCCTGCTGTATGTATGCTATGATAAATACCCCCCTCCCCCTTCACCCCCTCCCCCTTCACCCCCTCCCCTCCCCCTCATTTCAGCTTCCCCTTTCACGATATTTTATCCCAAAAAATGCATAAGATCATCTCACGGTAATTTTACACACAACCTAAAATGACACAAATGGGGCTCTTGCAAACTTTTGCTGTGAGCAAATGAATAGTCCGTTCTGATGTTTAAACCAGTAGAAATCACAAAAACCACTTGTAGTAAGTAAGTCTCAAATTCAGAAATAAACTCACGTAACTGCTATAATGGCAAGTTCGTAATGGCGGGGCGGCTCAACGCAGATATCATGGGAGATTCCTGTCTAATTAGTCACTTTCTCTAAGGAAACAGAGAGATATGTCTCACTTTAAATGGGACTCTCCCATGATACCTGCGTCTCTCCGCCATTAAGCCCGATTCTGAGAGTATGGAATTTGCGATTTTTAGTGTGCACATCGTCATTTTTACAGGTTTATGTGCAAGAATCAACTCTTCAATTCTCTATAGCAAAAGTTTGCAAGAGTCCCATTTGTCCTCTAAAGTTCACTTTCCATTCTCAACACTTCTATTTATAATGAAAAATAATTCTCGCAATCGCGAGGGAGAATTGAAAGAGAGGGAAACAAGAGGGGGGGAATACAAAGCTTACCTGCTTGCGATTGTTTTTTTTTTTTTTTTTGTTCTTTTGTTTTGTTTTTTGTTTGATTTGTTTTCACAAGATTTTGGTCTACCAGTGTTAGAACCAATGAAGCTCTTGCAAACTTTTACTGTGAGCAAATGAATAGTCTAATATGACGTAAAAACAAGCAAAAATCACGAAAACCAAATTGGAAAAGTATAAAATTTAGTAATAATTTCACATAACTGCGATGAAGGCAAGTTTGTAATGGCGGATCAACGCAGGTATCATGAGAGATTCCTGTCTATAATGTCACTTTCTCTACAGAAACACAGAGATGTATTTCATTTTAGATATAGGACTCTCTCATGATACCTGCGTCGCTCCGCCACTAAGTCCGATTCTGAGAGTGAATTTCATGATTTTTTAGTGTACTTATCATCATTTTTACAGGTTATTTATGCAAGAATCAACTCTTCCATCTCCTATTGCAAAAGTTTGCAAGAGCCTCATTATGCCCAAGAATAAATAATCAAAAGGGAAATGAGCAGAATTTTTTTTAATAGAAAATAGGAGGAATTGAAGGCGCCGGAACTAATGAGGGTAACCAGGAATTTTTTTCGGGGCGGTACTCTCAAACAAGTTCATATTATATCATTCGTGGTTTCTGAACGCTAACATCTCAGAGGCACCTAATAGTGCCAGCAAAAAATATTCTGGCTCAAGGGAGCACGGTATCTACATAAAATTAGATAAGAGAACAGTGGCTCATTCCTGATCTGTTGGAAAGGAATCAACTCCACTCGCATGCGACTTCCAGTACTGTTCTCTGATGAAAGTTACTGGTCCTGATGAGGGGAGAAGGGGAAAGGTTGCTAGTTTGAGGGGGAGGGGAGCAGGAGGTGATCGGGAGGGATCCCTCCCATGATGTTCAAAAACTGTTTGTTTCAGCCATTTACGTTATTGAGACATTTACAAGAAGTTTAATCCTTCTCACTGGCTTGAAACCACAAATACAACACTTGTCCCAAAAATGGGACGTGGGCGTTAAAGGTAGAACCGCTTTTTTCTCTTGAAGGAAGAGGCGGATTTCGATGAAACTTGGTGGTAAGGGGGTACTATTAAAATGATGAAAAGTCATAAAATTTCAGGGCCCTGCATCAAGCAGGAGGCTCGTGAGACAACTTTTAATTTTGATCCGTCCCAAAAATGGGACGTTGGGCGTTCTAGTGTTAAAGATCGTCTCGAGGTTTTGATGGCGATCTGATTTAAAAAAGTATATGGCACAACTAACCATACACATGGTAGATTTTGAAAGTATATGGTAAACTTCTACAGATTATAGTAAACTGTACCTGATATCAAGAATAATAAGAAATTGGTTTTCCTAATTTTACCACAATTTACGTTGCATACCATTCTGGTGAAGTTTACAATATTTTCTGGCTGGGGCCAAAATCTAATATGCGTATTGGTTAATTGTACCGTCCTTTTTTCCCCGTGTTTGGAAAAGTGATTTAATTTGTTTACAGATTTTCATCATAGATCGAACACGAACATATCGATGAATCTGGAACTGCATCAGAGAGTATTCACGATCAGTTTAAAAGTGGCGGCTCACGGATTATCTCCATTGGAACCTACGTAAAATAATCGATCTTCAACATTGAAACTTAACCCTTTAATGACCAATTTAATTCAAGAAAACACCACTCCTCCGTTTATGTAGGGAAGGTAGTTAACTGTTCGTACTCGGTGGAGTTGGAATTGCCTATTCTACGAATTGAAGGCGCCCGAAGAGAACTTACCTTGTAGTTCATTTTCATCTATAATTGCGTTTATTCGGAATGAAGACTAAATCAATGTGAAATAGACTAGAGGAAAAAAAACTATTATACTCTGGATTGGTCCATAAGGGTTTGATAGGAATCCGTTCCAAGGAACGGTCCCGACAGAATATTAGAATTCTCTCTCCAGCTTGTCCTCAAAGGTAAATTAAAGGGCGCAATAGGAAAGCAAGTCAATTTAAATTAAAAAAAACTTATTAAAAGCTCGCTACTCAGAACTAAATTATACGGACAAGACGTTCAGAGAAATGATTCTGACAGGAAAAGGGCAATAGCATCTAAACATACCGAAACCCAGGGGTTTGAGGTTATGGTGATTAGGTTGCCAACTTTTGCACAGGCTCTTAAGAGGGGAAAGAGGAATTTGTGCGGTTTTTTCTAGTTTTTACTAATTTTTCGGCTGTAATAACCAGATTTACTTGGTCATAGGGCACTTCCCTGAATGTTCCAGAGCGTTTCCGCAAAAAAACACTTATTTTCACCAAATTACGCGAAACACCAAAGGGTCCCCCCTTTCACATCGACCCAAAAAAGCAAAGGTCCCCCCTTCGAAGTTACGTATTTTGGTGTGTAATTTTGCGGAAAAAGCGGTTTTTCACAGAAACGCTCTGGAACATCTAGGGAAGTACCCTGACCAAGTAAATATGGTTTTTACAGCCGAAAAATTCGTAAAAACTAGAAAAAACTGCAAAAATTCCTCTTTCCCCCGTAAGAGCCAGTGTACTAGTTGGCAACCTAATCACATAACCTCAAACTCCCGGGCTCCGGTATGTTTAGGTTAGGTTTTGGGAAAAGCATGAAATAAACATCAATTTATTTTGCATCCATTTGAAGTTACAAATGAGGAATCAAGCCCTATAATCTTCACTATTGCTGACGAATCGAGCCGATGACGGAATATGGTGGCGTGAGTTCAAAAGGGTTGGATTCTGTTCTGGAGAATGACTCAATTTAAAAGGCTCACGATCCGACGTTAGAAGCCGACGACGCGACGCTTGTTAAGCTCAGTGAAGAGTGATTTTGGATAAGATTAAGTAGGATGACAACGGGTAAAGGGATGTCTTTTAGTCAGCACCTTCCAGAAAACTTGCATGATTTTCATTTTAAGTCTCTTATATCTTTCAGTCTCATTAAACCAGGGCTGCCGTTTTGCGTATAATCAATGCTATTTTTCAATTCATCGATGATTTCGCCGGTTGAGAAAAGATTACACAGTTCAGTTCAGAGCATGACTGTAATCAACTAAAATACTCGCATCTATAATCTTTTCTCCACCGGTGAAGTCGTCGATGACTTTAAAAAACTTGCGGATGTTTTAATTAATCAACGGAGTTTCCAGCGATTAAGGAAAGATTACAGATCAGAGTATTTTCGTGTATTACAGTCATTCACTGAACTGAACTGTGTAATCTTTTCTCCACCGGTGGAATCATCGGTGAATAGAAAAATAGCATTGATTATACGCAAAACGGCAGCCCTGCATTAAACGCTCTCCAGATTGCGATTTGCGAGTAGTTTGTCCTCAAATACTACATCTCCCGCGCCCAAGCGATTTTTTCCCGCATGTTTCCGATTATTTATGCTCTATCTTTTTATTTTTATTTAAATTTTTTATTCGTATACTTTATATTCGAAAATTTTTTATTCTCTATTTTTTCTTTTTCTTTTTTATGTTTCATTTTTTATTTCTTATCTAATTTTTATTTTTTATTCTTCATTTTTTTCTTTGTTATTTTATCTTTTTTTTATAGTTTAAATTTTTGTTGGTTATTATTTACTTACACGGAAAAAAACTACGGTGAAAATAACCATACGGATACCTGATTTTGGCACCTGCTAGATGTTATGGTAATGTTAACCAGAAGTATACTATGTTTTGACTAGGTACTAGGTGATGTTACCTGATTGCATGTCGAATTTACTGAAAGTATCGGTAAATGTACCATACTGCTGGTCAAGTTTACCATAACATCTAGCAGGTGCCAAAATCAGGTATCCGTATGGTTATTTTCACTAATCTTTTTTTTCGTGTATTTCTATCTTTTGTGACGCTAACTCCGCACTTATATTATCTTCCTTAATTTATCCGTTACTGTCTAATCAAGCATCTAATTTGACACCAAAGGTTGCCCTAAAAAAGGTAATTTTTTACGGTTCTCAGAAAAGTTTAATAAATTTTGCTTGACAAGGTGTGGACCCTGAACTCCCCCTACTCGAAAAATTCCTGACAACGCCACATCCTATGATCTTCTTAAAATCCCGAAGTCTCTTTTGCTTCTTCCAACACTGTTGTAGGTACTGATAGTTGATACCCTCCGTTTTCATCCGTTTATTTTTATACATCCGTTACATTTTTCTTTTTCTTTTTCCTTTAATTTCACCTTTTGCGCCTTCTCCGCAAGAGAGCGAGATAGAGATGGATCCCGCGACACTAAAAAGGGAAACCCAATGAGTACCTTGTATATACATAGAAGTTGAAGCAATGATAACAGCGTCATGGGATTTTAAAAACGCCGGACGCGAATTCGAGGAGCTCGCACCGCAAACATTACCGAGGGATCGAACTTAATGATTTTCTCATCTAAACTTCTCTCTCGCGCGAGGGACTTCCGGTCCTCCGTTGGTCGGTGTGGCGAACCGCTCGCGTCACCAGGGGGCTAAAAAAAAGGGGGAAAAGATTACAGTTGCGATGAATGATGGAGTGTTTAGGTGGAGAAATAATCAGGTGCCAGGGACGACTTTGCAGGTTGTGTGGAAATAGAGAGAAAGAGAGAGATAGATAGAGAAAGAGAAAGAGAGAGAGAGTGAGGGAGAGGGAGAGAGAGAGAGAAAAAGAGAGAGAGAGAGAGAGAGAGAGAGAGAGAGAGAGAGAGAGAGAGTGAGAGTGGGGCACAAGGAGGGAAGTATATGTATACAGGGTGTTTCAGACCACCCGGTCACTATTTTGTAGCAGGAATGGCTTACGGCAAATTTTCTCAGAAGTATGTTCTAGAGACTCGAACCCAAGAATTTGATGAAAGTATCTACTTTCACCCCCCCCCCCAAACTATCCAGTGAGGGGTTTTTTCCCGTTTTTTTCGGAATCAAAGAGTGCATAGAAATGATACATTTTTAATTCAGCTTTTTTTTTTATTTTTATTTTAGGGTGATTGTTTGAAATTTTCGGGATAAGTTTTTGGGATTTCCAACCATTGTGTGTACTCTAATTATCGCAGAACAACGTAAAAAGAAGCATCTGACATTGCAGACATAGGGCTTTCATTTGATGCGTCATTTGTTTATTAGTAAATTTCAAGAATACTTGCAAGATAAGGTTTCATCTGGCGCCTTCAATCCTTCGTATAGGCAATTCCAACTCCCCCGAGTACGAACAGCTAAGTTAACTACCCTCCCTACACTAATGAAAGAATGGCGTTCTTTTGAACTAAGCTGAGAGGGCCGATCATTTACTTCATCGTTAAACCGATCGATAAGACTGTCTATGAGTGATGCTATTGGTCGAAAATTGTAAAACTTGGCTGTTGCTATGGTAACCATCGTTATAGTGTCCGTTTTTTAAAGGTTACTCATGAGTAGCCTTTATAAAACGAGACTCTTAACGATGGTTACCATAGCAACAGCCAAGTTTCACAATTTTCGACCAATAGCATCACTCATAGACAGTCTTATCGATCGGTTTAACGATGAAGTAAATGATCGGCCCACTGGTCTGTAAAGGGTTAATGACCATACGTTGAAGTCAACGTATGGACCAGTCGGACGTTGTTTTGTTGGGACCCCGAGCAAAAAACAATCCACCCGATTTTGACATGAGAAAGATAGCGATAGTGCGAGCGCGGTCTCTATTATAAATTGTTCTGGTTTTACTCAAGGATTAACAATTCAATTGCGCTCGTAGCGAAAGGTAGCAAGAGCCCAATTCTTGAAAAATTTTCTTGTCAGCCCATATTTAAAAATACTTTTCTTCTCTTTCGTGTGTGAAACTGTTCACCCTGTATATATTAAACGTATATAGAGCTTGCAAGGGCGTCATGTTAGATACAGAAAGTTCGTTGGTATACGGCATACCTGCCCGTGTACAGGTTTTATGTCACGATAGGTGTCCCCACGGGATCACCCTAGCTGTTTTCGAGTAGAACTCCGGAACCCGGAATCCATAAGCGTAGCAGCTCGTTCGCTCCTGCCGATCCTTCGGGATCCTCCATCCCACCATTGCTTGTTGCCGGTGTTTTATGTAGAGTCTCGACTCTCTCTGACTCTCTCGCTCTCTCTCTTTCTCTCTTTCTCTCTCTCTCTCCCCCCCCCTCTCTCTCTCTCTCTCTCTCTCTCTCTCTCTCTCTCTCTCTCTCTCTCCCCCTCTCCCTCTTTCTACCACTTTACCAAGTTTTGAATTAGCCCAACTGTGAACTTCACCGGTGTGACCCCCCCCCCCTCCAGCACACCTCCTCTCCACGATGGGGGACCGGCCGACGCGGGCGCGGCCAACATCATAGTTTCTATTATTTAGCACATAATTTTCCCGCCAAACTTTTTAAATATTTAGGTCTCATCTTGCTTAGAATTGACTGGAGGAGTTGCGCCTTACGGTGAGTATAGTTGCAACTAATGTGTATGACTTTTCCCTCTTACAAGACTACGTTATTTAATCTAAAAAAAAAAAAAAAAAAAAAAAAAAAAAAAAAAAAAAAAAAAAAAAGTAGGTTAGAGTTTGAAAGTTTTGATAGTACAAGATAAGTGAACTTTTTTAGAGGGGAAGGATGTTATGAAACAAGTGTACAGTCTCTTGATGGAGGTTCTTTATAGGGTGGACCGACACACGCTCAATGAAATTTGATTGGTCGTTGGTTTTAGGCTTTCGGGGGAGTGAAATAGGAGAAAACATCGAAGGATCCAATTAGAAGAGTCGATGAGGCGAAAGAGGAGAAGAGCAATAACAAATGGGACCGGCAAATCCGCCTGTCAACTATCAAACTTAACCTTTGAATTCGTTCAAGTGGTCGACTCAATTCTTAAATACATGAAGCATTGTGTTAGCACTTCCTGCTAAAAACCTCCATCAAGGGACATTAGAAACAAGGTATTTCCGTCTTTACAGCAATAAATTCCAACCTAAATTCTAACAGCCAGTCATGATTATATGGGAAGCAAACAATGGGGCTCTTGCAAACTTTTGCTGTGAGCAAATGAATAGTCCAATCTGATGTTAAGACCAGCGAAAATCACGAAAATCACACTGAGGAAGACTAAATTTAGTAATAAACTCACATAACTGCTAAAAAAGCAAGTTTGTAATGGCGGCTCAACGCAGGTATCATGGGAGATTCCTGTCTATTATGTCACTTCCTCTACGGAAACATAGAGATAAGTCCCAATTTAGATCGGAATCTCCCATGATACCTGCGTCTCTCCGCCATGAAGCCCGATTCTCAGAGTAAATTTTGTGCTTTTTAGTCTACTCATCGTCATTTTGATATGTTCTTATGCAAGAATCAACTCTTCAACCTCCTATAGCAAAAGTTTGCGAGAGCCCATTTGTACTTTTAGTAACTCCAGGATTTTTTTTTTTTTTTTAAATAATGGGGCTCTTGCAAACTTTTGCTATAGGAGATTTAAGAGTTGATTCTGGCATTAAAACCTGTACAAATGACGATGAGCTAACTGAAAAATCACGAGAATCACTCTCAGAATCGGGCTTACAAGGGGAGGCTCAGAAGTCGCCGCCTCCGATTTTGAAAACAATTGCACGAAAATGTAGCTAAAGTAAAACTATTAGACCCGTGTTTCTCACTTTTTGCCAATGGGCCTTCCTAAAGCGTCAGGAATTTTTTGAAAGTTGCCAAAATTCACGTAAATATTCGGAACGCTCTCCGCTCGGGTGTTTTACGTGAATTTCGGCAACTTTCAAAAAATTCCTGACGCTTTAGGAAGGCCCATTGGCAAAAAGTGAGAAACACGGGTCTAATAGTTTTACTTCAGCTATATTTTCGTGCAATTGTTTTCAAAATCGGAGGCGGCGACTTCTGAGCCTCCCCTTGTTAGTGGCGGAGAGACGCAGGTATCATGGGTGTCACCGGTGTCACTAGATGACACGGTACCAATGTACAAGCAGAGCCATTAGTCCTGCGTCGACGATTCGACGCAACCCGCAATACACGTAGCCCAAACGTCTCTCGGTCTTATGAGAACAAAAGAAAAGGAAGATAAGAGAGCGCTCATTTGACGTGTAGTGCGGGTTGCGTCGAATCGGCGACGCAGGACTAATGGCTCTGCTTGTACTATTCATTGAATGTGGATCACTACTCTGCGATGACCGATTACTTTGTGAATCATCCTTGCCAGCATAGAGAGAGTGACGAAACTGAAATAGGAATCTACTGTGATCGCTACCCTATGCCAACATTACGATCGCGCAAATTAAAGCGTTTATTGAGTTTAGGAATGGATTAAGGAAGTTCTTAGTGCTGCCATCGTTATTTTTGGAGGTTTTTACATCAGCGTTGACTATTAAATCGCTTATAGGAAAAATGTGCAACAGCCCCATTGTGTCCGGAAAAGTTCATGTTCCGATCTACTGTGCGAAGCCGCTGAGTGCAAAGTGGAAACGATCGAACGATGGGCGCGTGGGTGCATGTCGTCGTTTTGAGCAAAAAAGGATTTCCGACAGAATTATGATAACAATATTAAGCTTTTCTGTCGCCGCCGGCTTGGAGCGGGAGCTCCGCTTCTTGGCGCTGAGCGAGGCGAGGCAAGGCAAGGCAAGGCAAGGCAAGGCAAGGCAAAGGCAACAGACAGACGACTTTTCTCCGCCCCCTCCCCCCATTCGTGCACCGACTTCTCAACCCCCCCCCCCCACCACTGTGTAATTCACCTCGGCTAATTCATAAATTTTCTCTTGTTTTTACTTATTGCTTCTCGTCGCGTTGAGTAGCTTCACTGTCTTGTCTCGTGATGCTGGAGACCCGACGGATGATCAAACATCCTCCTTGAGACCCTTGCTCTTCTCAGAAAAGACGATCGGCAAACATCCCTAGGGCCGCGAGACTGAATCTTTCGCGAAGGCGCCGGTAGAAGAGAGAAAATTGGCAGTCATCCTCTCCCCCCTCCCCTTGAATTCGAAAGATACAGCTTTTCACGCCAATCTTCCCAAAAATGAACCAGAAACAAGCAAAAAATTTAAAAAATTAAAGGTTTTCTTCTCCCCCCCCCCAGAAAATTTTTCTATATCCATCAAAGATTGTACTCGTTTCAGAAGTGTCGGCGCACCTTCATTTTTGACGAATTTTCAATTGTCATTCTTTAAATCAAAACAAAACTCTTGGCAGCAACTTTAAAATTGAGATTCTAAAGCGTTCTTTAACGAAAAGTCTACATTCAACTTTATATTAATTTATTTTCATGTTGTAGCAAGAGGGATAACGCTGAAAAACATTACCGGTTAAAATGCGACACTTTTGAAACGACCTCTACCACCGCAAACATGAAAGTAAGATTTGCCTTTAAAGAGAGATTCGATCATTGCGGGTCATATTTAAAAAAAAAAAAAAAAAAAAAAAAAAAAAAAAAAAAAAAAAAAACGAACAAAAATGTGATAGGAACATTTTTTGAAGGAAAAAATGTTTGTCTCCTAGATATTACGGCTTCAAAAACATTCAACGCAACATCGCACATCCTGTAAGCATTTCACTTTATCACATCGTAAGTAACGATGCCCAACGAAAGTAATTTAGTTGATCATAATTTACCCAACTCGGTGAAGTCATTTTAGCGTTAGCAAGGAGAGGGAAAGTTTTCAGTAGGAGGGGGAAATAATATACATTTCCGTCCTTCTTTGCCCACAATGATCTGAAGATGCAAACTATATGTATAGAAGATAGAGTGAACAAAAGTGGAGGAGAGAGAGTAAGAATGAGAGAGAGGGGAAATCTTATAATGAAGGCAATGGGAATAATAACTAGAATGGCATACCTCTCTCAAGTAAAGCTATATGATCATTACAAAGATATTTGGGTATAAATTGCTTAACCCTTTCAGACCTGAAAATCTTTTTTTTCAGGAACGGATTATTGATCAACATTGTTGATCTCAGCGCTGTTTCCTCATTTAAATTGATGCGCATATTGTATTTTTATGTTTGCCATAAGATTCAATGTTATTCAAATGTCCATTGGAATGGACTCCAGGTATGAAAGGGTTAAATGATGGACGAAAAAATGACCACGTAAATTAAGGCCGATAAGAAAAAACTGTCCACTGAGAAAAAACGTCCAAAGCATTTCAAGTCCAATGTAATTTTATGTCCAAGTGACAAAATGTCCACAGTCATTTAACGTCCAAATAATTTGTACGTCCGAAGTAATTTTTAGTCCAAATGACATATATCTTATAAAAGTTTTTATCGATAGTATACAATGTCCACAATAATATTTTGTCCAGACTTGCTGGAAATCAAGAGTAGGATTTCCTTCAATTGAAAAGAATTTCAGGTCCCAATGAAAATAAAATAAAATAAAATAAAAAACAAAAAAAAAAACAAGCAAGGTCCAATACAATTTATGTATTGGTGAAGCGTGCCACGCCATGATTGTAATTTTGTTTCATACAATTTATTTGGTATTCAGCGTTTAAGGGCATGACACCCCCGCAGAACAGAGAGAGGTTGACCCAACTCCCAAGGAATGGTCTCTATCCTCAAAAAGATCTCCTTAATTCAGGGTCGATCGACCGCTTTGAAATACGTTTAAAGATGTCCAGTTGTTTAATTTTTGTCAATTGGGGAGGGCGGAGGGCCTAAAGTCAAAAATTTTAAAGCCCCATAACTTTCGCCCAAATTTATATTTTGATCCGTCAATAATTATACCATGACTTATACATCAAGTCAAATTGGAAAAATCGGATAGTTATCCGAATTATGGCAATACTGATGAGAGAGATAGTTTTGAGCGCTCGACGAACTTTTTCACCTGATGACGTAATCAATTAAACCGTCTATAAATTGTCGGGAGCGGGAGGGAGGGTGTCTTAAAAATGTCGTCCCAAGAGTTACAATGGGGCTCTTGCAAACTTTTGCTGTGATCAAACGAATAGTCCAATCTGATGTAAAAACCAGCGAAAATCACTGAAACCACATTGAGAAAGTCTAAAATTCATTAATAAACTCACATAACAGCTAAAACGGCAAGTTCGTAATGGTGGTTCGACGCTGGTATTATGGGAGATTCCTATATTATGTCAAAGTCTCTACAGAAACACAGAGGTATGTCTCAATTTAGATGATAATCTCCCATTATACTTGCGTCTCTTCGCCATTAAGCCCGATTCTGAGAGAACATTTTGTAAGTTTTTAGTGTACCCATCGTCATTTTTACACGTTTTTATGCATCAAGAATCAACTTTTCAATCCCCTATAACAAAAGTTTGCAAGAACCCCATTCTTAACAACGCCACTCAACACTGTTAAGCAGGACAATCAGTGGTTTAACAGCTTTATGATATTTCACCTGATTTAATTTTGGATGGCTGCAATTCCAGGTCCGGGCGAACGTCGAGCAATGCGACCAAGGAATGGTTACTTGAAAGTTTTGAGCATGCGCAATTTCAAGTTATACTTTAAATGAAGATTAGCAAAAGACACTCGTGTGTGCACACTCTTGGGAAAATGAAGAGCTGCTCTTGAAATACAGAAATTGTGAAAAACGCGAACAGCACAGCCTCAACATGATTCAGTATCATACTGTTCTCGAGAGGCCACTCGACGCACTCGGAAGTTGAACTTTAAAAAGCTCGAACGCACGGGTAATCGCGATTTTATTCGAAGTGATAAAACTGTGACATTACGGGGAACGAGGACAGGTAATACGTATACCCGTAGCCATACACCTCAAAGCGAATTAAAGTGGAATGTCGCTCATTTGAAGTTCTATCGGGCCATAATTGGGAAGCGGGGGAG
The DNA here is from genome assembly GCA_011764245.1 of Trialeurodes vaporariorum. NCBI lineage: Eukaryota > Metazoa > Arthropoda > Insecta > Hemiptera > Aleyrodidae > Trialeurodes > Trialeurodes vaporariorum. The sequence goes on along the minus strand of VMOF01000111.1, from coordinate 63,853,575 downwards.
GGGAGGGGGGTTGTGTTGAGAGAGAGAGAGGGGGAGAGAGAGAGGGGGGAGAGAGAAAGAGAGAGAGAGAGAGAAAGGGAGAGAGAGAGCGAAGGGATGACATTAAGTGACAATTGGTTTTTAAGAGCGCGCGGGAAATTTTCCGAAATGAGCGTCGTCGGCGACCGCCTAACGAGTTGTTCGGATGGGGAGTGGGAGGGGGGTCGAAAGGGGAAAGTGCCGTGAATCGGCATAATGTAAACTTTAAAGCTTCATTTGCATTACATTGCGATCGAGTCGCAAATTAATTTAAGAGATCGCCCCCTCTCTCTCTCTCTCTCTCTCTCCTCTCTCTCTCTCCCTCCCTCTCTTACTCTCTTTCTCTCTCTCTCTTTATCTCCCTCCCTCCCTCTCTTTCTCTCTTTCTCTCTTTCTCTCTTTCTCTCTCCTCTTTCTCTTTTCTCTCTCTTCTTTCTCCTCTCTTTCTCTCTTTCTCTCTTTCTCCTTTCTCTCTCTCTCTCTCTCTTTCTCTCTCTCTCTTCTTCCCTCTCTTTCTCTCTTTCTCTCTTTCTCCTTTCTCTCCTTCTCTCTCTTCTCCCTCTTTCTCTCTCTCTTCTTTCTTTCTCTCTCTTTCTCTCTCTCCTCTTTCTCTCTCTCTTTCTCCTCTTTCTCTCTTTCTCTCTTTCTCGCTTTCTCGCTTTCTCTCTTTCTCTCTCCCTTTCTCTCTCTTTCTCTTTATCTCTCTTCCTCTCTCTCTCCCTCTCTTCCTTTCTCTCTCTCATTCTCTCTTTCTCTCTCTTCCTCCCTCTCTCTCTCCCTCTCTTTCACTCTTTCTCTCTCTCTCTCCCTCCCTCTCTCTCTCTCTCTCTCTCTCTCTCTCTCTCTCTCTCTCTCTCTCTCTCTCTCTCTCTCTCTCTCTCTCTCTCTCTCTCTCTCTCTCTCTCTCTCTCTCTCTCTCTCTCTCTCTCTCTCTCTCTCTCTCTCTCGGATCTCTTCACCTCTCTCGCTTTTGAGTTCTTACGCTCCTCTGTGTCTCTAAGAATAATGTAAATGATTGAAAGTAATTAGGAACAATTAAGTGTGCTTGTCGCTTATTATGTCGATGGCTCATCGAGAAAGCGACGTTTGAAACTCTGATACTCTGTGATTCTTTAGGAAGAAGCGGAGGGAGGCAAAAGTCCTCCCCGCTCTCAAATATGGAGGGGATTTATTAACTTTTCCAGCATTCAATGTTATTTCGCAAATGATCAGCCATGCCACTATGGGTCAAACACCAAGACAAGACGGTTGGATGTTACTTAAAATATTGATCGTTAATAATGAAATCTACTTATCAGCGCATCTGGATTGTTTTGACCCTTTCAACACCAGTGGCGTAGCGTGCAAGTTGGCAACAATGTACTACGCCCATTCAAACCCAAGTAAAAGGTCAAATGCGAAGGTGTTCACCGAATACCCAACAGTTCAATATTTTCCATGAGTTTAAATGGACATCAGCGCCTTCAATTAATGGCGTAGGCAAAATCATCACCCCGGAACACGAATATTTATCTATCCACAGAATTTGATGGAACGAGTGAGAATTGATTTGTCTTCCGAATAGTAACCTATCGCAGTAATTGGGTTAAGGTCAGAAATAAGTCAAAAAAGGTACCCTATACATATACATCATAAGCGGCGGTAGCCGCACGGCGCACAGGCCCAGTCAGAAAACAACCCTGGGATAAGTCTAATTTCAAAATTATTTTCTTTAACTCTTCATATTACCAAGGAGGGGACCTACAAGATCCAAGCCAACTTCTTGCCATAAAATCATAAAAAATGCACTGACAATATCATTTACTGAACTGACCGGGTCCCTATCCAGTATCCATATCAAAAAAATTTAATAAGCCTAAAAATCCTACTGAAGACACAAAAAGCTTGATAAAACAGCTACAATTTTTGTAAAAAAAAAAAAAAAAAAAAAAAAAAAAAAAAAAAAAAAAAAAAAAAAAAAAAAAAAAATGTGTATAAATTGGCATGAATGGCTATATAATCTGCTCGAATGTCATGAGGTCCCAAATTTTAATTAAAAAAAAAAAAAAAAAAAAAAATAGTTTACGCACAGAAAAAGAAGACCTAGGGTCGTTTCTAACAACTCCCACCCTCCTTCCAATCTGACTCACTGCAAGTATTAATAAATTGTCATACCTAGAGCTACAGTGAGGTTGTATTTAATAAAGTCTTTCTCGTATGTGATGTGATACGCTCATCTCAGAGTCTACAATAAAGTAACGCGTGTAAGGTATACATGCCTGCATAAAGTTCCACGTATAATATCCAAATTATTTTGGATACAAATGCTTGTAGGGCGTTAGAAAGGTGCTGCTGAGTAAACTCTCTCGAGAGGGCGAGGATAAATACACTCTTGCCCACTCAGCCCAGAGACCCCATTTCGAACCCAACTTTCACAGTCCCTAATTTAAATAAGTATTCCTTTTTGCTCCAAGTTTTCATTACTTCTTGCGCGCGGGAAAAGAGCCCAGATTTTCTTTGAGACGAGTAAATAGTGAGCAGAGGAGAGATTAATTTTAATTGGAAACAAAGTAGCAGAGCAAGAGTTGAGTAAACTCCAGCTCTGTATAAAACACATCTATTTTTTTTTTTTTTTTTGTTCTTTTTTCTTTTTTTTTCTCTCGACGCAATTACTTTTTGCCTGATTTTTTATATTCGCCTTCATCGCCATTTGTAAACGAGAGACATGATGTTCTATTTCGGTCTGCGAGAGACATCGGCGGGTATACGGGGGGGGGGGGGGGGGGGGGGGGGGGGGTGGGGGGGAGAACAAAAATTAGCAAAGATAATGAGAGAACTGATGGGGGGGAGAGAAGAGAGGGAAAAAAAACCTTTAGAGTGCAAGAAAAAATTGGACGAATTAATTTGACGCGTGTGGAGTGTGGGAGCGCACGCTGCGCCGACCAGAGTGTGAATGTGACGTTTTCTTTATTTTTCGCATCTCTTCCCTTCCCTTTGTTTCCCTCATCCACATCGTCGCGAGTGGATTGGTTGGCCTCGCTCTAGGATGGCGGGTGCTGCTTATTTACTCGAGTAAATAAAAGGAAAAGAAACATTTTGAGCACCATGAACTAAAAGGACGCTATTTTAAGGGACTATAAATTGACGCGAGTATACTTTTTTACATTTTTTTTCTATTCTTCGTCGGCTCTTTGCGCAAAGTCACCAGACTTACTCCGAGGCTTATGGCTAAACGTTCTTACACGAGCAGTGTCTATTCTCCTCTCGCCCCCCCCCCCGGTTGTTTTGGTGCCAATCGGTTCCATTGGTTTCAATAGAGACAGACCCAGCACAAAGCATTCCGGCGACTGTAGTTCGATTTTTAAGCTCTAATTTGTTCGGAACTCATCAAAACAACAGCCAACACTCGCCTACAGTTGAATGATAGACATAAGTTACGTTTTCTTTATGGATTAAATTATAGCCCTCGAACTAAAATTAATCCATTCTTCTTCCCTCGCTTCCATAAAACGGGAAACAGAGAGTGTGCTGGGTCTCTATTTGTCTCTGGGTTCCACGCAAACTCTGGTGTCTCTGGTTCAATGTAATTTTCCCACAAGCCCATTTTCGGCTGTTAAATCAAGACATTCGTGCGACGTCTATGCGATGAATTTTACGTCCTCAAAAATGTTCAATTATGCCTATAGTTCCACGACTAAAACTGCCGAAAGTACCGAAAGCAAGATATACAGATTAAACGATGCATTTGACACCGGTGTCAAATGAAAGTCGTCTCTTATTGGTCACTTCTTGATAGAGTTATATTATTGTTTGATGGGATTCTCCCATTTTTAGTACCCCCATTATTACCCACCATTACGCTCGCGCAAATAAAAGCGTTTTTGAGTTTAGGAGTGGATTTCGGAAGTTTTTAGTGCTGCCATCGTTATTTATGGAGGTTTTTACACCAGAGTCGACCACTTTTTCGCTGAAAGCAAAAGTGTGCAACAGCCCCATTTTGCCCTTTTGTTTAGAAGGACTTTAAGGAAGTCTTTGTTTGTTTACATTCTGATGACCATTGCGTTGGTGCGTTGGTCCTAGACAAATACTACAGAGCCACAGTGCTTCCAACAGTGTAATCTTTCACTTCATTCGCTGATCGGCAGGGGCGTGCCGGGGAAGGGGGCATGTGGGCACCATTGCTCCGGGCGGCACTCTCCGAGGACGGCAAAATCAGGGTGAACACCCCCCCAAAAAAAAAAAAAAAAAAAATCATCAAATTTATAATTTTGTTTGCGGAGGGCGGCACGATTGCATTCTTCCCCCCTCTCTGGAAACCGCGGCACGCCCCTGCTGATCGGCATATGTTCACGAGTTTAGAGATTCTTTTGGGCATTTTAGACATTCTTGAGGGTGTATCATGATTGAAATTAACAGCTTCATCGACAGTATATAGGTTTCACTTTTATCCGCAAAACACCGCGGTACCTCTATTGCTGGTTCCAAGATTATCCGGCATCCACCCACAGACGTTATGTCCACTTTTGTTTAGGTCCACCTACTTTTAACGTCCACTGATTTGTTTGTCCGGTATTTTCATGTCCAGTGCTGCCATTGTTATTTTTGCAGAGAATAGTTTACTACAGAATCCTACCCATGAATCACCCGAAGCAAAAATTTAAAACAGCCCAATTCTTTGAAAAATAATTAAGAAAAAAAATTGTAGATCATACTTATTTCTGAAGTAAAATACGTAAGTTCAGAAAAAAAACAAGGGAAAATTAGGTTTTAGTAACCACTTAAAGATCTTCTTCCTCTCTGTATATGGCGTCTTTTCATTTCCGAGAAAATGAGTTCGTGGGAAATTCGCGCTGTCTTTAAATAATTCGATTTTCTGATTCTCTCAATTTCGCATGAGTAGACACCACGCTGAGCAATGAAGACGAGAGCGGAGGACAGAGCGAGGCAGAGGAGGGGGAGCTTTCATCTTCCGAGGAAGCACAGGGTATATTTGACTATATTTGTCTCGAAATACTTGTCAAATACAGTTTTAGCTCTCGACGACCGGCAAGCGAAATTAAGACAGAGCTGCCGCTTTGCGTACATTTAATGACATTTTTCAATTCACCGATAATTCCACCGCTTGTGAAAAGATTACACACTTCAGTTCAGTTTATGGCTATTAAAGCTCGAGAATATTCTGATCCGTAATCTCTTCTTAATCTGTGGAGTCATCTCTGAATTTAAAACACTTGCGGAAATTTTAATAATTTAACGACGATTCCACACCGATTGAGATACAATTATGAAGATCATACTATTTTCTAGCATTACAGTCACAAACTGAACTACACGGAAAAAAAACTACGGTGAAAATAACCATACGGATACCTGATTTTGGCACCTGCTAGATGTTATGGTAATGTTAACCAGAAGCATACTATGTTTTGACTAAGTACTAGGTGATGTTACCTGATTGCATGTCGAATTTACTCAAAGTATCGGTATATATACCATACTTCTGGTAAAGTTTACCATAACATCTACCAGGTGCCAAAATCAGGTATCCGTATGGTTATTTTCACTAATCTTTGTTTCCGTGTAAACTGCGTAATCTTTTCTCAGCCGGTGCGGAATCATTGGTGAGTTGAAAAATGTCATTAAATATACACGATTACAAGAAACGGCAGCTCTGCATTAAGACGCATCGGCCGCGAATAAATCGTGATGTTGGAGGAATCGCTCCGCAAGATTGAGAAGTTTCGTCAAACTTGCCTTTTCGAGCTTAACCCATTTGATGCGACTTCATAGCAGAGTGCGGCCGCGGCGTGACGTTTTGTCTCTCTATTATTAAATCAAGAACAGAAACGTAGCATATGTTTGATTCAAAAAAGCTGCATTGCAGTAGCTGAGTTAGTTTTCAAAAAAAAATCTGCGGCACGGCATATAGTATATCAATGGAGCTCTTGCAAGGTTTTGCTGTAGACAAATGGCCTATCAATTCTGATGTAAAATGCTGCGAAAATAACGATGAGACAATTAAAAAAGTCTAAAACTCACTCCTCGCAGAGAAAACTTAACTTAAAATTTCAGGTGATCCCCCTTGCATGTATGCACCAACCTTGGATTCGGACCCCAAACAAAAGAACAGGACATAAAATTAAGTGCCGTTTTTCTCGTTTACTACTCAACGTAGAACTTTTCTGTAGTTATCACCATGCTCCTAGAGACAAAATATGTATAAACGGACCTTCAATTCCTTCAAATTTACTTTTTGAAAGCAAATTCATTAATCTCAATGTGCAAATTCGTAGGTTATGTTCTTTTGTTTGGGGTCCGAATCTGAGGCTGGTGCATACATGCAAGGGTGATCACCCGAAATTTCAAGTTAAGTTTTCTCTGCTAGGAGTGAGTTTTAGACTTTTTTAATGGTTTCGTCCTTATTTTCGCAGCATTTTACATTGGAATTGATACTCCATTTGCCTACAGCTAAACCATGCAAGAGCTCAATTGTCGTTCAAGGACCTCTGGTTCCAACAGAGACAGACCCAGCACAAAGCATTGCTTCCAACAGGTTCCAACAGAGACAGGTTCCATTGGTTCCAGAGGTTCCAACAAGTTCCATTGCAACGCAACGGACCTTGTAGTGTAAACAAACGAAGACTTCATTAATGTCTTTCTAAACAAATAGGCAAAATCGCATCCAATGGCGGAGCCCATGATTTCACTTGTCTTAAGGTGATTCCATGGCACGTGACCAAGGCGATCGATTAGTCGATCGACTAATGGTAATTTCCTGGACTCTGTGGAGTTTTTTGTTTGTTTGTAAAACCAGGATTGTCAGCACCTGGAGGTAGATCAAACAAAGATATCTGTTAAGTTTGGATGCTCGAATCCGGAAAATAAGGACGTAACTATGGGCAGGGATTGGGAGCCGGAGCCGTGGTCAGATCTGAATTTTATGTTCTCCTTGGCAGAAAACTGTGGGAAAACTAAATTGAGTTACAATTTATCATTCAAATACTGAATCCAAAGGCTCTTGCACCAACAGAACTTGATTTCAAAGACTTGGTTTCGAGTTATCGCGTTGGGAGCTCTTTAGGGAGCACTATTTGGGAGCCGGTGCTCCCAAAGAGCTCCCAACGCAATAACTTGAAACCGAATCTTTGAAATCAAGATCTGTTGGTGCAAGAGCCTTTGGATTCAGTATTTGAATGATAAATTGTGACTCAATTTAGTTTTCCCACAGTTTTCTGCCGAGGAGAACATAAAATTCAGATCTGACCACGGCTCCGGCTCCCAATCCCTGACTATGGGAATTCGGAATCTGTTGTGCGATACGATAAATCGAACAGAGTCCGGGAAATGACCATTAATCGATCGACTAATCGATCGCCTTGGTCACGTGCCATGGAATCACCTTAACCTCCTGCATGTAGGGACTCTCGATAAGTATATTCGAATCCGATCATCCAAATACCGGCATCCATCGCTTATGTCACATCGCATCACCGCATGCATAGTACGGACAAACGCCGGCTCAGTGCAGGCGAACGCGGTTGCCGTGGTTGAGTCATCAGAGGCAAGAATGGGTAGTGAATGGGGGGGGGGGGGTTAAGGGATGGAGAGAGTGAATGATAAGGAGAGGGGGGAAGACAGAGAACAACCGAGGAGACAGGTGCTTTTAATTTGCGGTCGAAGGGGTTAAAACCCGCAGCCACTTCGGGGATCCTGACTTCGAGAGATGGCAAGTTCGGTTTCCCCGGGCATCATTATAACCCACTCTGAGGCCTCCACCTCCACCCCCCCCTCCGCCACCGCGCGTTCTGAAGCCGCACCCGTGCTACCTCACTCACGTGACACGTCGCGTCGCGTCTCTTCTCGCCATCCACCGCACTTTGGTCTGAGATCGTCAAAGAGTGGCCAAAATAGTGGCGGCTCGTGCTACTTGGCAACAATGTCTTCACTCCATTTGAATCTATGTCCAACAATCGATTGCTGGTGAAGCGCTGCTTCACTTTCAAATCGATTGCTTTACATGCAATCAAATGGAGTGAAGACATTGTTGCCAAGTAGCACGAGCCGCCACTGGGCCAAAAATCAGGAAGTAAATCTCTCTTCAATTAATCATGTATAAACTTTAATGAGCAATTTTAATCACAGAAAATACTGTAACACTGAGAGAAATCACTTCTTTAACCCTCAAGTGGTAGCGCTCGCATTTGTGACACGAAACGTCGCGTTTTAAAAATGGCTTTAAGTCTGCCAATTTAAGCCTAAAAATGCATGTATGTACATATACTCAATCAAATAGAGAAAACCCTTCTCAGTGACTTGAACGACAGAAATTTCAAAAATTCCGATCCATATTTTCGCAAATGGCGAAAAACTAAAAAATGGGAAATTCAGATTTTGCCACTTTTGAAAATACCAATATTTTAGGCTCAAAATTTTTAATGATGATTTCAAAGAAAAATACTTTTTTTTTGTTTCTCTCGTAGGATGTATATTCAAGTTCAAATTTCAGAATTTTCGAAACTTGAAAAAAACGCGTCTTGAAAGCGTCGCGTGGATGACAATCGTCATCCAGCCACTTTGAGGTTTAGTAACTTCCAGGTTTTGAAAGAAAGAAAAAAAAATCGGAACCCTCTTGTCTCATCCAAGAAGGGCAGCTTTTGAAAAATCTCAGCTTTGAAAATTCAAAATTCGTGAAAATACACGCAAAAAGAAGTGGCTGCATGACGTATGTCATCCACGCGACCACTCTCGAGGGTTTTAAAAACAATGAAACACGTTTACTTGTGACAGTTTTCCTTGCGCGAAGTAAAGTTCTGATTGCATAAAGGAGAATCACTGTCACAACAAGGAATCTTTTACTTGTAGCAGCAGACATTTTCCTCGGGGTAAAGGAATTCCCCCTTAGTCAATATTTCACTATGTAGTTTCTTTAACACAAACGAAATACACCTTGGATTAAATAAAGGATTCTCTCATTGAGGAGGATGCTCCACAAAATGGCAATACTGTAGCTCATCTACGCAACATTCCTCCACCTTTTCGTGACTTTCAACCCCTTCTTATCCGGTTAATGTCGTCAAAAATGTAGGGAAGGGCGGTCCTGAATGAGCTTCGTGCTTTGAATACTGAATAAAACGGAAAGGGTTGGATACATAGTGCCAACCCAAAGTAGGCAGCTAAGGCCGCGCAGCAGCGGTTGAGTATTGGGTTGTTTTGGTGTGACGCACAACCAGTGTTGCCTTTTTCGGATAATTATCCTATTTTTCCCATCTGACTTAAAGAAAAAGTAGGAATTTCTCAGGAAATCGGGCAACATTGCTCACGACGCACTTACAAGCGAAGGACATAGATACCTGCTAGAGGTCTATCCTTAGAATTCCCTACTTTTGAAGAGTGGACTCGATACAAATAGAAGACGGTGACTGGTGGAGACAAGTCATGTGGTTGTCAAGTCTGATCAAAAAACGGAATTTAATAAATAGAGGATTTCAGTAATGTCCGCGTAATGAGCGTTTCAAACAAAGACAAACTGAGTTTTTTACTAAACTGTCTCTCTCGCTCTCATGTAACCCCTATGTACTGCCATCTCACTCTAATTTCAAAAATCGTAAATAGAGACATCTTTCGTGAAATTTTTAGGCTGAAATGAATTCCTCGAGGCATTTTAATGGGATTTCGATCATAATAAGTCTTAAAACAAGGCCCTGTATACGAATTTCGAAACTAGAAAGAGGTGGATGGGGGTCACAGGAGAGTGAGTGAGATATAGTTTGGAATGCTACGCGAGTTTTGTCACAACCGATTGCGACCGATGAGTGCATATTGTTGTGGTTGTTAGCTAACCGTTGACTTCGCACTAAAACCGTCTGTTTATGATCGGTCAGTCTTGAGCATCTGATGACCATAATGGGTTTGTTGCAAACTTTTGCTATAGCTCTATAGAGTGTTCAATATCACGTAAAATAGTGTGAAAAGACCATTGGTGGCATTAGAAAGTCATAAAATGCAGTACAAAACTCACGAGAGACGTTAAATGAAATCCAAGATGGCGGTAAAATATTAAGCAACCTGTATGCATGCACCACGAACATCCAAGGATAGCCAACCTCACAATATCGATCACACCCAATCACAACGTAAATAAACACATAACCTCTGAAGCTGTGAGGTTGTCAACGTTGACAATCCTTGGATGTTTGTGGGGCATGCATACAGATTGCTCAATATTTTACCGCCATCTTGGATTTCATTAAACGTCTCTTGTGAGTTTATTATCGCATTATATGACTTTTTGATGCCACCAATGGACTTTTCAGGCGATTTTACATTAGATTAAACACTCTTAATTGCTGTAGCAAAAGTTTGCAACAGACCCATTAGATAAAACAATGTATTTCGACGGACCGAATTCCCATCTCCGTAACAATGGAAATTAGGTAAAAATTAGTCATCCTTGTTGTCATAGCTCACCGAATACTTTCATCTCATACCAAAAAAACACTGAAATTCAGATCCTTGCAACTGCCCCATTACTGCCCGAATACCGATCGATTATTTACATGTTGGTGAACCAATACCGCACAACTCTATACACTCGCCAAGAGTCAAGACTGCGTTTCTAAATCAAGAATACAAGAGACAGGTATTCTTCTGGCAATACAGGCTCGTTGGACATTCATCGGAAGAACGTGCAGCGAGCCGGTTAAATAGAAATCATTCCGCAGAAAAGCAATCCACTCGACCCAGTTTCATGAGATAGCATAAAAAGAAGGAATATTGGACCGAGAAAATGTCAATGAGGAGTTACAGAGAGAGAAAGCGCGGAAAAGGAATAGATAGGTAGAATGCAATGAGGGGAAAAAAATGCACTGCCTGATTCGTAAAACAGTAAATATTTATTCGGAATCAAATCCGAGCCTCCTCTTTCGACGACGAGCGTATCACCGATTGCCGGTTTTACTGATGAAACGTGCCTACTTGAACCAGAGAGAAAAGGATGGAAAACGAATAGGAAAAGCAGGAAACAAACAACATTGGATGAAGACGACAAAAGGTCGAGATTGTAACATCAAACGGAGGATGTAGAGGAAGGGAAACAAAATAAAGGGGAGAGGGAGAGGGAGAGAGAGAGAGAGAGAGAGAGAGAGAGAGAGAGAGAGAGAGAGAGAGTGAGAAAGAGGGAGAGAGAGAGTTAGAGGAAGAGGGAAAGAGAAAGAGAGAGAGATGGAGAGAGAGAAAGAGAAAGAGAAAGAGAAAGAGAGAGAGAGAGAAAGAGAAAGAGAAAGAGAGAGAGAAAGAGGGAAAGAGAGAGTTAGAAGAAGAGGGAAAGAGAAAGAGAAAGAGAGAGAGAGAGAGAGAGAGAGAGAGAGAGAGAGAGAGAGAGAGAGAGAGATAGAGAGAGAGAAAGAGAGATATAGAGCGAGTTGGACAGAAAGAGAGGGGGGAGGGGAGAGTGAGAGCGAAAGAGAGGGAGAGAGGTGCGAGAGTGAGAGAAAGAGAGAAAGAGAGAGAGAGAGGAGAGAGAGAGAGAGAGAGAGAGAGAGAGAGAGAGAGAGAGAGAGAGAGAGAGAGAGAGAGAGAGAGAGAGATGAGCAAAAGATGGAGAGCGGGAAAAAAAGAAGGTTCGAATTTCACGGAATTCGAGCAGCTCTCATTTCTTTCTCTTCAAAGCGCCTTGACAAATGCATCCTTCATGAGGAGACGGAGCAGCTCCAGAAGGAAGCTCCTCCATTGACGCTTTCCCCCATTGATCATCCGATCCCGGTGCAACTTTTCAATCTTGCGTCCGAGGGCTCAACGTTGGCGCCGCAGATTTGTTGGATGCGAAATGAGCAACCGTTTTTTTTCTCACTATGTCTCTCACTCTCTCTCTCTCTCTCTCTCTCTCTCTCTCTCTCTCTCTCTCTCTCTCTCTCTCTCTCTCTCTCACACACACACCCTCTCTCCGCTCTCTCTCCAACAACGAGTCTTGCACCCGCGAGTTTCGAGAGGGCCAAGAAACTTGTTGAGGGAGAGGGGACTCGGAACAGGCAGCTCCAAGATGAGTCTGCTGCTGCAAGAATGCGCTGTAAACAAATGAAAGGGTGATTCTTATGCGTCAATTATGTTGAAAACACGCGGCGGATCGAAAAGTTGCGAACTCTACTCCTTAACGAGCGAAAGGCTTTGAATGAAAAAGTGGGCTATGCCAACAGGGTCATTATTTTGTAACGGGTGGAACATTCAGACGACTTTGAAGTAATTTTTGTCGACTTTTTAATCATTTAAATGAAAAAACTATCCCACCAACAGAAAGGTCTTAACTTCTAGATAGTGATAGGATTTTCAAAATTAAAAAAAAAGTCTATCCAAAGCTGAGAAAAGAGCAAAGTAATGGTGTAACGGGTGGGACAGAAATTGGACAAGGTTTTTGAATCACTTCAGAAAAAATTGAAACTCTGTGAGTTTTGAAGAGATAAAAATTTGGAAAAAATAAGTGTTAAAAGTGAGGGTACAAGCTTTGATCCTATATAAAGTTTTTTTCATTTACTAAATTATTTTTCTCTAAAAAAATTAAAAAGTAGCGTAACGGGTAGGACAGCTAGGTTTTGTAACGGGTGGGACGCGTGTGATTTCGTTATTGAAAATACACATGAAACCTGCTGTAACATCAACACGTTTGGCCTTATTAGATTTAGATAATATTTTCGTCTCTGGTTACATTTTAGTGCAAAACAAGACTGCCAGGCACTAATTTTTAAATTTAAATTGAATATCATGTCTACTTTACTGTAGAATGACTCTACAGTCGGATTTAGCACAGGTTATATGAAGTTTACATAAAGGTAGCTCCGAGGACGGTCTGTGGGTTCGAAAATGAGGAGGGGGCCTTGAAAATGTGAAATGACCAAGGGTTTTTTTTTTTTTTTTTTGCTTCTTGCTATTCTTCGAGAATAAGTGGTGGGGGAGGGGGGCTTAAGGGATTTCTACCTTCGTTTTTTATCTTTTTTATGATTTAAAAAAGATAGTTTGGTGGCTTGATCCCTTGAGCCTCCCCCCCCCCCACCACGGATAATCGTTAGTATCGTTCTATCACTAGTTACTTAATACTTTCTAGTTTCTTAGGCTAGTTCTTTTATGAATGGAACAAGATAGAATACAACTCAACGGGTTACTCTTAGTTGAATGGGATTGGTCTAGCTTTCTGATAAAAAAAAAGAACAAAAAACAGAAAACAAAAAGTATACTGATGAAAATATGTAGTTTTAAGAGTGAAGCGTGGGCTATTCAAAAACGAAAAGGATTCTGAACATTTTCAAAATGCGCGTTCGTTATTTTCACGGAATTTTACTGTATAGTCATTAGTCGCAAAATATCATATTGAGATTGCTGTGGCGAAAGTGCTTAGCAGAGATTAATTTAAATATAATTTTACACTGACAAGCACAAAAAAAGAAGAAAGAGAGGTCATCGAGTTCTAACTTGAAAAAGTAATATAATAATGGGTCTGTTGCAAACTTTTGCTCCAACGATTAAGAGTGTTTAATGTTATGTAAAATCGCCTGAAAAGTCCATTGGTGGCATCAAAAAGTCATAAAATGCAATAATAAACTCACAAGAGGCGTTTAATGAAATCCAAGATGGCGGACAAATATCGAGCAATTTGTATGCATGCACCACGAACATCCAAGGATAGCCAACCTCACAATATCGATCACAACCAATCACAACGTAAACAAACACAAAACCTCTACCTCCGAATGTTCACGGTGCATGCATACAGATTGCTCGATATTTCTCCGCCATCATGGATTTCATTAAACTCCTCTTGTGAGTTTATTACTGCATTTTATGACTTTCTGATGCCACCAATGGACTTTTCAGGCAATTTTACATAAGATTATACACTCTTAATCGTTGGAGCAAAAGTTTGCAACAGACCCATTGTGAGTAATGAAAGTGTTAGAATTAAGAAACACACACAGCAGATTTATCAAACTTGCACTCAATTTTCCACCAATTCCGGACCAATTTATTTAGGGGACAGTTAGTGTCATGTTTTCAGCAAAAACATACGCAAAAAAAAAAAAAAAAAAGCAAATGCATGTCATGCTTGTTAGTTTTAGGCAATTACTATCTCAAAACTTTTATCCCTCATAAAAACAGACACTTTGAAGTTATAAATTGCTCAAGTGGTTAAAAAAAAAAAAAAAAAAAAAAAAAAAAAAAAAAAAATTAAACAAAAGGATTGATGCGAAGAGCATAGAGAGCAAAGTAAAAGGAATTCACATATTGTTTGACTCAAAAGAATTGCTAGAGATATAGCTTGAAAACGAAGACTTGCGGTTTCATAAAGAAAAAGAAGAAGACAATCTCACAGAGAAATGTGTCTCCTGTACATACTTCTACGCTCTTCGCAGAGGAATGTGAGGAATGGTAGGAATTTCCGGGTGACGGCAAAAACAATACAACGTTAGAATTATGTAGGTACCTACGTTGAGGAAGGAACGCATGCTTGCTGCTAACGATAAGTGCGAAAATATATTTCTACGTGGGGCTTTTCGCGGGATTCGCGAAAGACGCGCTGTATTAATTTTGATTTCAAATGAGCTCACTTTTCGCTTTTGCGCTAAAAAATTCCAAATCCCTAATAAAAATAATCAGCTAAATGTCATCATGTTGACAGTTAGCATGAGATTTGAGACCTGACGTCAACATGACGGCCGTAAAAATTGATGCGGGGTCATCTTAATTGTTAATCCATTTAATTATGGTTCACATCTATACATAATTAGAAGTAGTTTCAGAAGTGTAGGCGCACCTAGCCTGATAATCTTTGGAATTTTTCAACATTATTTCTGATATTACTCGATAAAAATGAGTGAAAATGAAACTGAGCGTTCACTTTTCAATGAAAAACACTTTAAAAGCCAAAGAATAAAGTCAGAGGCAAGTTCGGTTTTGATTTGAAGGAATTAAAGTTGAAAATTCGCCAAAAGATTATGGTTTTGGTGCGCCTACATTTCAAGTAACAAAATCGGATGGTGATTTTGGTGAACAACCAGACGGAATATTGTTCAGGTATGCATAACCGATGCATCGGCTAACCGTTTTAAAATGGCAGTTGTGGTTACCTCGTCCTCTCAGGAAAAAAAAATTATGAGTAAATTCAAAGATATGAGGCCACTATGATGCTTTAAAACAATCGGGAATGGTTGAACTGGGGAGCCATCACACTTAATGGATAGGGCAACCATTAAATATGGTAAGTCAAGCAATCTAAGCCTAACAAGAATGCTATGACAAGTCCGTTGATCAATTCCGAATTTTAGCGTGAACAATCTACCTTGTTTCTCCAACCATCTGTATGGTTGCCTCAACCATAAAACCGTTAACAATGCTGGGATGGTTGGACCAGCTATTTCTTTTTTCTCAATGAAGAGCGAACTGTCGATAAAGCTGTTGATTTTAATCATGATATGCGCATCAAGAATGTCCATAATGCCCTAAAGATTCTTTAAAAGCTTACATAGATGTCGATCACGTGAAAGATTACACTGCGCCGTTGGGAGCACTATGGCATTCTAATCTTTGCCTTGGAAAAGACTAAAGACCCTCAGCATGTAAAAATGTGCTGAATCGCATCCAATGGAGGTGTCCATGATTCCACTTGTCTAAAAACTCTCTACACGAAGGAACTCTAGATGCACTTTGCGCACCTATCAGCCAAGCCTAATTTAGAGCCACTTTGAGGATACAATTTGATCATCAAAAGAGGCCTTTATGATACTTATAAAATTGATGCCGATAGCTCTAAAGTTGCTGGAAGTAGCTTTAATTGACTCCACCCATAGAATACAGCAACAAAATGGATACGGGTTTTTGTGAAAACTGAAAGTAAAATACAGCCGAAATCAAAAACGAATTGACAGATTTTATCAGCGTTTTCGGCTGAGTATAATTCTACAGGTAAAGTTTTGGTATAAAAAGATCGAAATTCCCTAGATCTGCACTCCAAATGGGGCTCTTGCAAACTTTTGCTGTGAGCAAATTAATAGTCCATTCTGATGTAAAAACCAACAAAAATCACGAAAATCACACTGAGAAAGTTTAAAATTCAGTAATAAACCTACATAACTACATAAATGGCAAGATCGTAATGACGGTTCGACGCAGGTATCATGGGAGATTCCCTATCTAATATGCCACTTTCTCTTTGGAAACACAGAGGTATGTTTCAATTTAGATAGGAATCTCCCATGATACCTGCGTCGAACCGCCATTAAGCTCGATTCTGAGAGTGAATTTCGTGAATTTTAGTTCGCTCATCATCATTGGTACAGTTTTTTATGCAAGAATCAAGTCTTCAATCCCGCGTAGTAAAAGTTCGCAAGAGCCCCATTGAAGATATAATCGATGAATAGGCTTCTTACAAAAATATATTGGCGCGGTTTTGCATTGAATGGTCAAGTACCCCTTCGAAAATTTCATAGCAAGGGATTAATACTGTAATGCTCCCAAACTTAACTGCATTAAGTAATTTCCTTTATTTTTGCATATTTCCTCAAAATATTTTGGATAGTAACCCACTACTAATAAATAAATACTAACCCACTACGGGTTTTCGAAGAATAATTATTTTCTTTCAGCGAAAAACGTGTTCCTGTAATTGTGATCAGCAAATGAGCGTAATCTGTCTCACATCGAGTTAGAAGAGAATAACCCCTTAAGGTCCAAGCTCGAGTATACTTGTTTTTATCCTCTAGTCTCTTTCACATTGTTTCAGTCTTCATTCCGGATAAACGCGATTATCAATGAAAACATAAAATAAGGTTCATTTTGGCGCCTTCAATTCGTCAAATAGGCGATTCCAACTGCCTTGAGTACGAATAGCTAGCTACCTTCCCTATAAATGCGGAAAAGAAGCGCGGAATTTTTACAGAAATCCTTATAATTTCATGGAAATCCTTATAATTTCATGGAAATCCTTATGATTTAATGGAAATCCTTATTGCATGGAAATCTTTATTGCATGGAGATTTGCGCGAGGATTTTCAAGGATTGTTTTTACCAGGACCAGTCTTAAAAATGTTGGGATACCATTTGTACAACCATGACAAAGTTGTTAAATTCATAAAACTGCATTTTCAAGCCATTAGCATCAGATAACGCAAGAGCGTGAAAGTATTGAGTACTCACCATAAAGAAACAGCGCATTGATTAAATTCCGAAGTAGCAACATTCTGATGCGCGTGAGAAAACTGGAATACCGATGATTCACGAACGGTCCGAAGATAAAAATCCGAAAGAAATCGTGCAACGCAAGTTAATAATTATAGAAAAAAATTATTCCGTGAACTTGTAAAATTACTCAAGAAAGAGCACTTTTTATTTGCCAGTGGCGCAATACAAAGCATTTTAAAGTCACGTGCGGTAAAATTATAAAAACATACATATTCAAACCCTCACATAAATTTCGTCGAAGATTTTACACAAATTTACACCTCGATTTATCACGAGAGAAGAGAATGTAAATACGATTTAACAGATTGATATTATTAAAGAATAAATTTTATTTGTGAATAAATAAGAGAGCCTTTAACATTAACTTTACACAAAGAGATACCTTTTATTACAACTACTACAGAGAGAATTTACAAATTTATGATAAATTTCGAAAGTATTGATTAAACCAAATAAAAAATAGTTTTAGTGGGTATAAAAAATCGAGCAAACTAAACTTTTTGAGCACAGGGTATTAAAAATTATGGCATACGTTAGATTGAATCACGCCGAAGGAAAAATAATACGTTTCAATTCGAATCGAATAAACTGAGCGGTTGGGCTTGAAGCTCGTAACGGAGAAACACGTGAAGTTTGAGGTTAGAAAACTGTCGGTGCGGCCTTACTACCGAGGGGTTGCGCGGTCGAGAAATGAATGCGATTGCACCCTTAAACTGGAGGCCGGCAACCCCTTCGTCGTTCGTGTCTCCACTTTTCGCTCTCTCTCCGCACGCCGCGCCGCGCCGCCGAGTTAACGCATGTCCCTTTATTCGCGTGTCCGATACCTACTCTTCAGCGAATTGTGCTTCCGCGAGTCTATCCTACATTAGTACATCTCCATCTCACCTCCTGACTCAACTTACATGATGCAACTTTCCGGCTGTTTCTTCAGGAGCTCAAGCGAGAGAGGATGGAACTTGCAGCGTCTCGTATACAGAGGCGGCTCTTGCGATTTTGCAACTATGTGATTTTTCCATTTAAACTTGGGTAAAACAATTGATTCTCGAGGAGGCTGACAGCCTCCGGGAGATTCGATTGTTTTACATTGGTTAAATGGGAGGAGGAAACTGTTACCAAATTTTACGAGCCGCTGCTACTCGTAAATTGTACCTAAAATATGTATGTGCACATAAGCGTATAGCTATAAGGTGTCAACGTGGGTGGGGGGGGGGGGGGGGGGGGGGGGAAGCGGCTTTTCGAAAAATGATGACTTTTTTTCCTTGTTTCTGATTTTTTTTGTTTTTTTTTTTTGTTTTTTTGTTTTGTTTTTGTTTTATTTTGTTTTTTTGTTTTGTTTTTGTTTTTGTTTGTTTGTTTTTTTTTTTTTTGCATGTTCGTACTTGAAATTTTAAGACTCACACAGACGCAATACAATGAAAATGGGAAACGCGGGATTTTCTAATTGGAGACACAGTTTCCTCAACTGTTTTTTAGGCAAAAAGAAGTTGGGGTGGGGGGCTTTTGGAGCTTTGGTAAAAGTGGGAGCTTTTGGAGCTAGGAAAAAGCGGGGGGTTGGAGCTTGGAGAAAGTAAGGGATTTTGGAGCTAGGAAAAAGTGGGGGGCTTTTGGGGCTTTAGCCCCGCCAAGCCCCATACACACAACAGCCATGTATGTATTTTTCGTCTATAATGGAGCTCTTGCATTCTTGCAATGTGTGGATTATCGATTCTGGTGTAAAATTCTGCAAAAATAACGATGAAACCATTTAAAAAAAGTCTAAAAGTCATTTCTCGTCGAAAAAACTTGGCCCGACATAACGTTATCGCTATGGACTCAGGCGAGAATTTTGGGGACTCTAACCTCCAAACGCATTGTTTAATCTGTGCTATTTTGTTGGTTTTGGTAGTTTTAGTCGTGGAACCAGTCAGAACTAACAATTAGCATTTTCAAGCAAGTATATTACACAACCCCAACAGGATCATATTTTTCTTGGTTTAATAGCCAAAGTTTCCGTTTAAAAATGCGCCTGTGGAGAAATTACATTGAATTAGAAGTCCCCGAACGGTAATCGAAACGATGTATCGCTGCCCTAAATCCAGGGACAACAGAGACGGCGCGAATTATAACCGTTCACGCAACGGACGACTTTATTTTCGGGGAGGGGGGGGGGGGAGTGACTCAACAAAATAACAAGGGGAACAAAGACAAATCGTTCCTTTGTTGATTGCTGCCCAACAACCAAAACAATGATGCGCTCCGTTCTGATTGGCTGAAGACATCAACATCTTTGCTCAACAGTCAACAATTAACAAATGGCACACTTATTAAAAAGGGAAAAAAAATAAAATAAAATAAATATATTTTCACGTTACAACACGGAAAAAAAAAGATTAGTGAAAATAACCATACGGATACCTGATTTTGGCACCTGCTAGATGTTATGGTAAACTTGACCAGAAGTATGGTACATTTTCCGATACTTTGAGTAAATTCGACATGCAATCAGGTAACATCACGTAGCACCTGGTCAAAACATAGTATACTTCTGGTTAACATTACCATAACATCTAGCAGGTGTCAACATCAGGTATCCGTATGGTTATTTTCACCGTAGTTTTTTTTCCGTGAAGAATCGACATGACCGCCTGAAAATGGAGCAATGATGAAACTGCAGAGTGCTCAGTTTAGCTGTCGCATCAATTGATGGGAAGCGAGTTGTCCGTTACAATTAAAAACACCGTTTCGAAAAATTCAACACACGGCGACCGGAGGACCATTCACTGCCGCAGCACGATGATGCGACAGCGACAGCAACACCCACCGTCCGAGCGGTGACGGTGCAAATGATCCACGGTGCGTGGACTCCACGCACCAAAATCATCCACACCCTCGTGTGGACTGGTGCAAAAGGTCCACGGTGCGTGGACTCCACGCACCAAAAATTTTCTTATATTTTACAGTCCACAATATTGGTGCATAACATCCACACTGTGTGGACTCCACGCACCAACTCAAAGCAATACTTTTTTAATGGAAAAAAATTGGTGCGTGGACTCCACGCACCGTGGATGTTATGCACCATCCACACGCCAACCTTGGTGCAAATGATCCACGGTGCGTGGAGTCCACGCACCATTTGAAAAACAAGGCTTTGTGGATGGTGCGTGGAGTCCACGCACCGTGGATCATTTGCACCAAGGGTTGTGTGTGGATGGTGCATATCATCCACGGTGCATTTGGTCCACAAACTGAACTTGAGCCCAAAGCTTGAACTGAGAGTCAACTTTTCATGAGTAATCAGTATTCTACTTTGAGGAAAAAAATTAATGAATTAAGAGTACCTTTAAAGTTGACTTAAGAGTGTGGATGTTATGCACCGTGGATGATATGCACCATCCACACACAACCCTTGGTGCAAATGATCCACAGTGCATAAAATCCACACTTTCTTGAAATTCCATTAAATCAATAAACAATCCTATCCCTCAGGAATATTTCTAAAGGATAGCCATTGTATTATTCCAAAAGTATTAATTGATAGTTTGAAATTCAAAGTTAACTTAAGTGTGTGGATGCTATGCACCGTGGATGATATGCACCATCCACACAGGACCCTTGGTGCAAATGATCCACGGTGCATAACATCCACACTTTCTTGAAATTCCATTAAATCAAAAACAATCCTATCCCTCAGGAATATTTCTAAAGGATAGCCATCTCATTATTCCAAAAATATTGATTGATAGATTGAAATTCAAAGTTAACTTGGGAGTGTGGATCTTATGCACCGTGGATGATATGCACCATCCACATGCAAACCTTGGTGCAAATGATCCACACTCTCCTGGCAGTCTGTGCTGGGACTGTACCTGAGTCCCTCAATACCTGTTTCTCAGAAACTCTTCCCATTCTCACACTTGATTTTTGTACAATCCACTGTTGCCAGATCTACTGACAAAATGAGTTGATTTTGTAATGGATCAGATGAAATATCAGGGGTTTTTCTATCAACTAAGGCAACACTGGCACCATCATAAATAATAATAAAAGGATAGTTACCTCGAGAAAAACAGGGTGGACAGTGAATGAACCTTCTAGCTTTCAGGAATGTCAGCTGTTGAAGAATCTCCAAGAGAACTTTTATTGCATATCATCAGAGCATATATGCCACAATCGTATTTTAAAATACTACGATGAAAGCATCGTGCCTAGGAGAAAATGCAACTGTTTGTACTGTGAGCAAGCATCACAGGACAGAATAATCTAAAAAGGGAAATAATCACTCCCATGATTACCGAGGACATCTTAAAAACCGAACAATAGATTCTCAGCTGTGCTACGCGGAACATCCATAACTTTTGAGAAGAAAGCCAAGTACTCAGCCCTTTTCTAAATGAGTACAGGCTCAAGTTTTTTGGAGGAACAGTGCATTTGTATGCAAGAGTTTTGAAAGAATTGAATCCTTGTTGCTACAACATTTCACAATCAAAGGTTTTAATGAATCATTTCAGATTAATGCCAGACACTCAGATAGCGGTTTCGATGAAATTTCTTAATTATTGCTCTTAGTATGAAAAGACTAGAAAAAAAAGAAAATTGGCCGCAAATCCAATGTAGCTACCCATCTGAGTTGTGCAAAGAGCCACATCACTGGACTAGTAATACATGAGAGCGAATTCAACCTGTTCCGAGTAGAACTGTGAAACAGATTTAAGAAAAAATGCGCAAGTTCCTCGCATCTGTCAGAACAGGAGAGGAGATAGTCTGACTTGGTGATTATTGTAGACACACATGAATTAGAAAGGGGAAATATGTCTCGGCAAAACCGAAGAAAAATTTCCTCTCTCCTGTACTTATACTGCTGCCCAGTGCCCAACCATGATATCATGAACTCACACCATCTTTCACTAAACCTTGTCAAGCAATACACCAGGAGTTAGATTTTGCACAATAATTGATCAAGAAAGAAAAAAAAATACGATCTGGAATTCACATCTTGTAAAATAAGATCACCGAAAGTTTTCATTCGCACTGATCCGCACAAAACAGAACGCAATACTTACGCATATTTTCCTGATATTTTCAATCATTACAAATTTTAACCTCACATTCCTAGCGAAACATAAACAAAAACAAAGACTATGAAACTTCAACAACGCGCTTCCTCCGATGTGCTCGAGGCCGCGCCCGCGAGTATTCAAATCGACGGTCTTTTTCTCAAGGTTCGTTTAAACAGGTTACTCCGAAAACACTGTAGTCTTTGTGACCAATTCGGGAAACCATGCTATTCATTTGGGAATTTATTTCCCAAGTTGGTCAGAGTCCATTTTAGCAGGCCAGTCCGATCGCGCTGTCATTTATTTATCCCTCCTGTACATGCCGTCGTCAGTGGAACTTGAACAAATTGGGAAATTGACAACTCACATTTGAAAATCACGATTTCCCGATTTGGTCACAAAGACTACGGCGCTATCGGACCTACCAGTAAAATGGACCTTGCTTCCCCTCTTTTATATTTTTAAATTTGTATAGGTTACTTGTCGCTCGGTCTCCTTAAAAGTGGGTCCACGGCAAAGATTACAGTGGAAATCTGAGTGCTTTGAGCATGGATGTTTCAAGTCCCCTGTTGTCTTCTGACATTAAACAAACATTCACACACTGACATTAGTCTATAGTTGGCTGTAGGCTCCTTGACTGGAGTATAAGCCATAAAACAAGCAAAAATTTGTATAGGTTAGCCGGCGGTTCTTAGGTCTCAAAATTCAACTCTGCTATCAGTTTGTTTTAAAGAATTTTTAATCTACGATGCCTGCCGAGCAGAGAGGACGGCAGAACTGATGGCAGAATTGAATTTGCCGACCTGAAAAATTGTCAGCAACCAATTTTCGTCGAATTTTGGCAATTAAATGCGGAGAAATGATTTATTTCGGCTTCATCTCATTGGCAGATGCAGGTGGAAGGGGCGAAGGGGGCGATCGCCCCCCCCCGTTTGATCCAAAAAGGGGGAAAAGAGGGGGAAGAAGGGGAAAGAAACAGCGAAAAAGGAAAAAGGGGGTGACCGGGGGCTGAAATCCCAAATTCCCCCCCCCCCCCGTTCGCGAAGGCTGGATCCGCCAATGCCTCATCTTATCGCCCAGAACGCGAAACTAGCAATTTTTGACGCACGTATTAAAAATTCATTTATTCAGAAACGAAA
Source organism: Trialeurodes vaporariorum (assembly GCA_011764245.1). Lineage (NCBI taxonomy): Eukaryota > Metazoa > Arthropoda > Insecta > Hemiptera > Aleyrodidae > Trialeurodes > Trialeurodes vaporariorum. Next base: position 63,830,183 of record VMOF01000111.1, on the reverse strand, counting down.
AGTTTCCCCGACATTTGCGGTTTGTACGGAACTGTAGACAATTTTTTAGAGAATACCACATCTCTTATAGAGTTAAAATTCGAAGGATTGGTTTTTTTCAGAATTTCAAAATTTTTTGAAAAATTTTTGGGCTTAGCTATCAAAAAGTCGCAAATTGCAAGTTTTAGCGTTAGGATAACTCTGGACGCCGGGGGGGGGGGGGGTGGGGGAGGGGGCAAAGTTAAGCCGATTCGTTAATGCGCATGTATTCTTTGGCCCTCTGTTACGGCCCTATGGATCGACGGCCCGGGGAAAATTTAAGTTGGACCATTAGTGGTCACGTGATTATGATTATTGGTTATGGTGAACAATCCATTTTTATAAGGGGGCTTCAGCCCCAAGATTAATGGATTTTTTCTGATGCAAATGAGCCAAACATTCTAATGAGATGAATTCGTAGTTGCCGATTGCTGGATCCACCTATGGATTTTTTTTTTTTTTTTTTTTGAGGGGGGTGGGAGAAAAGGAAAAAGGGCAAGAAAGAAAGAGAATAAGCTTGAGCTGCAATGAAAAAGAGGGGGGGGGGGTGTTTCCGCAACCAGAAAGCGGTGCGACGACGTTCGCAACAGCGTCAGCGCGATCCTTCTTTTTACGCCGGTGCCGCGGTGGCGCCAAGTCAAAAAACCCCCGGCTTTTTCTCCGCTCCACTGTTCGCAAGGTTTACACGCTAAAAGTACACATGCGTATATCATTCGCTTCGAAATTCTGCAGTCTTTCAATTAAAACTCCGGGATTTTTGATATCTGCTACAAAAAAAAAGTTATACAACAAACAAGGGGGGAGTAATTTTGTTTGTTTGTTTGCTTTCATTATTATATTATTATTATTTTTATTTTTTTTTTATTTTTTATTTTTTTTTTCAAGATTAGGGCAGACATAAGCCTCGGGTCTATCAGAAATGTTGAAATTCGGATTGAGCGGTCTGAAAAGCAGACAGGGGGCTCGCAAAAGCAAAAGGAAGCCATTCACCGGGGGCGACGGCCCGGGAAAAAACTAAGTTGCACCATTAGTTAGTGGTCATGTGATAATAGGAGCCCCGAGCCCCCTGAACCGACCGAGCGGTCTGAAAAGCAGACAGGGGGCTCGGGGCTCCTATTATCACATGACCACTAACTAATGGTGCAACTTAGATTTTTCCCGGGCCGTCGCTCCCGGTGAATGGCTTCCTTTTGCTTTTGCGAGCCCCCCGTCTGCTTTTCAGACCGCTCAATCCGAATTTCAACATTTCTGATAGACCCGAGGCTTATGTCTGCCCTAATCTTGAAAAAAAAAATAAAAAATAAAAAAAAAATAAAAATAATAATAATATAATAATGAAAGCAAACAAACAAACAAAATTACTCCCCCCTTGTTTGTTGTATAACTTTTTTTTTGTAGCAGATATCAAAAATCCCGGAGTTTTAATTGAAAGACTGCAGAATTTCGAAGCGAATGATATACGCATGTGTACTTTTAGCGTGTAAACCTTGCGAACAGTGGAGCGGAGAAAAAGCCGGGGGTTTTTTGACTTGGCGCCACCGCGGCACCGGCGTAAAAAGAAGGATCGCGCTGACGCTGTTGCGAACGTCGTCGCACCGCTTTCTGGTTGCGGAAACACCCCCTCCCCCTCATTTTCATTGCAGCTCAAGCTTATTCTCTTTCTTTCTTGCCCTTTTTCCTTTTCTCCCACCCCCCTCAAAAAAAAAAAAAAAAAAAAAATCCATAGGTGGATCCAGCAATCGGCAACTACGAATTCATCTCATTAGAATGTTTGGCTCATTTGCATCAGAAAAAATCCATTAATCTTGGGGCTGAAGCCCCCTTATAAAAATGGATTGTTCACCATAACCAATAATCATAATCACGTGACCACTAATGGTCCAACTTAAATTTTCCCCGGGCCGTCGATCCATAGGGCCGTAACAGAGGGCCAAAGAATACATGCGCATTAACGAATCGGCTTAACTTTGCCCCCTCCCCCACCCCCCCCGGCGTCCAGAGTTATCCTAACGCTAAAACTTGCAATTTGCGACTTTTTGATAGCTAAGCCCAAAATTGTTCAAAAATTTAGAAATTCTGAAAAAAACCAATCCTTCGAATTTTAACTCTATAAGAGATGTGGTATTCTCTAAAAAATTGTCTACAGTTCCGTACAAACCGCAAATGTCGGGGAAACTTTTCGTTTCTGAATAAATGAATTTTTAATACGTGCGTCAAAAATTGCTAGTTTCGCGTTCTGGGCGATAAGATGAGGCATTGGCGGATCCAGCCTTCGCGAACGGGGGGGGGGGGGATTTGGGGTTTCAGCCCCCGGTCACCCCCTTTTTCCTTTTTCGCTGTTTCTTTCCCCTTCTTCCCCCTCTTTTTCCCCCCTTTTTTGGGTCAAACGGGGGGGGGGGATCGCCCCCTTCGCCCCTTCCACCTGCATCTGCCAATGAGATGAAGCCGAAATAAATCATTTCTCCGCATTTAATTGCCAAATTCGACGAAAATTGGTTGCTGACAATTTTTCAGGTCGGCAAATTCAATTCTGCCATCAGTTCTGCCGTCCTCTCTGCTCGGCAGGCATCGTAGATTAAAAATTCTTTAAAACAAACTGATAGCAGAGTTGAATTTTGAGACCTAAGAACCGCCGGCTAACCTATACAAATTTTTGCTTGTTTTATGGCTTATACTCCAGTCAAGGAGCCTACAGCCAACTATAGACTAATGTCAGTGTGTGAATGTTTGTTTAATGTCAGAAGACAACAGGGGACTTGAAACATCCATGCTCAAAGCACTCAGATTTCCACTGTAATCTTTGCCGTGGACCCACTTTTAAGGAGACCGAGCGACAAGTAACCTATACAATTTAAAAAAATAAAAGGGGGAAGCAAGGTCCATTTTACTGGTAGGTCCGATAGCGCCGTAGTCTTTGTGACCAAATCGGGAAATCGTGATTTTCAAATGTGAGTTGTCAATTTCCCAATTTGTTCAAGTTCCACTGACGACGGCATGTACAGGAGGGATAAATAAATGACAGCGCGATCGGACTGGCCTGCTAAAATGGACTCTGACCAACTTGGGAAATAAATTCCCAAATGAATAGCATGGTTTCCCGAATTGGTCACAAAGACTACAGTGTTTTCGGAGTAACCTGTTTAAACGAACCTTGAGAAAAAGACCGTCGATTTGAATACTCGCGGGCCGCGGCCTCGAGCACATCGGAGGAAGCGCGTTGTTGAAGTTTCATAGTCTTTGTTTTTGTTTATGTTTCGCTAGGAATGTGAGGTTAAAATTTGTAATGATTGAAAATATCAGGAAAATATGCGTAAGTATTGCGTTCTGTTTTGTGCGGATCAGTGCGAATGAAAACTTTCGGTGATCTTATTTTACAAGATGTGAATTCCAGATCGTATTTTTTTCTCTTTCTTGATCAATTATTGTGCAAAATCTAACTCCTGGTGTATTGCTTGACAAGGTTTAGTGAAAGATGGTGTGAGTTCATGATATCATGGTTGGGCACTGGGCAGCAGTATAAGTACAGGAGAGAGGAAATTTTTCTTCGGTTTTGCCGAGACATATTCCCGTTTCTAATTCATGTGTGTCTACAATAATCACCAAGTCAGACTATCTCCTCTCCTGTTCTGACAGATGCGAGGAACTTGCGCATTTTTTCTTAAATCTGTTTCACAGTTCTACTCGGAACAGGTTGAATTCGCTCTCATGTATTACTAGTCCAGTGATGTGGCTCTTTGCACAACTCAGATGGGTAGCTACATTGGATTTGCGGCCAATTTTCTTTTTCTTCTAGTCTTTACATACTAAGAGCAATAATTAAGAAATTTCATCGAAACCGCTATCTGAGTGTCTGGCATTAATCTGAAATGATTCATTAAAACCTTTGATTGTGAAATGTTGTAGCAACAAGGATTCAATTCTTTCAAAACTCTTGCATACAAATGCACTGTTCCTCCAAAAAACTTGAGCCTGTACTCATTTAGAAAAGGGCTGAGTACTTGGCTTTCTTCTCAAAAGTTATGGATGTTCCGCGTAGCACAGCTGAGAATCTATTGTTCGGTTTTTAAGATGTCCTCGGTAATCATGGGAGTGATTATTCCTTCTTAGATTATTCTGTCCTGTGATGCTTGCTCACAGTACAAACAGTTGCATTTTCTCCTAGGCACGATGCTTTCATCGTAGTATTTTAAAATACGATTGTGGCATATATGCTCTGATGATATGCAATAAAAGTTCTCTTGGAGATTCTTCAACAGCTGACATTCCTGAAAGCTAGAAGGTTCATTCACTGTCCACCCTGTTTTTCTCGAGGTAACTATCCTTTTATTATTATTTATGATGGTGCCAGTGTTGCCTTAGTTGATAGAAAAACCCCTGATATTTCATCTGATCCATTACAAAATCAACTCATTTTGTCAGTAGATCTGGCAACAGTGGATTGTACAAAAATCAAGTGTGAGAATGGGAAGAGTTTCTGAGAAACAGGTATTGAGGGACTCAGGTACAGTCCCAGCACAGACTGCCAGGAGAGTGTGGATCATTTGCACCAAGGTTTGCATGTGGATGGTGCATATCATCCACGGTGCATAAGATCCACACTCCCAAGTTAACTTTGAATTTCAATCTATCAATCAATATTTTTGGAATAATGAGATGGCTATCCTTTAGAAATATTCCTGAGGGATAGGATTGTTTTTTGATTTAATGGAATTTCAAGAAAGTGTGGATGTTATGCACCGTGGATCATTTGCACCAAGGGTCCTGTGTGGATGGTGCATATCATCCACGGTGCATAGCATCCACACACTTAAGTTAACTTTGAATTTCAAACTATCAATTAATACTTTTGGAATAATACAATGGCTATCCTTTAGAAATATTCCTGAGGGATAGGATTGTTTATTGATTTAATGGAATTTCAAGAAAGTGTGGATTTTATGCACTGTGGATCATTTGCACCAAGGGTTGTGTGTGGATGGTGCATATCATCCACGGTGCATAACATCCACACTCTTAAGTCAACTTTAAAGGTACTCTTAATTCATTAATTTTTTTCCTCAAAGTAGAATACTGATTACTCATGAAAAGTTGACTCTCAGTTCAAGCTTTGGGCTCAAGTTCAGTTTGTGGACCAAATGCACCGTGGATGATATGCACCATCCACACACAACCCTTGGTGCAAATGATCCACGGTGCGTGGACTCCACGCACCATCCACAAAGCCTTGTTTTTCAAATGGTGCGTGGACTCCACGCACCGTGGATCATTTGCACCAAGGTTGGCGTGTGGATGGTGCATAACATCCACGGTGCGTGGAGTCCACGCACCAATTTTTTTCCATTAAAAAAGTATTGCTTTGAGTTGGTGCGTGGAGTCCACACAGTGTGGATGTTATGCACCAATATTGTGGACTGTAAAATATAAGAAAATTTTTGGTGCGTGGAGTCCACGCACCGTGGACCTTTTGCACCAGTCCACACATGAGGTTGGTGCGTGGAGTCCACGCACCGTGGATCATTTGCACCGTAACCGTCCGAGCATCCGAGCATTATTTTTAAGGAAGGGGCTGGAGCATAAAAATGTCGGGTGATTCATTGGTTGCATTAACTTCCAACTCACCAGAGTTGCCAGGTTGCAAAGTTGCCGTGGAAAAATTCTGTACAGCTTTCGTCGTGGGATCAATCAAAACGCACAACCATACATGTAACAAATAAATACATCTAAACACGCGGAAACAAAACACTGGTAGAATTTACCATCTACATAGCTGATTTTGGAGTTTGCTATCAAGTATGGTAAATGCAACGTACCTTGTGGTGAAATGTACCTACCAACAAATTATCATAATTTACCACAAGGTACGTTGCATTTACCATATGATGGTAACATCTACCAGCATTATTTTTTCGTGCTAAATAATCGTGATATAAAAATGAAACAGAGCTCTAGTTAGGTTTTGCTGTAGACAAAATGACCATAAATTCTGACGTAAAATGCTGCGATAGTAATGATGATACCATTTAACGGCCGAATAGCCCAGTTGCCAGACTGGACGAGCCTCTAATGATAGATAAATATTAAACAGGTATCTCGTCAATCTCTACTCCATAAACACCCATGAAAAAGAATCGATCCACGCAAGGGATCCATTTGAAATCGAAATAATCTACAGGGTGTTAAGAAAAAAAGTTTCCACTGCGGTTTTTTCGAAAACGGCTGCGAATTTTGAAAAACGGCCAAACACGTGTCCAATAATATCGAGAGGGACCCATTTTGGGGGGTTATTTTTTTCGGCGCCCCCTGGGAGGGGCGGGGGAGGGGGTCACTTCCGTTTTTCTTATGGGAGTCCTATTTTTTTATTTCAGTATCTGAAAGAACATAAAAAAAAAAAAAAATTGGCGCAAACCGAAGGTCGATATCGTTTTTAGTTTTCGATATATCGAAGGTCAAAGTTCGATATGGACCTATTTTCAAAAAATCATTACTCCACTTTGAGATACCGGAATTTAAAAAACTAGGGGTCTAAAATACTCCAAAAAGCAAGCCCATTTTAGAAAAAAATATGAATTTGACACAAATTTAGCCAAAAATAGGGTTTAGTGCCCTCAAAAATTGTCAACGTTTTTACCCCCCAGGGGGCCCATCAGACAAATTCCTTGAGACGACCCCTATCGAGTGATACATCGATCAAAAGGGCATACCAAACTGAGCATTTTGGCGCAAACCGGAGGTCGATATCGCTTTTCACATTCGAGATATCGAATGTCAAAGTTAGATTTACAAAATTCGATATCTCGAATGTGAAAAGCGATATCGACCTCCGGTTTGCGCCAAAATGCTCAGTTTGGTATGCCCTTTTGATCGATGTATCACTCGATACATACCAAACTGAGCATTTTGGCGCAAACCGGAGGTTGATATCGCTTTTCACATTCCAGATATCGAATGTCAAAGTTAGATTTACAAAATTCGATATCTCGAATGTGAAAAGCGATATCGACCTCCGGTTTGCGCCAAAATGCTCAGTTTGGTATGCCCTTTTGATCGATGTATCACTCGATAGGGGTCGTCTCAAGGAATTTGTCTGATGGGCCCCCCTGGGGGGTAAAAACGTTGACAATTTTTGGGGACGCTAAACCCTATTTTTGGCTAAATTTGTGTCAAATTCATATTTTTTTCTAAAATGGGCTTGCTTTTTGGAGTATTTTAGACCCCTAGTTTTTAAAATTCCGGTATCTCAAAGTGGAGTAATGATTTTTTGAAAATAGGCCCATATCGAACTTTGACCTTCGATGTATCGAAAACTAAAAACTATATCGACCTTCGGTTTGCGCCAATTTTTTTTTTTTTTTATGTTCTTTCAGATACTGAAATAAAAAAATAGGACTCCGCGTGTTTGGCCGTTTTTCAAAATTCGCAGCCGTTTTCGAAAAAACCGCAGTGGAAACTTTTTTTCTTAACACCCTGTATATACATCTAGATGGGTTCGTATATGGATAGGAGCAACAAAATTTTTGATCGCGCCCGTGTCGCCAGTGCGCAATAACTAGGTATAATATGAAGGTATAGTTAAGGTATAGATGTCCCAATTATCGCCACCTGTCCCAATTACCGCCACCCTACTCATTTATTCTTTAAAATATGCCTACTTTAGCAGACAAATTTAAGAGTATATGGGATAAGTGTTTTCCATAGGTTGGCTGAACTGGTGAAAAAAGTTTGAAGTTGATATTTAGCAGCACTGTGCCCTTAAAAAATCCCAGAAGTGGACACTTGCCCAGCATCACCTGCGTTTGCGCCGATTTATTTCAGTAGTTAATTATTAAAATCTGTTCTCTTTACTTTCTGCTTTTTAAATTATTATAATTTCATTACTTCCTGACAATAAACATGATGATTTGAATGAAAAGCCAGTGAAAATATGTGAGGCGATACTTAGGACAACTCATATGACAATAATTGGGACGAACGCCACTTATGGCATGGCGGTAATTGGGACATGGGCCATTTTTTCGAGTTTTATTAATTATTTTTTTCCCCTGATTGATTACTCCAATTTCTTATTTTTTTAAATAAAACTGGAATGTATTTGAAGGGTCCTGATGCAAACAGATCCTAGATTAAATAAAAATTGATATTTTTACAGGTATTTTACGGACATTTTTTCTTGAGGGTGGCGGTAATTGGGACACCTACCTTAACCCCTTACGGACCGATCCCGAGTTATCTCGTTTTTCTCCTCCAGTCTTTTTCACATTGTTCCCGTCTCATAATTCCGAATAAACGCGATTCTCGATGTACACGTACATATGTATGTATACATACTTACGCAGGATAAGGTTTCGTCGGGCACCCTCAATTCATAGTATAGGCAATTCCAACTCCTCCGAGTACGAACAGTTAACTACCTTCCCTAAATAAACGGAAGAATTTGCGTTCGTTTAAACTAGCCTACGGACCGATCATTTACTTCATCGATAAAGCAATCGTTAAAACTGTGTACATGAGTGATTCAATTGGTTGAAATTTGTAAAACTTGGCTGTTAGTTATGGGTAACCATCATTAAGAGTCCCGTTAGTTAAAGGTTATTCATGAGTAACCTTTGAATAGCGAGCACTTTAACGATAGCACAGAATAATACAATCAGAACGGAAACTCCCATAAGAGCCAATGGAAGCATATTTATGAATGGAAGCAAGTTTGGATTTTAACGGCACCAATAGGCAACGCTGTGGTCCTATATCCCAACATGGCGGACGTGGTTGATTTGTGTTGAGACTCGTTTATTTCTGTAAATTCTGGAAAGAAATCTTAGCTTCCGGCCTCACTTTGATTCTACTGGAATTTCAGAATGAAAATTTCGCGGATCATATCCTATACTTTTTTTTTCGCGCGCGAATCTAGATGTAAACATCCTATATCCCATCATGGCGGACGCGGAATGAATTTGCTTCAAAATCCGAAAGAGTTTCCGTTCTGATTGTATTATTCTGTGACGATAGTTACCAAAGCAACGGAGAAGTTTTCCAATTTTCGACCAATACAATCAGTCAAAGACAGTCTTAACGATCGGTTTAGCGATGAAGTATACAGCCCGTGAGTCTTTAAATAGGGTTCATTATTTTAGGCGCACCGTTGGCACAACGTGCGCCTATTGAAATCGCCCTGATACTCAATAGAGTATACTACGCCCCCTTGTGATCAAATGGCGAAATGAGCTTTTTTGATGTCGTGAAATTTAGGTTGTGTCCTGTGTTTTTTTTATGCTAATTTCATTTGAAAAGTTAATGTTCTCCCAGCCACGACTGAATTCTGAGTTGGTTGGGAGTAATTTCATGTTCATTGATTGACGTTTTTTTAAAGTTATTCTATGTCAAAAATTTCCAACCTCACTTTTTGATTATTTCAAATTTTCCCGGTATATTCTAGGTGATCAAGAGAATCAATCATTTGCCGTTCTGAATGTTTGTTTTTTTGCATGTAAATGCAATTATTATAATTAATTATAGCGTGTGGTCAAACGCAAAACGGAAAGTCCCTACAGCAAAAACTCTGAACATTCCTTATCTCAATACTCAGAATTCTCATTTAATTACCAAAAATTACTGCGCATCGAAGAGGATCTTCCATTATTCAGCCCTGATGTCGTTGTTTCCATAGTGGTCCCTGCCCTAACCTCCTCCATATTTCCTATCAAATTTCAGCTATTTGTTTACGCTCAACGTAATAAAATTACTCTGCTTGCGTTCATAGTAGCTATGACTCGTGAATTGGTAAGAGTTCAAAGGTTCAACAATGGGACCTCTGAATAGTGTGATGTGCTGACTTGCTTTATATTTCTATCATGTTGTTATTGTATGTGAAATTTCTTAGTCCTATTCAGAACAAAACAAGAAAATGCTTCTTATTTCTCTACTTCTACATTTTTGGTTTTGAAGATCCTAAAGGAAGTCAGCCCTCTTTCAATTTTAAAGGAATGTGCTTTGCGGTCAAATTTTCTGACATTTTATTTAGTCTGGCAACTCCCGTCAAATGACTTAGCGCTTCAAGGCATCATTTATTCAATGCAGTTATTTCGCTCTTTCTCTATTTACAAGTAAATTTCTAGTACTCCAGGAACTTCCTGATTTCTTATGCTACCTTATGCTACATCTGTTGTACTACCTATGTTGATTCAAGCTGTCACTCTCCTTATATGTCTCAAAGTATCTTGAGACACTCAAACTGGTTCCTTAATCATATAGTTTGGTAGTCCGCTAACCTTTGACAGTCACCTATTTTGTCGGAGATCATCATCAGTCATGCCTAAAAGTTTAGCGCTTAGACTTTTGTACAAAATTGGGATTGCGCCTCACAATTTGGTGACAGTTAAGTTAGCGTCATATGATGAAATATGAATCAGCGCTCCATTTCTTTCTGAAATTTGTGTTACCGAGTCAATTTCTTCTGAAAATTATGTCAGCGTACGTGCTGTTTTTTACTGAAACTTGAGTGAGCGCACAGTTTTGAGCAAAAACATTTTCAAACGCTATAAGAAAAAAAGAAAACAGTACGGCATTGGAGAAAATGGGGAAATTGAGTTAGTGCTTATACTTTTGCTGAAAATTAAAGTCGTGCACCACAATTTGGTTAAAATTAAGTTATGGCGCTTTTTTTTTGCTGCAAAATGACTCAACGCACCATGTGTTTCTGAGAATTGTGTGATCTCATCAAATTCTTCTAAAAATTATGTCAGCGCATCGGTTTTTACTGATACTGAGGTGAGAGCGCTAATTTGAGCCAAAAATATTTTTAACGCTAATAATCAGAATTAGAGACTGATTAGGTGTGTTGAGGTTGGATCAGTCATGCCTAAAAGTCTACATCCGACGGAGATGGTGTGATTGTATTTTTACTTTCTCACTCAAATGAAATTAGAAAAATTGAGAAAGTATTGCGCTGGCGCAGAGATTTTCAAGGTATTTTGTTGCGATAGTTGGCCTCTCAGGACAAAGTCAATCATGATTTAGTCAAAGTAATTGCCTCTTATCATGTCTAATACCATCCATAAGAACATCCTTCCATCATATTTTCTATTTCTTAACCCTTTCTGACTTAGAGAGATTTATGTAAAAAAAATCTGTGGCGTCTGTCCGTCAGTCCGGCTGTTCGTCACTCCGTACCTAGGTATAAGTTTTGAACCATTGATCCTTATGCATCCAGATTTTGCACAGTTGTTGCTTTTTAGATTCCCCAGAGGTACTTTTTTTGTTTTTTTGAAATTTTGATTTTTAGGGTAGTTATGGGGAAAAAATTATTTTCATTAAAATCAATGGTAAAATGGATAAAAATTAATAAAAATGGAATAATTCAAGTTTGACTCAATCAATTTTGATGAAAGTTAGCAAAAAAATATCCATTTTCAGCCTACTATAGAATGAACCACTTATAGTTCCTATATTCATTCCTTAAGACTGTTTAAAAAATCAAAATAAGCGCGCTCGAGCCGAAAAATAGAATTATCGTGAGAAATCAATCTTAAAACTTGGAGTCAATCAGTAATGGCTCCATGAATTTTGATAAAACTTTGTACACACAATCTACTATCAATAAACTTAAATATTTTCCTCTCTGTGTCACCAAAAACAACCGATAAAACCATTTCTAGAGGTAATATAGGTGCGATTGAGCAAAAAATTTGGGAATATGAGCAAATAAAAATATAATCCTATTATTTGGGATAGTTCAGGTTTGGTTCAATCAATTTTGATGAAAGTTAGCGAAAAAAATCTACATTCAGCCTACTATAAAATAAACCACTTATAGTTACAATATTCAACCCTCAAAACCGTTTAAAAAATCAAAATATGTGCGGTCGAGCCAAAAAATGGAATTATCGTGAGAAATTAAGTAATCTTAAAACTTGGAGTCAATCAATAATGGCTGGATGAATTTTCATGAAACTTTTTACACACAATCTACTATCAAAGTACTAACATATTATCCTCTCTTGATCACCATACACAACCGATTAGACCTTTTCAAGAGGTAATATAGGTGCGATTGAGAAAAAAATATGGGTATATAAGCAAATAAAAACATAATCTTATTATTTCGGATAATTTAGGTTTGGTCCAATGGATTTTGACAAAATCTGGCAAATAAAATCTACAATTGGTTTACAAAAGAAATTAGCCCTTACAGTTACAATATACAACCCTTAAGAGAGTTTAAAAAATCAAAATAGGGTGTTTGACCAAAAAAAAAAAAAAGAATGAAAGTGAAGAATTAATTTTAAACTTGGAGTCAATCATTAATGGGATTGATTTTGACAAAAATGTTCACAAACATAATGTGTTAAAAAAATACACTAAACACTGCACTGTGTGCACTAAAACATTTTTCTGGTACAGTCCTCATAAAAACCTTACGACCGTTTCGAGGGGCAATATAGGTACCATCGAGCAAAAATCTTTTGAAACTAATTGTAAGCAAGTATTAAGACAAACATAATATTTGCAATAAGTAATTCAAGTATGACTCAATTAAGTTCGATGAAAATTGCATCAAAACGTTTGCAACCAGCCTAGGCAGAAATTTCTTTTCAATGTATTACTACAATATTCAACTTTTAAGTCTAAAGCTGTTTAAAAGCAATATAGGTTTCATTACACCAAAAAAAAGAATATTCAAGGAAAAATTTAAATTTTTTGAAGAAAAGTCAATCAAAAATGGCTGAATGAATTTTGTTGAAATTTTGTTTGCACAATCTACGACTTAAGTACATCTTTGGAGGGGGGGTTAATCTATTAAACAAAAAAAATTATTTCGAAGATCCACAGTTTGAAAGAAGAAACCAAACATAGTACTCAATGGAGGAAATGCAAGAATCAGTACATTTCGACCTCCTATAAAAACTAAGGGAAAAAAGAAACTCCCAAAAATAGAACAAAGAGCAAATATAATGAATGCAGCTCAAAGAATAAAAACTTATTGGAATCTTGAATTACCTACTCTAAACCCTGTTATAAGCAACATCAGATTAAGGCTCTCAATTAGCCTTCAAATAACAAAATAGGCAACTATTCCTACAGCTTCTCTACAAAATTGCAAACTCTTCGGATTGAAGGCAGAAATATTATGTCCGGAGGTGAAAATATTTGAAATTTGAGGGGGGTTTGGGGGTCTCCCCCAGAATTCTAAAGGGGGGTCTGGAGGTATCCCCCAGCATTTTAAAGGGGGGTTTGGGGGTCTCTCCTAGTATTCTAAAGGGGGTCTGGGGGTCTCCCCCAGAATTCTTTAGGGGGTTAGGGGGTCTCCTCCAGAATTCTTTAGTGGTGGAAGGGGGGACCTGGGGGTCTCTCTCAGATAAAAGTGATGTGAGAAAGTGTTCGTAGGGTATTCCCTACAGTTTATTTTTTATCATTTCGAGATTTCATTAACGTATTTCGGCCATTGTGCGCGGATCAAATGCTTTGTCACCAGTCGTGGGACGTCATGGGGACATTTAGGAGAGATGTCTTTTCACTCACTGTAACTTCTTCATCTTTTCTTACGTTTTGCCATGGCGTCCTTTGTTTTACTTGGCATCACACTTCACGTTCAAATTTTTTACCGGGCAACCAAAGAACGGTGCCAGCTAATGGAATATGGCAACATTGTTTTTCTCTACTCTAACACATCATGAAAAATAATCGATTCTTGGTGGTCCGATTTCTTCTTACTACCGATCACTTTTTCATGTCTCTATTGTGCGGGACATACTATATCGTTGACTACCTTTTTACTAAAGGGGGTTCAAAATTGTTTTATGAGTATTTGATTGTTTATTACGTGCGTTTAGTGATGTGCAGTGGGAAATTCGAAGGATTTGTTCTATGATTGTCCGTAGTGGTCCCACCGCCCCCCACACGACGCACACAGGTTCAGACCCGAACTTTTGCTAGATATGGTGGAAAATCTGAGGGGTTGGTTTAAGATTGTCCGTAGTGGTCCTGACCTCCCCCCCCCCCCCCCAATCGCCACACACCGGCTCGGACCCAAACTTTTGCCGGACAATTTTTTTTGAGATGATTTTTTGAGAATCCAAGGGATTGTTCTATGATTGTCCGAAGTGGTTCTACCCCCCCCCCCCCCCCCACTCGCCGCGCACAGGTTCGGACCTTAACTTTTGCTGGACAATTTTTTTGAGATGTTGGAAAATTCGAAGGGTTTGAGATTGTCCGTAGTGGTCCCCCCCCCCCCCCCACTCGCCGCTTACAGGTTCGAACTTGGACTTTTGCTGTACAATTTTTTTGAGATGGTGGAAAATTCGGAGGGATTGTTCTAAGATTGTCCGTAGTGGTTCTACACCCCCCCCCACTCGCCGCACACAGGTTCGGACCCAAACTTTTGCTGGACAATTTTTTTTAGTTGTTAGAAAATTCGAAGGGATTGTCTTAAGATTGTCCGTAATGGTTCTCCCCCCCTCCTCCACTCGCCGCACACAGGTTCGGACCCTAACTTTTGCTGGACAATTTTTTTTGATGTTGGAAAATTCGAAGGGATTGTTCTAAGATTGTCTGTAGGGGTTCTACACCCCCCCACTCGCCGCACACAGGTTCGGACCCTCACTTTTGCTGGACAATTTTTTCTGAGGTGGTGGAATATTCGAAGGGTTTGTCCCATATAAGATCGTATGTAGTGGTCCTAACCCCTACCCACTCGCCGCATCCAGGTTCGGACCCGGTTTTTTGCTGGACACATTATTTTTGAGATGGTGGAAATGGAATTTGACTCATGAGGACCAAATTTGCTCAAGGTGCGCCTTCTCTGACACTGTAGTGTCAGAACTATCTGCTTGTTTTCTCCTTGTTGAAGTTGGTTTTGCATAAGCTACAAACTGAAGGCGTTTTCTCTAATCATTCGCTCAAAAGACTAAAGGCATACTCACTCGCAACGATTTAAAAAAAAAAAAAAAGTATGTAATTTTTGTACTGATACTAAGTCATGCATTATTTTAGTACGCCATATTTTGTTTAGGACCTTGGCAAACAATTAGACTATTAAGTCCGCTTCAACGTGCGTTCTCAAAACCAAACCACAGAAAGAGAGTAAATGGCACAACTCAGAGACTTTACTTGAGATCTACTTGACTTGACTTGGCTTGAGAAATACACGAACCTATTTAATTGTTAAAATGGTTGTTTTGTCTACAACATCAAGTTTTCCACCTTTTTTAAATAGGTAAGTATTTATATAATTTTTCCTAAGAAATTCTTACTTCGGACATTTTTTTAGAAGAAAAATTTTGACAAGACTATTCATACTTTTAAAATGTTGCCAAAGTCTTGCCTAATATTTTGGTTTCATTCACTCCAACATCACATGTTCGAAAAACAAATCTATGAACGAGGAGAAGAAAACTTTAAATGTTTAGCCATTGGATTATAAACACTCCACTGCCATTAATTGTAAGGAGCTGGAATGAAATCGAGCTAGCCGTAATGAAGACAAGCGCAGCTTTTTGTGGGGTGAGCTACTCGCCAAGCATGCGGTAGGCACTCAGTGGAAACGCGCCGAGTTATCATTATCAATGGAGGCAGGCACTAATTCGATGGCTGGTAAACTCGCAGCTTTAACTCTCGGCTTAACAGGCTTCGTCCGTGACCGCAACTTAATTTAGGTGAGCTTGATTGCTCGGTTTTCAGCTCTAAAATTCGTAACGTTTAAGAGGTAGAGAAAACGCCTTCCTTATTTCCGCCTCCTCGACCATTTTGTGAGCAGATTCGTTACCAGTGGCTCTGGTCTTTTGCTTCCTATCTTTTTTTAAAGTCACTGAATTAGCTTCTAATTTCAGCAAACTGATGCCGCTTCTGTAGTCTCTCAATCTGCTCTCCGACCTTGCGGGTGAAAATTGTTGCTGGTGTAATTGTTGTGAAGTTGTCTTTTTTGAATTTCCGTCGAAATTTTTTGATAATGTTCACTGTTCAGTTACTATCACTATCTTGAAAACACTAATTTTTCATCACTACTATGATGTTCCTATTGTGTACTGTTGTACTATGTACTATTGTGTTACTATGTACTGTTATTGTGTACTATGTACTATATTGTGTTACTATGTACTATTATTGTGTACTATGTACTATTGTGTTACCTTCAGCACGCTGATAAAAAAAAAGTTCGGGTGAAAACGGCAACGCGAATAATTAAGGTAAACACCACAGTAGCCGGCACCCCTAAAATTTGCACCAGTACCCGGCACCTCTTTTTTACAATGTAAAAAGAATTAGTTTGATGGCAATCCTGATGTTTTGTGTGGTTTTTTTTTTTTTCTGAGACCTCAAGTGTGAAACATTCGAAAAAAATACGCAAAACACCAAACTTGCCACTAAAATAATATTTTTCACACCGTGAAAAATAGGTGCCGCGTACCTACTGGTGTAAATTTTAGGGGTGCCGGCTACTGGGGTGTTTACCTTAAATAGTCCCTGATGAAAGTAAATTATGATGGTTAAAAAGGGAAGAATTTTTCGATGCCAAAGAGTCTACTTGAAATCACCAGAAATTATTTTTGGAATGGAAAGAAATTGAGATCATCTGCAGTACTACGGAAAACCATGCATTGTCTAGGATTTCCTGCGATTTTAAAAAAAGTAATTTCTAATGATTTCATGCAGAATTTTTGGCAAGAAAAAAGTCTCGCTTTTCCTATCAGAACTTCTGTTTATTGTTAAAAAATATAATACTTTCTTTATTTGCAGTGTAAGTACTTAAAAATCGTACTGAAAAACAACTAATAAGCCATTATTTTGAAGAAAAGTTGATGATCGTATTAAAACTCGATGTAGAAACTTTGGAAACTCTAAAATGTTTTCAAAATGAGACAAAACGAGTCTCTACAGATTGTAAAAGGTACAAGTCTTCAGGGAGGATGTAGTTTACGATAGGCTGACATAACTTTCCAAACAAGCCTCTCTCCAAGTTGCGTCACTGAATACTAATAACTTCACAGTCAGCGCTTTTGCTTTCGTCATCAAGAGGTTTAAAAAGCAATCAAACCATCTGGAGTGGTGGTCTCATAGTCTTTGATTGAGATTAGAACTCAATCTTTGGAATAAGGTTTCTGGGCTTCGAGACCGAGCCTGAGCTAATATCGGTTTAGAATCAAGTATTAAAATGTTCTGCAATCTGCTCTTTAAAAATGTTTCTACGTGAAAATTTGTGGTTAGTCTACGGCAATAAGAGCGATGCTCAAGAAAAGTCGAAAAGGCGGAGCTGTCAAATTGCAGGGAAAAATCATTGAAAAGAGTGACAGCTACCAGTCCGTTCAGCTCATCGACACTCTCGCAAGGGTTTAAAAAGGGATGTGATGACCAAAGTCCATATATTATATGGTCTGGCCGGTAGCTTTCGGCTCCCCTCATTGGTCCACAGTTTGGGAACCACTTTTCCAATTAAAACCATTGATCCAAGATGGCGGTGAACTCGGGAAGAATGTTAAAGTAAATGGGGGTATGGGTTCCCAAACTTTGGATTTCCCGAGTTGGCGCTACCGGCCAGACCTTAATATATGGACCTTGGAGAAGACTATTTACGGAAGAAATGGTAATGACAAAATCATGACAACATTTTTCGAAAAAGTTTGCTGTTTACACGTGCAATGACGGAAAGCTCATTTGATTAACCCTTGTGATCCCAAGCTATATTTGACCGAAGTTCGGTAGCGATCGCGGGGGGGGGGGGGGTGGTCCAAAAATACGCCAAACAGTTATACCGTAGAGGCTTAGTTCTTATTTGTAAACGTTAAGTATTTTAAGTATAATTAAGTAAGCTTACTTAATGTTTTAAGATCATTTTTCATCATAAATCACCAATTCTCGGATATTTAAGACTATTTTTCGAGGAAAAATCACGATTCCAAGAAAATACAACAAATGGGGGGAGGGGATTAGTTTTATGTTTTTCTCCCTTGTTTTTTGCCATTACAATATGAGGAACTGAACCCCTATTATCCTTAAAAGACACAGAATTCCCTAAAAATCATTTACTGAACCGATTTCTAAATTCATGACCTAAAAATTTAAAAAACCTAAAAATCCTAAAAATGGCACAGAAAACCGAAGAACAAATAAAATAGTGGTCCAAAAAACGTGAAAATGGGCATGAATTTCGGCTATCTGTACCTTGAATGCCACGAACTTTCAATGTTTAATTTAAAGAAATGAGCGATTTATGAGAAAAAAAACAAACAAACAAAACAGTAGCCTGCAAGCTGATTAAGAACAATCGTATCGTAATGCTATCGAGTTGATGATCAAGTGCATGTTATCTTATGGGTGGTGCCATTCCGAAAGGTTTCATTCCGATAGAAACCCTCCCATCTCTGCGGAAATTCTCCAATAGCTCAGGAGTCATCAGCGAATTTCTGCAGAGATGGGAGGGTTTCTATCGGAATGGCACCACTTATATAAGATAACACGCATTCAATTATCAACTTGATAGCGTTACGGTACGATCGTTCATAATCAGCCTGCTGGGAGTCATTTCAGACTCCCTATGGACTCAAAAGGGTGAACCAATCGTGGGCTGTCATGACTGTAAGAATCGCTATGTGTGGGTTGTGTTCGTATCTTAAAATTCAACGATCAAGGAAAACGGAAAACTGGCGCCAGAGCTTTGAAGCTTTACGGAATCCTTGCAATATATTCACCGTCGGTAAGTATTAGAAGTCTAATTGCGCGTTCAAAATATTAATGTTTTATTATACACCTGAGTGACATTCATTTTAAAACGAAAACTGTCTACAACTTCAAAAGTCTTTGAAATATTTGACTGTATGTAAACGGCATCTTAAAAGACGGATTAACTGAAAATAGGTCACTGGAGTATCATCCAAATGAGAATAATATTCAACCCGCCCTTATTCAACCATTTCAAATACAACTTTCTGTAAAAATTCAAATTTTGAAATACCTGTTTAAGGAAAAACAACTGTCTCGACTATAGCTTGAAACCCGTTGCTTCAAGACACGAGCCCCATACTCTTGATGGGAAAAATATGCTGGTATTTCATAATAATACGTCACTAAAAAAGGATTTTAATTCATTGAGTGACGGAAAGTGAAAGAACGTTTTGAAATGTCGACAGTTCAAGAAAATGGTCCGCTGAGCGCCTTCAATTGAAGCTGTCGGCAAACCAAGTAATAGGTAAAATATAAAAGACAAAATATAAAACGGATTGTTTCAATGATAAGCGGGAAATTCGAAATTGACAACGTATCAATTTCACGTTAAAAAAAAAGAAGAAGAAAACGATTTTAAATTTCCCGCTCATCACTGAAATAGTTTATAAATATATATTTTCAGCTGAGAAAAAAAATGATTACTTCTATAAGACTCAGAATGTTTACAGAGACAAATAGGCATGAAATAATACACCCCTTTTAAAAAAAAAACAAAAACAAAAACAAAAAAACAAAAAAACAAAAAACCAAAACAAAACAAAAACAAAAAACCAAACACAAAAACAAAAACAAAAAAAAAAAAAAAAAAAAAAATTTGTTATCCCTCTTGTTGTTTTACTTACTATATGCGTGAAATCATAAAATATAAAAAATCATCGACCGCAGACAAATAATATCCCACTTACAGGGAAAAAATAGGACCGATAAAATTTCCCAAAACATTTATAGAGGGTTTACCTAGCTGCAAACCCCAAGGTTACATTTGGCGGTGTCGGTTGCTGTACGACCGTACGTGCTTCAGAGAGCAACATTGTCACGGAAATTCATTCAACGGTAATTTTCGACAAAACATCTGTTAAAGTGTTATCGATTTTAACTATCAAGTCCAATTGATTCTTTTTTATTTTATATTTTACTCTCTCCCTCTCACGTCATTTACTCTTTCCCGCGTCACTCTCATCTCATTCGAGTGGATAATGAAATAAACGCAGCTTTTCGAGAGAGTTTTTGAAAAAACTAATTTCTTACAATTAAATCGTAATGAAGATATATTAAGGCTCGCCCTCAGTGGCGTAGCGTGCAATCTAGCAACGTATGTCCATTTGAACCCATGTAAAAGGTCGAATGCGAGGGTGTTCACCGAACACCCAATAGTTCGATCTTATTATTGGATTTAAATGGACACATCACAATGTTGCTAGATTGCACGCTACGCCACTGCTTGCCCTCATACCACTGCCCCAGTTCAGTGGCGCGGCGTAGCGTGCAGTTTGGCAACGTTGCACTGTGTCCATTTAAACACATGTAAAAGATCGAATGCGAGGATGTTCACCGAATACCCAATAGTTCGCACGAGTTTAAATGGACGAACTGAAACGGTGCCAAATTTCACGCTACTCCACTGTCCCAGTTTCCATGGAACGTTCGAAAAAACGAAAATTCAAACAATTCGCGTCTCTCTTTGTTACCACGGAGGAAAAAATCACCAATGAACACTCAAGAACGTTATCATTGGTGGTGGGTCCAGAAATGCTCCATGAAGCATAGCAAACTCGTGAAATTTGGCAACAATGTTTGTCCTCCAATTGCTTCTGTGCAAAACAATCGATCTCTGATGGTGAAAAATAATCAGCTAAAGTGACATTTAAAACCTGGCATCAACAAGACATCAGCATGACGTCAGCTTTCAAATCCGTCATGCTGATGTCATACTGGATGTCATGGTGATGTTAGGTTTCAAATGTCATTTCAACTGATTATTTTTACCAGGGATGCGATAGTGAAGCAGCGCCTCACCCACAATCGATTATTTTACACAGATTTAAATGGAGAAAAATCATTCTTACCAAAGCGCACGAGCCGCCACTGGGGAAATGGAACGTGTGTGGTCATGCGTGCATTATCATTAACCGTTTTTCTCATACTAATGCATGTTATAGACGGTTTTAGTGCGAAGTCAACGGTTAGACAACAACCACAACAATGCACTCATCGGTCGCAATCGGTTGTGATAAAACTCGCATAGCGTTCCAAACTATCTCACTCACTCTCCCGCGACCCCCATGTATACCCATCTCCCATCTCTTTCTAGTCTCGAAATTTGTATACAGGGCCTTGTTTTAAGACTTATTATGATCAAAATCGCAGTAAAATGGCTCGAGGGATTTATTTCAGCCAGAAAATGTCACGAAAGATATCTCTATTTACGATTTTTGAAATTAGAATGAGACGGTAGTATATGGGGGTTACGCGAGAGCGAAAAGGACAGTTTGTCGTTGTTTGGAACGCTCATCACCGGATGCCGCTATTACTAAAACCCTCAATTAGAACCCGTCTATTTGTTTCTTTCTCAAAACTTCACGTAGAATTACTTTTTAACTTCTGCAGTGAAGAGATAAGAAAAATGCTCCTCACGTTTATAAATTATGAAAATCTGACCCACCAAAAAATAAATTGAGACTTTCGTTCAAAAATCTACAAATTCCGTTCCACTGTGCGCAACGGCCATTTGCCCGTTTGTGCGTAATATTCGGTACAATGGTCGCGCGTCTGTCATGCTTTAGTCTCTTTTTGTCCATTCTTATCATATATAGATCAAAGTGATAGCGACAGTTCATGACTTGTTTATGTAACTTAATCGAACGAAATTTTCAATTCTTTCTCCTTTCAGCAATTTTTCTCGTCCGAAAAACTCGTGTCAGCTCCCGTCGGGTTAACGGATTACGTGACAAATCCTTTTCAAAGTCGGCGTCAATTGCGTGGATTATCTTCTCGAAACGTGCCCCCTCCCCCTCCTCCGTCTAGCGGAAGTGTTTTTCGGGATCGACGTTATTCCAAGCGCGAGAACTTCGAAAGTTCGAACTTTAACGAGACGCGAACTCCGCCATTTTTTGGGTCGAGCAACCGTGGCAGAAGTGAAACGATAAGTGCGTATAAAGATCACAATTAAAATTTTAAAAAAGCAACTTTTTTCGTAACTTTACAGTTTAAAAGGGTGGAAATTTGTTCGTTTCGCCGTTGACTTCTCGGAAAAAAATCCCTGATACGGATGCGTGAAGGACTGTCGCTTAGAGTCGGCCTCGAAACTGATAAAAAGCGCTCTATACAATTTAATTCAGAACGCAATTCGTGACCGTATAGCGAGCATAGGTATGTGTATGCGAGTGAAATAAATCATATGGATTACGTGCACAGTACCGAAAAAAAAGATAATTCGGATGGATATTAATGTAAAGCAAAACTAATTTAAGTCAAAACAAAACCAAAGCGAAATGAAGCAATCAAATCACTTGTTTCTCGCTGCAGTTTTCATGTCACTAGTTTACACAGTGAAGCCGACAGGCCAAGAAGACCGAGGTAACAACTGGACGAGATTCATAAACCCTCTTTACAATCCAACTCCTAGTGCAAATAAACAGATAATCTATGAGACAGGCCCATCTGAACATTGTGGTTGGCTTAGTAATAGATGGTTTAGTTGGATTAATTACATTTACAATTTTTGTGGCTCCTCCCCTCCTGTACATAAACAAGGCGGCGCTAATGTCACGAGCGATCCTTCATCGTTGAACGGCACTAAGTCCAACTCAACGGTCAACGTTGACAAAGTTTTCGATTATGTCTTGGGCAGGGTCCGAGATCTTTTAGTAAGTACGAATCAAAAAACCATAATCGTACCCGATATCAGCGAGACGTTTGATAAGCTTGGAGTCCGGGGAAAGTTTACCTCGTGGAACGGAAGTTTCGAAGATCTTAGCACAATTTACAGGACCGGCGACATTGAGACTCACATGCGGCCGGCATCTCTTCGGGTGAAATTTTCTATAGGACTCAAAGACGCTTTGCTCAAGTACGAGAATTATAAGATCAAGTTCTTGAACGTCGGGCCTGACGGTCGTCTTTTGATGAAGATATGCAATAACTCTCTTAACGTTGACGTTGTAGTTTCGTATAACCCTAAAATAGGTCTAAGTCGCTCCTGTAAAGTCCGACTGAATCACCTCCAATTAGAAACGTTCACCGGAATTGAAGTAGACATGACCGGACTGGGACCTTTCAACTGGGCCTTGAACATGGTTTCTCGCTGGACTTTGGGAACGCTTCATACAGACATCAAACGAGATTTCGAGAAAGTGATTAAAGTTAAACTACAAAAGGTACTAAATTATGGTGATCTGTGTCAATATTTACGGACTGCTTGATTTTCGTGTAAATAAATTATCCCCCCGACTGTAAAATATGATTATTCTGGGTTTACTGTATTTTCTTTGTAAGGCTGTAGATCGGTAGTGGCTCGTGCCATTTGGCAACCTTGTAAGTCTCCGTCCCACTTTAAACGAATGTGAAACAATCGATTTTATCCTCAAGAATCGATTGATTTACCTACCTTCAAATGGATGCCGATGCCAAATCGCACGAGCCACCACTGCTGTAGATATACATATCGCGAGTCCAAGTGCAAAATCACCTACCAATGTACGAAAAAAAAAAGTACGGCACAAAGGGTACGTTGCAAACTTGCTACAGAGTCATTCCATGCGAAAGTGAGCCTGGGGGTAAAAGTGTTTTTATTTTTTATTTATTTTTTTTTCAAAAACTACCTTCACAAAAAATTTAAAAAAAAATAACGAAGCTATGGGCATCCTAAAATTACACTTCAGAAAAAAAAATTACTTTAAATTTCGTTGATTTCAACTGTTTTATCCCAAAAGAGGGGCAAATTCGATATTTTTGTCTCACTCAGCAACCAAAAAATGGTTGATTTGAAAGCCTCAGAGCAGGTATAAAACTTACTAAACCTCATTTAAATTTTATTTAGGCTGCTACTTGGAGGTTAATTCTACAACAATAAAACCTCAACATCTTATTTTTGGTCACATGCTGAACTGAATGCAATCAAACTTAGAAAAAGTTGTAATCAGACGCGTCCCATCCGTAACCCAGTATTTTATTTTTTTCCTAGCGCTGTTATATGATAAAATAAAAAAAACACATAGGTAGTGCAAAAGCATAAACCTTTGGCTTAGACTTATATTTTTACCAAACATTCATGACTTCACAAATCACTGAGTTTTGCAATTTTCAACGGAGCGGCCAAACACTTGTCCATTTTGTGTCCCATCCGCAACAGCTCTTCACAAATCTCAAAAATGGTAAACGTATCTATGAAATGATTCCTAAATGCTCCTGCACTCTTTATTCTAAAAGTGTAAATGAAAGTATCAAAAAAATTACTTTTAAGTTGTGCGCTTGTCCCATCCGTAACCATGGAATGACCCTATAGCATTGTGGAGGGGCGGTTCCTGCAGTGTAAAATCGCATGAAAAGCATACTAACACATTGAAAAGTTTCAAATTCAACTATTAAAACTCAATAAATTCGTTTAACAAAATTCAAAGGTGGCGGCCAAATGAGCGAGTCACGATGGGGCAGTGGCGGCTCGTGCATTGTGGCAACACC
Organism: Trialeurodes vaporariorum; assembly: GCA_011764245.1. Lineage (NCBI taxonomy): Eukaryota > Metazoa > Arthropoda > Insecta > Hemiptera > Aleyrodidae > Trialeurodes > Trialeurodes vaporariorum. The sequence continues at coordinate 63,805,778 of VMOF01000111.1, read as the reverse complement.
ACAATCTCTCCATTTAACCCCTTATGGACCAAGCCCGAGAACACTCGTTTTTCACCTGTAGTCTATTTCACATTGTTCCAGTATCATGATTCCGAATAAACACGATTCTCGATGTAATGTAAGATGAGATTTTCGTCTGGCGCCTTCAATCCGGCGTGTAGGCAATTCCAACTCCCCTGAGTACGAACAGTTAACTACCTTCCCTATATAAACGGAAAAGTGATGTTCCCGTGAACTAACTAGAGTCCCTTGATGGAAATATTGTATAGGGAGTACCGACACGACGCTTTATGCATTTTGACAGGAGTCGATTCAGTCGACTGCCTGAACGAATTCGAAGGTTAAGTTCAACAGTGGACCAGTGGTGGACTGGCGGATTTGCCGGCATTCCGGTCCGTTCCCATACGTTCCTCTACGAATCGACTCCTTTCGTGTGGAGCCTTCGATGTCGTCGACTCCTGCTCGACTCCGTGAGAGCCTAAAACCAACGACCAATCACAACTCGTTGAGCTCGTGTCGGTACTCCCTATACAATATTTCCATCAAGGGACTCTAGAACTAACCTGGTCTTTAAAAGGTTAAATCTATGTTAAACAATTGGTATTCAATAGGAGCAATTGCACCTCCAAGATATCGATACTTTTGAATAGGTTTAAATGGCAAAAAGCAGGATTGCCAAATTGCAGGCGATGTCACTGCAATGGGAGAGTCCCATCTAGTTGCCACTTTCTCTTTGATGAATCACTTTTCTCAGCATAGAAAGTTGCTCTTAGATGCGATGGGACTCCTTCATTGTGATTTGTGATCCGCTCATTCGACCGCCATCTTTGAATTTTCTTAAATGCATTTATTGAGTTTGTTAGTTTGTTATTAGAACTTTCTGTTGCTCTCAGCGTGATAATTTTAAGAGATTTTACAAATAAGAATCAACCGTCCATAACGCTGTTGCTAAAGTTTGCAACAGACCTATTAAGGTAGATGTCCCAATTACCGCCACCCTTAAGAAATAAGTCCGAAAAATACCTGTAAAAATGTCAATTTTTATTTAATCTAGGATCAGCGGGCCGATCATTTACTTCGTCGTTAAAGCGATCGTTAAGATTGTCTTTGAGTGATTCTATTGGTCGGAAATTGTAAAACTTGGATGTTGCTATGGTAACCATCGGTAAAGTATCCGTTCTATAAAGGTTATTCGTGAGTAACCTCTAAATAGCCGGTACGTTAACGATGGTTACCATAGCAACATCCAAGTTTTACAATTTCCGACCAATAGAATTACTCATAGACAATCTTAACGATTGGTTTAACGATGAAGTAAATGATTGGCCCGCTGTTTGCACCAGGACCCTGCAAATACATTCCAGTTTTATTTAAAAAAAATAATAAATTGGAGTAATCAATCAGGGGAAAAAAATAATTAATAAAACTCGAAAAATGGCCCATATCCCAATTACCGCCATGCCATAAGTGACTTCATCCCAATTATTGCCACATCAGTGGTCCTAATTATCGCCTTACATAATTTCACTGGCTTTTCATTCAAATCATCATGTTTATTGTCAGGAAGTAATGAAATTATAATAATTTAAAAAGCAGAAAGTAAAGAGAACAGATTTTAATAATAACTACAGAAATAAATCGGCACAAACAGGTGATGCTGGGCAGGTGTCCACTTCTGGGATTTTTTTAAGGGCACAGTGCTGCTAAATATCAACTCCAAACTTTTTTCACCAGTTCAGCCAACCTATGAAAAACACTTATCCCATATACTCTTAAATTTATCTGCTAAAGTAGGCTTATTTTAAAGAATAAATGAATAGGGTGGCGGTAATTGGAACAAGTGGCGGTAATTGGGACATCTACCTTAATTATTAATACAAATTATAGGTACCAAGAATGACGATGCGAATGGTACGTGACTCTGCACTTGAGCGATAAGAAAAAAATAGATCTTATTTGTTAAGCATTTAGGAATAGATCAGCAGTTTTGATCTTCGAAAGATTTTTTTCTAACAGAAAAAAGAAAAAAAAACTGTCGATAACCGACCTAGGATATTTCCTTTTTTTCCTAGTTTTATTTTTTGTCAGAGTTCTTTTTGTCCATCCTTCCACGACCCCGTTATTAAGAGTGATAACGAAATTTTCGTGATGATGAGAATTTGCTAGAAGCAAACGTAACGGTATTGTCAGAGGAACCTTTTTAACTTTTAGATCTCCACAATCACCAAAAACTCACTTGCCAGCTCAGAGATCAGTTTTACATTAACGTTCTCTTGCTTACGGTTCTAAATCTCCCTCTCTCCCGTCTTAATTTATTTTGTCATTTGTTAACTTTAAGGATTAAATAAAAATGACGAACTTAGTTATGAATGAGACTTAATATTGTAAAATACTGATAAAAACATATTGTGATGAAATAAAGTATAGCTGAATGTCATTGTAAAAGCCAAGATTTTTTGATCTCATTGTCAGCCTGATTGAATTGGGCTCTTGCAAACTTTTGCTGTGAGCAAATGAATAGTCCAATCTGATGAAATAACCAGTGAAAATCACCAAAATTACAATAAGAAAGTCTAAAATTTTATTATTAATTCACATAACTGCTATTACGGCAAGATTGAAATAGCGGTTCAACGCAAATATCATGAGAGATTCCTGTCTGTCACTTCCTTTACGGAAACACAGAGATATGTCTCAAATTAGATAGGAATCTCCCGTGATACCTGCGTCTATCCGCCACTTAGCCCGATTCTGAGAGTGAATAATTTCGTGATTTTCTAGTGTACTCGTCGTCATTTTTACAGGTTTTTATGCAAGGACCAACTCTTCAATCCCCTTTAGCAAAAGTTTGCGAGAGCCCCATTGTTTTTGTTAGGCTTAAACGCTTTTTACCTGTGAAGCGTTTGTATGAACACTCTTTTGGTAAAATTATAATTCTTATTAAACAGATTCTTTTCTCAAATTACTGTGTAGCTACATCGTAGATTCCGTATGTCAAAGGTACCTACACAATGGCAACAACATTTTAATGGCATTCCGCTGAAAAAAGCATACGATGTCAGTTTTAATAATTTTTAAGCTGTAGGTTGCACTGTTTTGAAGAAAAATAAGCTGATTCCGCGGTAGGTTTGAGGTAACAGGCCGTTTCAGTACACGCAAAAAGAGATTATCGTTGAATATGGACTGAAAAGAAAACCCTTGCAGAAATATCGGAATTCTCATTGATTCTCACAGTTGAAAAGAAATTTCCTTTGGAGCTACCATAATTCTTGTTAATCCAATCCAACGTTCTGATATTCAACGAGAAAGAATCATCGAATCAATCCATATTTAATAATAAGTTCCATAGTTCCAACGAGAAATTTTTCTCCGTTTAGTGACAGCGCCAGTGGCGCCAGTTGGGGGGGGGGGGGGGGAGGCTGTGTTTCAGGTGCCCGCGAAAACTCAAGAAAAGCGGCCTTTTTACAGCAAAAGCGATTAGCAAAAAAAAAAATAATCACTTTTCCCCGACTCTGCCCCCCCCCCCCCCAGGCCAACGCTGAATTGGCGCCACTGGACAGCGCGATCAAAATTGGATCAAGCAAATGATCTATCTCACTCCTTCTCGCAGTGAGGCAACTATTTCCAAAAGAAATAGGGTCTACATTTTTAGATGATGCAAATTCATGCTACTTTAAACAAATGGTTTCATTAGATGTTATTCCACAAATGAGCCATTATTTTTGTTACGGACGTTACATTTTTACTCTTCTAATTGGTATATAACACAATCTGTGTAAAATTATGGTGAACTGTTTAGGGGAAGTTATAAAACTAGATGGTTACTACTTCTCTGTCAATTTTCGTAGCAAAATATTGGTTCATTTTTCAGTTACGTTAAAAAATGAAGTGTTACGGACGTTACAAAAAAGACACCCAGTTTCCATGGACCTAATTTCGGTTGCTCTTTTTAAAAGCAATTCTAGTTTTTTTACAATTCTATTTGAACTGAGTCATTCTTCATACCATCTATTTTTAAGAATCATTTTTGTCTAAAAAAATTTTCCTATGATTTTTTTGAGTTATTGCTCTTTTTTGGTGTTACGGACGTTACACGGCATCTGTTACGGACGTTACTAGGTAACAATGATTGGACAATAGATATGTTTTAACCCATTTTATCTTTACTCAGAGCTGCTTATTCCTATTAAATGACCAGGATTTCGTTTTATCTTCAATAGATATGTAAAAATATGCCAAAAACTTTTTTTTTTTTTTCAATTTAAGTCTAAATCTGAAATTAGTTTATTAAAAATGAAAAAATTTACCGCCCTCCATCTTATACTCAGATTTTCATCTAAATTACAAAAATAAATTATGTAGTGACAAGAAAGGTTGAAAATAACCAACATGCAGCATAAGGAAGAAAAAATAAACTTTATTAGGAACAATAAACTAAATTATTTTGAACAAAATAAAAAACTTAAAATTACGAGGGTGGATTTTAAAGTAAGTTTACCTATTTTTTTTTTTTTTCCCAGAAACTATTAATGTTAGAAAAAAAACAAACCCAGCGTTGGAACGTACGTACTCTCAGCTTTTTAATGAGCTCCAGTTTTTCAAACTTGGTTTACGAGTTGCGGAGATATCGTGGATTTTCCACACCCATCTCTCCTTCAAACGTGCCCACCTTTTTAGCCTCACAGAAAACACAAGTTTTAGACTTTGAAAAAGTAAAATAGAGCTATTATTTTATTGAAACAAGTCATAACATTGTTGTGAGGCATCTCACCTCATTTTTTGACATAGTTACCCGCTAGATTCTTGAATTTTTCATAAAAAAAAAAAAAAAAAAAAAAAAAAAAAAAAAAAAATCGTAAAATTCTTTCCACATACTCCTGAACCAGGTGTTGACGCAAGCTGTTAATCCAGCTTCAATTCATGATGGTTGCTCTTTCCTTACTGACCGAAAGTTTGAAGATCGAAACAGATTGGATCATTTTCTCAGTAGTAGAGTAGTCTATTCAGTAAACAACATGCACTCAGATATTATTGAGATGTCTGATCCGGAGATAAGTGCATCGCCTGCCGAAACTCGCAGTCTTCTGTAGCGCGTGAAAAGGTGGGCACATTTGAGGGAAAGACGGATGGGGAAAATCCACGATATCTCCGCAACGCATTGGCAAAAATTTGAAAAACTAAAGCTCGTTAGAAAGCTGAAAGTACGTACGTTTTAACATTGGTTTTGTTTTTTTTTTCTAGCATTGATATTTTCTGAGAAGAAAAATAGGTAAACTTACTTTAAAATCCACCCTCGTAAAGTAACGGCCCAATAAACCCTGTATAAAAATAAATATAAAATAATAACACAATTTGAGAATCTGGAAGTGGTAATTGAATTTTTACTTAAATTACACTTCTGAGGAGCATCCCAGGTGGTAAAATTTCTCTTCCAGAAGTACCTACCAGTCATAATAATCTGAAATCAAAATAAATACCTGTCAAACTAAATGTTTTGTTTGAGATGCAAGTAAAAATGCAAAATTATTGACACAAAATGTGATAATAAATGTAATAAACCTAACCTAACCTAACCTTTGCTTCTTGAAGGCGCACAGTTGCATTTCAGTTATGGAATAATAAGTAAAACAATGGTTATAACGTCCGTAACTGATAAAATTAGGTACAAGGTAATGAATGTAACGTCCGTAACGTTACGGACGTTACAAAATGTAATGTGTAATAAAATGGCCCCTAAGATATCTGTGAAAAAAGTGATCCACCTGGCATGACATAAACATCATGAATGTTTCTTTCACCAAAAATTAATTTAATATACCTACTCAAAAGGAAAATACACTGATTTTTGTTACTTTCCTGTTACGGACGTTACATTTAGAAGCAAGTTGGAATAATTATTAAAATATAGTTTAAAACTTACCTATTTTCTTAGCTGTTAAAGGAAGATGTTATTAATGATCTAACCTCACTCCTACAATGTGTTTGAAGTTTGGATGATGCAATAATTAGTACAAAACAGTAATGTCAACTTGACTCTAAAATCACTAGAGCAAACACTGCACCAAAAAAAAAAGCTAAAAAACTAGTGAAAAAAAATAAAAATTGAGTGAAACAACTTAGTTTCATAAAATTGAAGATATAACTCAATGGAGAGAATAATTTTTTTTTCAGTTAGAATATACTTTTTTTTTTTGAAAATGTCCCCTTTTAAAATAATGGCTCAAATGTATTTCGAGTGCGTACCTACCTATAAACACATTCAAGTAACTACAATTTTAAAATACCTCCAATTTTACCTCCGATAGAAAGTTATGATATTTCTCGATGAAAATTCTAGTCGATAATGCAAAAATCTTTCGGTGCCAGAAATTCTACTCGAAATCGCCAGAAATTCTGGATGATGGTTTGTTCATAGTGTAATGCAAATGACCAGAATTTTTTGTCTTTTCAAAACTAATTTCTGGTGGTTTCAAGAACAGGATTTCTGGCATGGGAAAATATACTTGCTTTTTTCACCAGAACTTCGGTTTGGAAATATCACAGTTTCTTCTCGAGGATTATTTAATCACTCGCTTAAACGTTTTGGCGGGACCCCCCCCCCCGTCAGAGCCAGTGGCGTCGCGTATAAACCGGAATTGTTGCATAGTCCATTTTTACCTATGAAAAAGGCAGAACTGTTGAGGGTGCAAAGTGCGCTCACTTGTACCGCGATATTTAACATGAGTTTGAATGGACGGCTTTCAGCGTTGCCAGATTACACTCACCACCATGCAATTTCTCCAGTGGCGTAGCGTGCAATGTGGCATTGCAATGTGTCCATTTAAACCCCTTTAAAAATATCGAACTATTGGGTGTTTGGTGAACACCTTCAAAGTCGATCTTTTACAGGAGTTATAAATGGACGCATGGCAACGTTGCCAAATTACACGCTACGCCACTGCATTTCTCAAGGCCTATCGATCGGGTGAGCAAAAAAGAAATAACTTCATTAGCTCACAGGACAGGTATGGATTTTGGTGTCTCTTCTAGTGTTAGACGCATTTAAGTGTAAAAGTAAAGTTTATAACAAAATCTTTGGCGAGCAGACAAATAAACGCAAGAAGGGATATGCGGCGGGGTGGTTAGGAGGGGCTGGCTGGGGCAGTATAGGATTATGACGTGGTAAACGGAGAAAATGTTCATAAAAGATACTACTCTGCTCATATCATCAGAATCAGAATATCGTTAGTACTCGTAGCTTTAACGATCTTGAGACGGCTCTCTGAGTTACATATAAAACTGCAAAATTTACGAGCTCACTACAAAACAAACAGTGAAGTGCGCAGCCAAGCACAACTACAATCATTTTCGCTGGATTCCCGCCAAAGGTTACTCCCTTCTCGCTCGCAAAGCCCCCGGCTCTTGGCAAATGGATCCCCTTTTGTTTGTTCCTCTCGTAAACTTGGATGAGCATTTTTATTGCAGTCAAAATAATCATTACAATTATCGTCATTACGCCGTCTATTATAAAGTCATTAATTTTGAGCGAATTCAACTGCAATAATGTTCTGAGTGAATATATACATACATCCTTATGATTCGTTGAATCTTTCCTGTCCTCTATAAAAGCTTTCTAAAAGCTGGGCCTTAAATATTTGACCGGGTTGTTTATTTTGCTATTGATTCATTTCAGGGGCGCGCCGTGGTTTCCAGCGAGGGCGGGGAGAAAGAATGCAATCTTGCCGCCCTCCGCAAATTGGCGCCTCTCAAATTATAAATTTTATACAAAAAAATTTGCTTGCTTTTTACACACTCATTTTGCCGCCCTCGGGACCCCCCCCCCCCCACGCAGTGGCGAGGCGTGAAATTTGGCAACAACGTATTTTCTCCATTTAAATTCACCGAAAAAGTCGAACGCTTCAGTCGACATCGGCGATGATCAGGCATTTCGACCATTTTAATGTGTTTACATGGGGAAGAAGGAACGTTGCCAAATCGCAAGCCTCGCCACTGCCCCCGCGGCACTCCCCTGTCTGTGACATTACCTTTTTGCCCATGTTCAAGAGTCATGAGATGCCAGGAGTGAAACGGCTCGAGTTGCTAAAGATATGAAAACCCTTGAGGGCGATCGACTCCATTTGCCAAGCTGAATCAATAGAGAGGTCACTCCCGGGGGGGGGGGGGGGGGGGGTCTGTGACATCACCTTTTTGCCCATGTTCAAGAGTCATGAGATGCCAGCGGGCCGATCCTTGAAATTCACGACTTTTGGGTAGACTGGATAAGAATGGAAAACGGTGATTGGTGGAGACGAGTCACGTGGTTGCCCAGTCTAATCAAAATACGGAATGGATTAGATAATTTATCGGGCAGTCTTAGATTGCCCGATAACTTATCTAATCCATTCCGTATTTTGATTAGACTGGGCAACCACGTGACTCGTCTCCACCAATCACCGTTTTCCATTCTTATCCAGTCTACCCAAAAAACGTGAATTTCAAGGATCGGGCCGCAGGAGTGTAACGGCCCGAGTTGCAAAAGATATGAAAACCCTTTTCAAGCAACATTCAAGCAGCGAATTTATTGGTCCTCAGAGATCCATATGAAAATTAAGAACGGAGAAATCGTAAGTAAGGCCATAATAATGGCACCATTGGTCTGAGATCTCTATGATAAATCGTCCAAGACGCTTCCAAGGGCTTGAAAAACTAAATCTCTGAATTTTCGAATTGCTGTAAAATATTTGACTAAGAAACGGGTGAAATTCAAAAACGGTTCATCTTTCACGGACCTTTTCAACTCATCATAGACTGATATCTTACGTTTATAGATCTGGGATCGGTGAAGTGAGTAAATAAGAGCTACTTAAAATGTATAAGAGCCAAAGAATTGCGAAAAACGCATTTTAAAAAAAAAATCGGAGAAAAGTGAAGTTGATAACAAGCGAACATAAATAATAATCTTATCGCGGATATAAAAACTGAACGATCGATTGAAACATATAATTGCGAGCGATACACTGCATCCAACTGATGATTGCGTGAGCTCCTTCGGAGTGTCCAATGATCTGTACCGAAAGTTGAAATACAACTATTCGTACACGGTGGAGCTCGTATTGCATAACCTCAGATTTGCAGGCGACTAATCGCTTTCAAACAGACCAGACCGTTCGCGTTCGCAGCGCATAAATCAACAAATTAACTACCTAACATTATTCCTTAAAAAAGTGATGTACCTACCTAATAAAATGAAAGAACTGTCCACCGATTTTTTTTTAACAATTGCGAGAAAGTAATTCGATTTTTTTACGATTGCTACGATTGTTATTGTTCCAAAGAGAAGTAGTAAGAGCGGCAGCAGAGGCGCGGCGTAGCGTGCAATTTGGCAACTATATAATGTGTCTATTTAAATCTATTCAAAAGATCGAACTTTTGGTGTTCGGTGAACACCTTCGCATTCGACCTCATATAGGTTTTAATGAACGCAATACAACGTTGCCAAATTTCACGCTACGCCGCGGCCGCGCCACTGAGCGGCAGATCTTTAGTTAATAAATTACACTTTGAGATGGATATAAGCTCAACATGTATCGATTGGACGAGAAAAATAAAATACATCCAAGCTCTTCAAGACTTTCAGGGATAAATTTAATTAAAGGGCCCGTTGCAAACCTTTGCTATATCAATAGGGGAAGAGACGGCAGGGGCGCATTTACACCACTTGAGGCCCAACGCAACGCAATCTTGAATTTGAGGCCCCCCAGAAGAACGGTACAGGGTGTCTGGGGGGATTTTCCCCCTAGAGAGAAGGGAGGTTGAAGTGGGGAATCCTCCCCCGAAAATTTAAAAAGGAAAACTCAGAAAAACTCCAATTGCGAATCATCGTATTCTCGCTCTTTTTCCTTCCACTTTACCGTTCCTTTCTTTTCCTTTTCTTCTGTTTTTCTTTCCTACGGAAGTTGAGGCCCTCTTTAGATCTGAGGCCCTACGGGCGCCTTCCCCGGAAGATTTTGAAAATTTGACGTCTCTTAAACGCAATTTTAAGGTGTTTTCAAATCAAAAACTCCTTAATATATATCGTTCTTAAAAATCAACGAATTTTGCTGGTTTTTGTACAAAAATACGAGTATGTTGGAAAAATATTGTCGAGTTCCGTTTTTTGTCCTCCACTTTGACTTTTCGAGGCTGGCATTTTAGCTGCCCTGGCCTGTAATTTTGAAAACTACAAGTTGCGAAAAATTTGATCTGAGTCAGGGACGGATCTTCAAAAGGCTAACAAGGAGCCATTTGTAAGAGGACGACTGGCTGGCGGAAGATAAGGGGGTCTGGAGGTTCTCCGTTCTCCCCTGGAAAATAATTGAAAATTTACCCCAGCTTTTACGCAGTTTTAAGCTATTTTAGCTCCAAAAAAAAGAAATTGTAAATTATCTCGAAGAAAAAAACTTGACTTCTTTTCATTTTTTTTGTCTGGGAGGGGAGGGAGAGCTACTTTTACCCTTAAAACCTGATGTTTTTGGAGGCATACAAACAATTATGACACTAGTTTTCCTTCCTTTTGCCCTCTTGTTCCTTCTACTCTCCTAATTTCTTTCTTTTCCTTTTCTCTTCCTTCTAGAGAAGAGAGAACTCTCTTCTTCTCCTTTCTCCCCTTTTGCCTTATCTACAATTTTTCTAGGGGGGGGGCACGAGTCTTCTAGGAGGGAAGGCCCCCTCTGGACCCCCCTGGCTATGCCCATGCACACCGTTGTTCGGTGATCTCTGCACCTAAAAGGATGATATTCCGTGCACCTCAGACTTGCTTTTGTATCTACTTTTTGGCTGCAAAGACTACACCTTCCACTTCCACCATCATTTGGAGCTTCACTTTAGTCGCTGGGATTGGTTCCAAGTTGTTCACAAATCCCGAGGCGCAGTTTTTCAGGTAGAGTGATGATTGTGCTGCGATACTGCATCCATTCTTCAATGAAAAATTAAATTTCTGCTTTCGCAGTCAATCTTGGAAAATGCTGCTGCTATTGTTTTGCAATTGCACTCATCGCGCTAAGGGACGAAACGAAGAATGAAAGTGAAAGAATCACCTTAAAACAGTTCCTACTTCAAAATCCAAAGAAAAGCTTGGAGAGGCTGATGTGATGCAATAGCTAATTCTACTTTGAAAAACATCATACTTAAGTCTAGGAATAAAAATACTTTTTGACTTACCACAGCGAATTCTAGAGGTGTGAGTAGGTATAAATAGTATCCAGGCAGTTTCGATATGCAATCACTTAGAACTTGATCACCAACAATTATCCATAAACACTAATTACCAAAGCGAACACTTTTCAAATATAATCAAAGAATCATAATAAACTAAATAAACGTTTACTCTTTGAAGTCAAAGACTTCTAATACTATTAGTATTAGTATTAGTATTAGAAGTCTTTGTTTGAAATAGACCAACGTGAAATATTTGAGGTTATCCGTGCAGTACCAACCTAACTTATGGTTTCCCCGAAAATCCCTTACTCGCATCGAAATTTCCAACTTGACTCACTTTTTACGGATACATTTTCCAAAGTAAATGTCATAAAATTGGATAAGGATCGTATTTTTTTTTTGTCAACTATAGTATCAGAAAAAAAAAAAAAAATTAGCTAAGCCATTTTGTCGCACGGGGTCAAAATGACCCCTAAAAACTTTGACCGGGATTTCCGCTTGAAAAATTGGGGGAAAATTGTCTAACTTTAGCAGAACTCTAGGATGGATCACGAGAAGGGCTTCATTTTCAGCGATTTTGCCGCGAAAATAAGCGGTTTTCGATTTACCGGATGGTATCGCCGGTTCCCTGAGATCCGGTAAATTGAGGTTCTACTTTACTAGCAGCGAAAGTACAACCAACCCATGTAAACACGAAAATTCTGCTGAGTACAGAGTAGGCAGTAGGTACCTACTTGCATACAGTCAGGCTCCAGCTGCTGCTAACGCGCCGCGCGCAACGAATGAGCAGCGAGGCACTGCCGCCGCAGGGGGCACGGACTACGCGGCCGCGGGCGGCGAAGCTACGCGATTATTCGGAAATAAGATTCGCGAAAAATAGCGAGCACTTCAGAAAGTCAGAACCACTAAACCGCACCTCGACATTTAGCGATTTATAAAAACTACCGCGCACGAAAACTATTTCCCAGTTTTACGTCCGAATTCCCTGACATTTCCCGATTTTCCCTGACCCTTCAATATTCCCAGACAACAGGGCTCTTGCAAACTTTTGCTACCGGGGATTGAAGATTTGATTCTTGTATAAAAACGTGTAAAAATGACAACAAGCACACTGAAAAATCACGAAATTCACTCTCAGAATCGGGCATAATGGCGGAAAGACCCAGGTATCATGGGAGATTCCTATCTAAATTGAGACATATCTCTGTGTTTCCGTAAAGAAAGTAATTAGACAGGAATATCCCATGATACCTGCATTGAAGTGCCATTACTTACGATCTCTCCGTTAGAGCGGTTTTATGCGTTTATTACTGAATTTTAAACTTTTTTTGTGACTTTCGCTGGTTTTTACATCAGAATTGACTAACTTTTCATTTCCTTACAGCAATAGCTTGCAAGAGCCCCATTCTCAGATTTCCCGGTTGCTAGATACCCTGCAATAGTCCGCTTGCCAACTTGTCCCCACAAGCAACAATGAGTGTGAGAGAGATCATTTTCAGAAAACAGTTTCTCTCTCCCACTTATTGTGTCCTATGATGCGCTGAATTTGGTCCGCTTGCCAACTTGACGTTCCTTAAATCAGCCGGAGCCAGAATGCAAGCATGAGAATAAAAAGCTCATCCCCTGAACCTATCTGCCGCAATCAGCCGAGCGCAGTATAATTGAAGTGCGTGTAAAATTGGTAAAAAGGGGTAGACATTTAAAATTAAACTTTTTGACATCTTTCAGCCGATTTTTGATCAATGTATTATTGATTTGACTTGTGCAATACTACACATGTTCTTCAGTAAGTCTGGAATGACGTCTTGGTTTGAACCCCCTGGCTTCACTTTTCCTTAATGAGATAGCAGTGCCGAGTCTCCTTCTATAATGTCTTTGTATTGCCCGGCATTACCTGACTTAAAGAGTTGAAAAGCCTTCTTTGTACCCATTGCCTCTAATTGTCAACGATTGATCAATTAATCCATCACTGGGGCTCTTGCTAACTTTCGCTACAAGCAATTGAATAGTTGATACATGCAGCAAAGCAAGCAAAAATTACGATGAGTACATTAGCAAATTACAAAATTCACTCACAGACTCACAAAATGACTTCAAATTTTGAGGCGTAATGACGTAGCTACACAGGTACCATGAGAGATTTTTATCTCCTCTGGGTGTTTCTATGAGTGACAAATTAGACCGGAATCCCTCATGACACCTGCGTAGCTCTGCCATCTTTGCTCTTAAATGGCAGAGCTACACAGGTGTTATAGGGGACTCTTGTCTAATTTGTCACTGGCTCTATAGAAATGCACAGAGTAGAGATTCAAATTAGATAGGAATCTCCCATGGTATCTGTGTAGCTCCACCATTAAGTCATTATTTAAAAAATAAAAATTGGTTGTTCTACCAAATTTTCTCAACTAAAATTCCAAAACTGAATAGGTCGCATAAAACTTCCGTTTTCATTCTTTCTTAGGAAAGGGAAAGCAACAACAACAGAGAATGAAGAATGAAATTCCTCAATTCAAAATTAATGAAATTGCATACATTTTGGACCGTAAATAAATACCAACTTCTTCGCATAAAAAAGGCTATAATTAGGTACACTTTGCTTCATCATATCACTCAGTAATTACACAGATAAAAACTTTCATACATACACACACTTGATTGGGTTTTCACTTTTATATATTATGAACAATTTTGAATGGATTGAAAAAAAAAAAAAAAAAATCTGGTATTTGAAACAATGATAATAAAAACTATAGAGAAACGATGATTGGGGTGGTTACGTCTTAATTATTATTTTTATCCTTTTTTCATGCTTCGATTTCAGTCAATATGAAATGTTGCCTTGTTGAAGTAGATAATGAAATACATACTATTGGGTATATTAGATTGAACCCTCGTTGAAAGTAAAAAAAAAATTATCACGAGTCCAAAAAACTGACAGTTGGGTTATAGAAATGCAGAGTTGAATAATTCCATCGAAAGAGCCAAAAGTAAATTCCATGCGTAGAGAACATCAGACTTAGAATGAAACAACAACAACTGGATGGCCAAGAGACAAATAGGGAATTTTAAGGAGAGGGGGGGGGGGGACCTAGAGGAGTGTTCCATATGGCAACTTAGAATGACTAAAACTTTTTAATAAGGAACATTTGAGAATAGATAAGACACACTTTCTCCATTGTGAGTTCGGCGAACAGCTTCGGCAAACATCATGGAAACATCAATGCACTAAAACAAGAAACAGAAAAAACAAAAACATTAGGGGGGAAAATAATTTAATGGGCTCTTGCAAAGTTTTGTTGTAGGGGATTGAAGAGTTGATTCTTGCATAAAAACCTGTAAAAATGACGATGAGTACTAAAAAATCACAAAATTCACTCTCAAAATTGGGCTTAACGGCGGAGAGACACAGGTATCTTGGGAGATTCCCATCTAGAGGTAGTTTCAGAAGTGTAGGCGGACCTAGACCGATAATCTTTGGAATTTGTCAACATTATTTCTGATATTACTCGATGAAAATGAATAAAAATGAAATTGAGAGTTCACTTTTCAATGAGGAAAAATTTAAACACAAAAGAAGAAAGTCAGGAGCAAATTCGGTATTGATTTGAAGGAATGAAAGTTGCAAATTCGCCAAAGATTATGGTTTTGGTCCGCCTACACTTCTGAAACTACCAGATTCATTTTTTTAGCTTAACAACTAACTTTGCCCAATCAGCAAATCAAATAGTAAAAATAACAATTTTGAAGCTGGAATAACAAATTAGTAAGTAAAATCAGCAATTTATTTTGCTGATAGATATAACAAGCTAAATTGTTAGATCAACTAATTGAGTTAAGTTCTGGATTTTTTTAACTATTTAAAATTGCTTAATTGACAATGTCTATTTCGTTAAAAGAACACCATTATGTGATTGATTTAACAACTATTTTTGTAAACTCAACAAATAAATCGTTAACTTAACAGAAAACCCTGGTTGATTTAGCAACTTTAAATTTTTGTTAAATCAGCAAATTTTGAATTGTTGCTTTAACAATTGATTTTTTTCAGTGCAGTGAAATTTACGACAAGCACATTAAAAAATTAAAAAAATTCACTCATAGACTCACAAAATTACTTTAGAAATTAAGGCATAAGGGCAGAGCTGCGCAGGTACCATGGAAGACTCTTTTAATTTGATGCTTTCCTCTGTGTGTCAATGGCGGATACGGGGGAAGGGGGGGTGGCGGCAAAGGGGGCAATCGCCCCCCCCCTTCACCGTTTGGCCCAATAAATCGGAGAAGAGGGAGGAAGATGAGGTAAAGTTTGATCGAAAACAGAAAAAGGGGGTTACTAAGTGGCAAAAATCCCAAGTTTGCCCCCCCCCCCACTGTTTGCAAGGGCTGGATCCGCTACTGCTGCATGTTTCTGTAGAAAGAGAGACAAGTTCAATAGGAATTTCTTATAGTACCTGCACAGCTCCACCATCTTTGCTAAGGTTCAAAAAATTGGCAGTTCGGAGCAGTTTTCAGTTTAGTCCATTGCTCTGCTCTGAAGTAGGTAAGTTTCAGGGACTACATTTCTTTTTGATTCTCCAAAACTACAAAGTTCAAAAAGTAAGTTTCATTGATCTTTTTCTCAGGCCCTATTTAAGATGGAAAAAATTCAATGGGGCTGTTGCATACTTTTGCTATAAGCGATTTCATAGTCGATTCTGGTGTAAAAACAATGGCAGCACCAAAAACTTCCGAAATCCACTCTTAAACTCAATAAACGCTTTTATTTGCGAGGGCGTAATGGTGGCCGAGGGCAATAACAATGAGAGATTCCTGTCTTAATTTCGTCACTCTCTCTATGCTAACAAGGATGATTCACAGAGTAATTAGTCATCAGAGTAATGATCCACATCCGATGAACGGTACCGCAACACCTAGTGACATCGGTGTCAAATGAAAGTCGTCTCTTATTGGTCACTTCTTGATGGAGTTACAGTATTGTTAGATGGGAATCTCCCATTAATCATTATTAATGCCCTCAGCCACCATTAAGCCCGCGCAAAGAAAAGCGATTATCGAGTTAAGGAGTGGATTTCGGAAGTTTTTAGTGCTGCCATCGTTATTTATGGAGGTTTTTACACCAGAATCGACTATTAAATCGCTTATAGCAAAAGAGTGCAACAGCCCCATTACGCCTTTGAATTTGTCATATCCTAGGCTTTTCAACGACATATAGTTTTTTAAATTTGGTTTATTTTTGGTGGAGATATGGCTTTTTTCTGCACTCATCTCAAAAAATTTATCGCCACCACCCGCCAACTATTTACAAACGAGTGCAATCTTCAAATCAGTGATACAAAAAAAAAATTGCTCATACTGAACATTTTCGGGGTATTTTTTCAAGTTTTTTCATAGTTCAAGAGAGATTCGTAGTGAAATATAACTTGAAATGATCTATTTTTCAAAATTTTTCAACGTAATTGCCTAGAACATCGATGCACTTTTGAGATCGGCTGACCAGTATCGCTATTCCTGAGTCGTAAAAATCACGATTTAAATTCTTGAAACCACCATTTCGAAATCATTTGGGAAGATATAACTGTTTCACCATACACCTCCACTAATAATTGTCAGTGAATTTCAGAAGGTGGAACTTTTTTCGCATTGAAAAAACAAATCACTCAGCGAACTTCGACATCCAAGGGATTCTCTATTCACTCACACTTTGCGACAATGATGGAGCGAGTGCAGCCAACGAGACAGTGTCCTACCTTACGTGTTTTGTTTACTATTTATCGATCTGCACCTTATTTTGATGTCAGATAAAAGTCGATCCTGTCGCGGGCGCATCAATGATAGCAGATTTAAAACTAATCATTTTAATTGCTGATTGGAAGATTTCTCTCCTTCGCAAAAATTTGGCGAGAGGTGGCGGGAAATTTTTTGAGATGGGTGCAGATAAATGGCCATATCTCCACCAAAAATGAACCAAATTTAAAAAACTATAAACTGTTGAAAAGCTTAGAATATGACAAATTCAACCGTGTGATTGAATTTTTCCTATCTTAAAAAGGGCCTGAGAAAAAGATCAATGAAACTTACTTTTTGAACGGCCCTCGTATTTAAGTGTAATATGAATATTCTTCACAATGTACTTTAAGGGAGAAAAGGGGGGGGGGCACATCAATATTGGTGAGCATACAATGGAAACTAAATAGGGTTAACCTGTCTGAATCAT
Organism: Trialeurodes vaporariorum; assembly: GCA_011764245.1. Classification (NCBI taxonomy): domain Eukaryota; kingdom Metazoa; phylum Arthropoda; class Insecta; order Hemiptera; family Aleyrodidae; genus Trialeurodes; species Trialeurodes vaporariorum. Next base: position 63,788,392 of record VMOF01000111.1, on the reverse strand, counting down.
AAATATAAGAAAACTCATGAGAACTTACCCGAATTTTCGGACAGTCTCTCATATGGCTATCTTGCGGTATGGTATTAGTAACAACTACAGCTTCAAAGCAAGCATTGTTAATTCTAGAGATGGCTGGTCCCGAGAAAATACCATGTGTAAGAATAGCATAAACTTTTGTGGAGCCTGCTTCCATTAGTCTGAGAAAAACAAGAGTCAAAATATAAATTTTACATTCTACGCTTATGTTATGGTGAAAGTTAAATGACCTGAAAACTCGAAAAAAGTAAAAAACAAGGCTAGAGAGGGAATGGGTCTGTTGCAAAATTTAGCTACAGCAATTTAGAGTGTTCAATCTTGAATAAAATCAAGTGAAAAGTCCATTGGTGGTATCAGATAGTCATAAAATGCAGAATTAAACTCACAAGAGGCGTTTAACTGAAACCCAAGATGGCGTTAAAATATCGAGCAACCTGTGTGCACGCACCGTGAACGTCCATGATGGCCAACGTTAATAACCTCACAGCATCGGAGGTTATGAGTTTGTTTGCATTGTGATTAGTTGTGATCGATGTTGCGAGGTTGGCCATCTTGGATGTTCATGGTGCTTATTGCATACAGGTTGCTCGATATTTTACCGCCATTTTGGATTTCAGTTAAATGCCTCTTGTGAGTTTTTCATTGCATTTTATGACTTTCTGCTGCCACCAATGGACTTTTCACGCGATTTTACATTAGAAAAAACACTCTTGATCATTGAAGCAAAAGTTTGCAACAGACCCATTAAGCCAAAAACATAAATGGAAAACGAAGAAGTTTTGAGGCACTCGTATAGGTAGCCTTATTTTCAATCAATAAAAAAAATCAGAAACAAACAATTGCAAACAACACTTCAACATGATGGATATTATACTAGTTGGTGAGCCAACGAAATGGACCCATTGCAAACAATAACAGATCAATGGTAACAAAGAGTCGAGAGTCAATCAGTTGGTTCATTCTTGTGGTAAAATTGAGAATAAGCTATACTCATTTTTCTTACACTCGCCCAGTAGGTGCACACTCACGATCAGTCTCTACTTTTAGAAAATGAATAGTTTCAAAAACAATACGGGTATGATAATCTTTTTCACTCGCTAAAGTTTTGGTGTCATCAAAGTCAAAAAGATGGCCATAAGGCTTTCGTACACACTCAAAGTAGGATCGTCAAATTGGCATCGATGAGCCGAGATCCAAAACAGCAGGCGATCCAACCACTGCATGTTCCGTTGGTTAAAACGTTGTCAAACAACTATGCAATTTGACGGCCCGTCAAACTGCAGAGTTATTTGACGGTGGATGTTGCGTCATCTGTTCACTAATCTACAGTCAACAAAGCAAAAATAAACCCGTTTTGGAGGAGTTTTGGTCAAGGTTATGTTTGAATTTTATAAATGTCAGGTTGGCAATTCAATTGTTTGAGGTGGATTTTAGCTCACCGATGCCAATTTGACGATCCTACTTTGAGCGTGTACGAAGGTCTATAAACATTCTGACATTGGCGGAGAGCTGTATTTTCATTACTTATGTGACCGCAAATAAGTAATAATTGATTTAACTGTGGCCCTGTTTGCCTTGTTTGCTCTGTATCCACTACCCCGACCCCGAAATCATTCTCTACTTCCGCCAACTAATCACTGAGTTGACGTGCTTTTCAAGACGACTACACAAATTCTAGAGTTATGAATCTTTTGTACATAAGTCATAAAATCAAAGTAGTGAGACAGGTTTAACAAGATTCAATATTCAAGGAAAAATATTTGTATACAATTTAAGTAAAAAAAAGTGGTATTTGCAAAGTCTTCTGCAATTCTTCACAAAATAAAAATAAATCTCTGTCTGAAAATTGAATTAAAGGAAAAAAGCCACCACACAAGAAAACAAATAAGTAAAGGGGTAAAAATGTTAGAAGTTGCAAACAGCAATATGAGTTATTAACCTTCATATTGCTAAGGGGGGATCCACGCCGATCCCAGGCCTGCTTTTTTGCGATAGAATACATTGTATTTCACACTGATGTTATGCTTTCAGATTTGTGTCAATGAGGGTATGTTTTATACAGTCATTAATTTTCACCCCTTTTTTTCAATTAGTTTTGGAATTATAAGCCTTTAAGGTCATGGGGTCCGCATGGCCCCACCCCCCCCCCCTCCCTAGTGCTTAAAAACATGTTTTTTTTAAAAAAAAAATACATTTAGAAAGTTCAATGTTTGTGCTTCTAAGGGCTCAGTATGAAAAATTAATTCAGAAAGAAAATCATGCTTAAAAAAAAAAATTGTGGATGTGGTTGTATCCACTGGGAAAAAAATGGAATTTGGCTTATTTTTCAATAATATTGAAAAAAGGGTAATTTTTTTTTTTTTTTTTAAATACTGGCAGTTCAAAGACCATCTCTAGGTTGTATGGAATAGTTCCATCATGGCAGGATAAATTTTAAAAAATTTAGACTGGAGACAACTCAATTTTAAATTGGGGTCCGAGCGGACCCCCCCCCCCCCCCTTGGTAATCTACGTACATCAAATACCTTAGGAATATGAAGGTTAACCTTATCAACCATCCTTTGCTGATATTTTGCGGTTGATTACTATGCTGTTACACGCACTTAGATTGTTTAGTGATAAATAACAGATCAAAATGATAATTAGGTTATTACTTTTCAGCTGCATGACAGATAGTACCACAAGTGTCGGCCATGTCATCCACTAGAATAGCAACCCTATCTTTGACATCTCCTACAAGCACCATGGATGCTACTTCATTAGCTTTCTTCCTTTCTTTGTGAATTAACGCAAATTCTACATTGAGTCGATCTGCAATAGACGTGACCCTAGTAAAAACAAAATGAAAATTGGATGAGAAAATTTAAATACAATTGAAATTCTTTCTTCAAAAAAATTTGCCAACTTTACAAGATAGACATATTAATGACTGAAAAAAAAAATGTTTTTCTTACTAAGTCTCACCACTCAAATTGTTGCACAAGCTCATTTCCCTCATATATAAATTAAGAAAAATGAGATTTGAACTGGTGATGCAGTGTACTATAGTCCGTTTCATTAGAATAGAAGCTTGAGCTCAGCTCTTTCCCCTACGAGTTTTACTCCCACTCTGGTACCTCCGATGACTCGAGACAAGTCCGGTGAGAAGTTGTTCAAGATTCCGTCCGTCCTAACGGTTATCAGTTATTCAACGGCTTAGCAGCCTCCGTTCCCTTCGTTGCCACTTTGTCACTTGAGCAAATCAAAAAATCAAAAAAATTGAGCCTATAGCATAATTTTTTGCTCCATGATTTGAGCTAAATGCCAATGAAATTGTTTGCAATTTGAAAAAGTTGTGGAAGAACGAAAACTTTGCTAAATTTTTGTTCAACCACAAGTTTTTAAATCGTAACCAATTACGTTGGGACTGAGCTAAAAAAATTATACTTTGTATTATAGTTTTGTATACTTTGTAGTTCAGCATAGAGGGGCTGAAGCCCGTTTTGGGCAAAACTGAGTTAGCATACCTATTGAGTTCTTCTACCACAAATGCATTGCTATAAATTCCAAAATATTTTGAGGAAAAATGCAAAAATAAATGCAGTTATAATGAAATTAAATAAGAGAGCAATGCAGTTTTTAACCACCTCCTGCAAAATTGGCGAAGTAGGTTTTGGTCCCTTTATGCTTTGGTCTCAGAAAAAAATGAAGCCATCGAAGTCAGAATCTGTAAAAAGAGACTGGTAGCCCTTACTAATGGAATGAAATCTCACCACAAAGTGGTATGAAACCACCTCAATGAAGTTGACGCAATGAGGCACGCTAAAAAAAAGTGGGTGAGAAGGGAGACTAACCTTTTAGCACCACCAGCGTCAGGAGAAACAATGATACTATTCCTCCACTCGGATATGTTTTCTTTGATCCATTTTAAAACTGCAGGCTCAGCATATAAATTATCCACAGGAATGTCAAAGAAACCTTGGATTTGTGACGCATGCAAATCCATGGTGATGATGTGATCTGCTCCTGCTACTGATAACATATTAGCGACTAATTTTGCAGAGATTGGCGCTCGACTCTGGAAAACAAAGAAAAAAACAGGGAGAAAACTGTTAGTAATCAGCGATAAAAACATGATTTGAAGGAATAAAAAATTATAAGATGTAAGGATAAAAAGATTTAAAAAAATAGAAATAAAGATATGATTAAAAAATTAAAGTCAGAACTAAAGGGAGAAATGTTTCGTAAAGTTGCCTGACAGTTCCGTGATGATCTAGACTTTTCTTCCTGCTATTTTTCAATTACTCATTTGATGAAATGGTATTTTTTTTTTCATTCTTTAATTTTCTAAACTAGGATTTGCAGGCTGCAGAGTTCCGTTGTTCAAGAACATTCATAGAACCAAAACATCAAAAGCAAGAGAATAATGTAGACTTGAAATACACAAGAGAATAAAAGAGTTTACGTCTACAAATTTGCGTTCTGTGCACATCAAAAACCACAAAACAATAAGTTTTTTTTTCATCAAAATAAATTAAATTTAGCGAATGAGTAAGTTGGCAATAATTGATAAATGAGCACCAAGTGGTAGGAAGGCATTCAAGAGTAACACAGCCTGATTAACAAACAAAGGAAAGCAAAAACTTCACTGAAACTCGAGCGGAGCTCAAATTTGGCAACTGAGTAGTTTCACCGTTTAAATTTGTGTAAAACAATCGATTCTTGATGAGGCTGATAACTTCAGCGAGAACTGATTGTTTAACACATGCATTTCAATGGAGGAAAATACTTTTGCCAAAACGCATAAGTCCCCTCTGCTGAAACTTCTCAAGTTCTTAAGATCTACACTGCCGTGTTAAGCAAGAAAGCCGTAAATGACAAGTGTTACTTGGACTGTTTTTGCAGTGGGGCTCAGGTCTCTCTTCTTATACCAAACCCCTCTTTAGGAGTTTATTATTGTTGTATCTGGTAACTCAACTTACTCTAACAAAGGCTCTCTGCCCATTCAAGCACTTAGGAAAGGTCGACCATCTATTGTTCAATGCCGGGATCCTTAGAAAGCCTCCGAGGCATCGGAGGTTTCAGATTGAGGATAAACTGATGAAAGGGGACCCCAAGCTACAATGCAAAAACAGTCTAAGTAACACATGTCACTTACAGCGTTCTTGCTTAGCAAAGCAGTATAGTTGTGAACTTGCAACTTGCTTGCAACTAGAGTTTGAATGACAATTTCAGATTCAAATTATTAACCATTCCTACTTGTGTGTTGAGTCTCACTCAATAAAATTATTTTACGGGTAGCGCTCGAGTGTAGAGCTGTGCTCGCCTCTGTATCTTTCTATTGGGCGCTGTGTAACATTTGACAAACGTATACAGCGCTTTTGCACCCTATAACAGCAGCATGTTAAAATACTAGAGCATGCCTAGTTCATATTTTTGTTGGTAGAGTGCAAAATGCACGCTACAACACTGGTTTCAAGTTTTGTTTCCCCGATTTGAATAGGAGCGGAGAAAAATGAGCGTGCAAACAATTTCGAGCAGAAAGGGTCAATGTCTAGATGTTATGGCTTCAAATTTTGATGATCTACTTTGATTACCTTCCCCCTTTGGAAGAGACAATATTACCCAAAAAAGCAAAAAAAGTAATTTTAAATACAATTCAGGCACATTCAAGAGATCGGGCAAGATGAAAGGACGCTTTTGGTACTTGAGTTTAATTACCTAACCAGGAAAAAAGATTATTCAATTTTTTTTTTTTTTTTTTTTTAATTTCTCTCTTTTTTTTACCTAGATGATGGGGCTCTTGCAAACTTTTGCTGTGAGCAAATGAATGGTCCAATCTGCTGTAAAAACCAGCAAAAATCACGAAAATCACACAAAAAAAGTCTGAAAATTCAGTAATAGACTCACATAACTGCTAACATGGCCAGTTCATAGGGGTGGTTCAACGCAGGTATCAAGGGAGATTCCAGTCTATTATTTCACTTTCTCGACGGAAACAGAGATACGTCTCAATTCAGATAGGAATCTCTGAATTTCTCCGCCATTAACAATAAGTCCAATTCTGAGAGTGAATTTCGTTATTTTTTAGTGTACCCATCGTCATTTTTACAGGTTTTTATGCAAGAATCAACTCTTCAATCCCCTACAGCAAAACTTTGCAAGAGCCTCATTGATGTCTGATCATGCTTCATTTATTCATTCAGAAATGGTTAGCATCCAAGAGGAATTCTAAAAAAATGTTTTGTTCCTACAGTTTATTTCAGAAGTCTAGACGCACATAGAGCAATAATCATTGGCGAATTTTCAATTTTCATTCCTTCAAATCAAAACAAGGCTAGCCTATGACATTGGCATTTTAATAATGAAATGTTCTTCGTCAAAAATCCAACGCTCAAATCCCATTATTTTTCATTCTGTAATTAGAGAAATAACATTTGAAAATTCCAAAGATTATCGGTCTAGGTGCGCCTAGGTTCTAAAACGACCTACACTGCTGCAGAAACAGAAATAAAAGATCAAGAAAGTTGAGTCGACGGTGAGTCGAGTCAGCGCTTCGAGTCAGCATTGCTGAAACATGCATAAAAATATAGCCACAAAGCCAAGCACCTTAACAAGAGGACACATTTCTCTTGTTAAAACATTCAAAGCATTTCTAAATCATTTTCGTTTGGACGAATCCGTAATTAAATAGCACGCAAAAATTCAGAGATGAATATTCAGTATAATCCTTATCAAAGATTAAAATATTAAATAGAATTTTTTTGGGAAATTTAAACACTGTCTAAAAGATATATTAAACTCAAAAAGCTGATCAAATTGACATTCTATGCAACTAGTACGGGGAAATCATGTATAGTCTTATGATATACAATCAAAATCTTGAAAAATAGATGCTGTGCTATACGCAGGAGATAACCTCAGAACTGTTTGAAAGTGAGTTCTTAGGTTGAAAAAAAGTTTCTTAAGATGACTGTACTTTTTGACAGTTTTTCTGAGCTTTTAAACCTTTGAAAAATAAGTGCTTTCATACTTTCTTCAAACAGGTTTAACTCGAAGAGATAGCAACAAAATTCAATTAAACGAGACCAAAAGTTTAGGGCTATTATAGAAAGTAGAAACTATTCCAAGTTTGCTTCAAACAAAAAATACACGGTTTTTGCATCATGGCAAATATAGAAACATGCAATGAAAAAAAAGATGTAAATTTTGGAGTGGGTAAGAATGTTAAGAGAGAAAGGGGAAACAAAAAAAGAAGGAGAAACATCATTGAGAAAAATTAAAAATCTTAGGTTTTACAACGCAAGGTTAAAGGGTGAATTCAGTTAAACCTCAATTTTAGGATCTTGTATGTTGATTCTGAATGGGAAGATTGCCTTACAGTGCAAAATGAGCCTCCTAAATTATACTAAATATCAGTGGCGTAGCAAGCAATTTGGCAACGTGAAATTGTGTCCATTTAAACCCACGTAAAAGGTCAAATGCGAAGGTGTTCACCGAACAGCGAAGGTGTTCACCGAACACCTAACAGTTCGGTATTTTTCATGGGTTTAAATGGACCATCTGCAACGTTGCCAAATTACACGCTACGCCACTGCTAAATATATTGAAGAAGATCTAAAACTCATTTTTTTCTATAGAATCACCATTGACATCTGTACACGTATGCAAGCGATGAATCAGTTTCTGCAATTCGTTGAGGAAAGTCAGCATCTTTACCTTTGAGCAAGCTTGCTGATGCGGATCAGATCATACCATCAGATTCAGATCGAATCTTTTTCAGGCCCCTACATAGATGCGGCAGTGGCATAGCTGAACATTTTTAGATGGGAGGGGGGGGGGGGTCAAGGGTCTGAAAATAGTCAGGGGGGAGGCCGGTCCAAAGTTTGACAGTTGTTAAAATCCAGAAGAAAAGCAAAAAATGTAATTACATTTTTTTAAGGAAAATGTCAAAGTAAAGGGGGGAGAGGGAGGTCCAAAACCTCAGGAACCCTCTCTCCTCACTCTGAATACACCACTGAGATGAGGAAAGAGCCAGAAGTCACACGGTGCATACTTTTAATCTGCTCCGCGCAAATCTGATTATATGAAGCCTAATCTGCAGTGGCAAACTAGCTCTAAGGTAAAGTAGTCAATGGCGATTATATTGAAAAATAAGTGTAGGTGCTTCTTCAGTAAACTCCCTGCTTTATTTTGCACTTCAGATTTTTTTTAATTACATCCATCCTAACCAATTTTATAGCGCTGGAGGCATTAATATTCAGCCGCTTCATGTGGTTACTATGACCATCAGGATCAAATAATGCAAGAAAAGAATACAATCAGTAGAAGTGCTTGCTTATTGCACATAGAAATGGGCCTCCTGCTATTACTTCAAGGTAAGCTGCTACTACTTCAAGGTAAGCAGGTAAGCTATCAGATTGTAGACATGATCACATCAACATTCTTGAACCTTCCCAAGCTACAGACAATAAGCCATCACCAAAAACATAAAATTCCTAGACTTGTGGCTGGAGGGTGAAAATTACTGATTGATTAGCCGTGGTTCTTGAATAAAAATCCAAAAAATTGAGATCCTACAAGGCAGGAAAAATTTTTTGCTATAAAAAGGGTACTTAAGAGACAAAAAAAGAACAAAAAGATTGCAGACAAAGGAAGTCACTCATGAGAAAAGGAGAGGGAAAATCCCATTTCACACGATCAAACAACATGAAGTTAATTTAAAGGACTCACCAAGAAATATTGATACGATACAATGAAATTTAAAAAGCGATTCACAAGGTAAGAAGAATAAAATTGTTTAAAGAGTAACCAAAGTTAGCCAATTTGGGATAATTGATCATGAATCATGATGCTTTTAATTATTAAATTGAGCATTTATTGCACATCATTGACAAGGACTTTTTCTACTTGAGTTTAATCCGAAATTTAAATCCATCTTCATATCATGAAACTTATTCGTATGGCATGGGAGAGAGCAGGATTAATACGGGAGAACCAATAAAAACATTCATGTCACAGCTTCAATTAATGAGAGGGTTCATGACTTTAAAAAACTTTCAAGAAAACCAGAATAGTTGCGGCAACAAACCACGTGATCCACAGCGAAAACTGGGACATTATTGACCATTATCATTCGATGATCATCCTATAATTAAATCAATCACTCCTTTTAATTTTACAGGAAAAATTAAGTATGAAAAAAAAAATTGAACTAAAAGTAAAATGAGTCAGCTTTGTTTCACAAAATCTATGAATCTCATTATTCAACTCGGAAGGAGCACTGAATGGGGCTCTTGCAAACTTTTGCTATAGGGTATTTTAAAAGTTGATTCTTGCATAAAAAGCCTGTAAAAATGATGATGAGTACACTAAAAAATCATGAAATTCACTCTCAGAATCAGGCTGAATGGCAGAGAGACACAGGTATCATGGGAGATTCCTATCTAAACTGAGACGTATCTCTGTGTTTTCGTAGAGAAAGTAACATAATAGACTGGAATCTCCCATGATACCTGCGCTGAACCGCCACTACAAACTTGCCGATATAGCAATTATGTGAGTTTATTACTGAATTTTAGACTTTCTTAGTGGGATTTTCTTGATTTTCGCTGGTTTGTATATCAGATTGTACTATTCATTTGCTCAGAGCAAAAGTTTGCAAGAGCCCCATTGTAAGGAACAACTGAAACTGAAACAGAGGACTCATACTAAAATAAGAAAACCTTTACTGAGCAGTTTTCAGAGATCTGAAGTTATTTTCAACAATAGCATTTTGAGTTGGTTGGGCCAAAATCTTCCACTACTGAAACTCAACGACAGCACTAATCAGAGCAATGTTTGCTGAAGTTTTAAAAACATGCATTTCAGATTCTAGATTTTGACAAAAATTGAAAAAGCGAAACAAAGGGTGACAGGAATATAACTTTCAAAATTTAAGTGAGTAATACATAATCAAAACCAGTGAGCTAAAAAATGATGTAAAATACAAAACATTTCAAACTTAGAGATGAAACATGTGATGTAGGAATCAACTGATATGAGCGAAGAAAACTAAAGCACTCATTCAAATTCGAAGCCAAGGCCTGGGATTATTTGAGGCAGTTTCCTGAAAAAGGGCCCATAAAAGAATGGGTGTGCTCTTTCTGCAAAATGTGTGTTCCTGATTGAATAAACCGTTGTTGAAAGAGTGCACCTTTGTTTTATGGGCCCTTTCTCTGGAAATGGCTTCATTTGTAATCTGAGTTCTGTGCTTCAAGGAACTAACAAACTTTTTTGATAATCGTTGAATAATTTCCCATTTACCATAAATAAAGTAGTACCCGACAGATGAAAGGAGCAAACAGGTGGAAGAAAAATAAAATAAACCAATAAGTCAAGGAATAAAATAAAGATTAAAGCCGGACAAGAAATTGTATATTGTATACCATAGCCGAAGGCACTGTGTTTGGCTGCAATAGAGAGAATCTGAGTCAAAATTCTAGAACTACAATCTATGCAGGGTGAGAGAAAAAGTATTGGTATGCACAGCTGAAGATAGAAAGATGAAACTATCAGGATTTTCTCACCTTGAAATTTACAACAAAAGGGCTACAATTAACTTTTGCCAAAAGCGATTGGATAGATTCTTGAGTAAAAACTAGCAAAAATTACAAGGTGCATATAAAAAAATACTAAATTCACTCACAGACTCACAAAATTACTTTTAAAACTAAGACATAATGGCCGAGCTACACAGGTACCATGGGAGATTCCTATCTAATTTGAGGCCTTCCTAAGCGCATTTCTACACAGAAAGTGACAAAGTAGACAGGAATCCCCCATGACACCAGCGTAGCTCTGCCATTTAAGAGCAAATATAGCAGAGCTATGCGGGTATCAAAGGATATATTTCTATCTCATTTGTGTCACTTGCTCTTTAGAAACACACAGATTCAGAGGAAAGTCTCAAATTAGATAGGAATCTCCCATAGTACTTACCATCGTACAAGTAGCAATGCCATTACTTCTTAAACTGTAAGGTTATTTTGTGATTCTGTGAGTGAATTTTGAAACTTATTAATGTGCTCATTGTAATTTTTGCTAGTTTTTACTCAAGAAAAACAATTCGTTTGCTCCTAGCAAAAGTTAGAAAGAGCCTTAATTGAGTAAAGTCTGTCAAGAATCACAGTGGAAGCTCAAAACGTAGCGTAATGGACTTAACAAAGTTCTGCTGTCCTTAGACCTTTGGAAGTCATTAATTTTATGGGGAATTCTAAAATTCACAGTAGGGACAGGGAGCTGGGTCTTCTGAGCTTCATCTTCTGAGCAAGAGTTATTCCATGCCCAATCCGGTCAGATAATGGTGAATTTTGATATGAGCCCCTCAGAATTGCATGAAATTTAGATTAAAAGCTCTACCCACTGAGATGCATCAAAAACCATCTTCAAAGGGCGCTGCTCAAAAACCAATTGCCAAAAGACAGACCTTGTGGTCTTTTTCCAACGGTCTTTGTAGGAGCTTTTCAACAATTTACAACAAAATAGGGTAAACTTTAAACTTTCTGAAAGATTTTCCTTCAGAAAATCTTAATACTATGCACTGAGAACCTTGAAATAGGACATAAAAGGCGCATCTCACGATTTTTTCAAAATTTAAAAATTGTCCCATTTTAAGGTACTAACAATTTCCCAAAGAAAATTTTAAAACTTTGCCCTCCATTGTTACACATTGTTGAAAAGCTATTTAAAATATCTTTCGGACAAGACTACAACAGCTATCTAACCGCAATTGGTTCTTGAGCTACTCTTAAAGATGATGGCCTCGGCTAAAATTCTGAACATTTAGTCAACTTTTAAATTTGATAGAAAATCAACAGATGGTCCCAAAATATTTAAAATTAGTTTCTGACTCATCTTGATGGTGCAGTAAGTGCACCAAATTTTATGCAATGAAGCTGTTGCACACTTTTACTATAAGCGATTTAATAGTCAATTCTGCTGTAAAAACCTCCAAAAATAACGGAGGCAGCACTAAAAACTTCTGAAATCCACATCCTGAACTCAATAAACCCTTTCATTTGTGCGAGTATAATGGTGGCTTAGGGCAGTAGTAATGAGAGATTCCCATCTAACAATGCTGTAACTCCATCAAGAAGTGACCAATAAGAGACGACTTTCATTTGACACCGGTGTCACCAGAGTCTTGGTACCATTCATCGGATGTGGATCACTACTCTGATGACTAATATTCTGTGAATTATCCTTGTCAGCATAGAGAGAGTAACAAAATTAAGATAGGAATCTCCCATTATTACTGCCCCAAGCCACTATTAAACTCGCGCAAAGAAAAGAGTTTAATGAGTTTTGGAGTGGATTTTGGAAGTTTTTAGTGCTGCCATTGTTATTTTTGGAGGTTTTTACACCATAATTGATTATTAAATCGCTTGTAGCAAAAGTGTGCAACACAACAGCCCCATTCTGAGGGGGTCGTATTTTTGCCTGGTCTGATTTGCACGGAATGAACCACAGCACAAAAAACAGTAAGTAAACCAATAATACACCAGGAAACTTCACTCAGAAGTTCCAAAAATCAACCGGTTAAAATGAAACAAATCATTGGAAGCTGCGGAAGAAGAGGGAGAGCAAAAATTGAGCTTGCATAAAATGCAACAGCCAAGTGCTAGAGTGCAAAGATCAGGAGGCTGCACTACTTATTAAACCATTAAAAGTAAAACATTGTAGGTACCGTTATCAGTAAAATAAAACCGAGTTTGAAAATTAAAATCTAATCAAGTAAGAGGTTAGCTCTTTTTATCTAAGATATGGGTCCAGCTGAGTTGATAAATCAATATGTCAAATCACGAATTGAATCCTTTCAGTTTGGTTAACAAGTTTCATCTTAACTATGTATTCCACTTCATTATCTTGCAAATTCACACGTACTCATGCCTACTTATTCTTACTATTTTGTAATCCTAATCAAATCTGGTAACTTGAATAAATATGAATGACCCTATCACTTCTTAGTTCTTATCATTCAACATTAAAGATACACATTAAATAATTAATTATTAAAAAGAAAAAAAAAAAAAAAAAATGTCAAGCGATGAAGAAGAAACCTATTCTATGCGCTAAAAAATATTTCCACACACTAGGCAGAGTTGGGCAAATGGGGTAATCGTAATCGTCGTTTTTTCGGCGGGTGATTTTATGGTAATCAGGGCTGAATTTTTACAAGCCACCCATCATATTAGTTGCAGAAGGATTGGATTCAATCTAAAAGACCCTGAAATTTACTATTTATCTGTGAAAAATGCATTTAATTACCATCAAAAGATTTGATGATTACCGATTACCCAGTAATCGTGTAATCGATTACACTCCTATTTGCCCAACTCTGACACTAACTCTGACACTAGGTAAATAAAGACAAGAGAGAGGAAAAAAAAATACTGTTTGCTGATAGGGTGCATTCAAAAATTTTACGACTGACACAAGTGTAAGTCAAAAATCCACTTTTTTCAATAATGCCACTGGCTTTGTGGCTTTGTGCAAACAAAATTCTACTCATGAGAGCGATTAAAGCCTACCAGACCAGTTTAAGAGGAACTTAAGATACTTGTCCCTTTTTCAACTCAAAGAATTGTTTAGCATTGAAAAAATCTAAGGGAAACGCAGACATTTATAGGCACGTTGTACCAAATTGCTTTTAATTTTAGGAGTTGAAATGCTCAAATTTAAACTTGTACCTTACTTTTTATAATAAAGAATCAGAAAAAGTAAAGAAGGAATTTCGATCTAGGTAGATGAAAACGGGTACAAGCATTGCGCAACATGCCTGAGACCAAGTCTGATTACCACTGAGGCCATCTCTGGAGGAAGAGCTGATAAAATGATAGGAGTGCTCATCTGAGTAAATTCTAATGAGATCGCAAGGCTTTTTTTCTCAGAAGAGCACACCAGATGTTTAGATATGTTACTAAACCTTCTTCCGCAGACAGCCTCAATTGATCATCCCACAATGGTCGCGTTCTAGAATTCAACCATTTACTGCATCTGGGCAAAAAAGATTACATTATCCTGTGATGTGGTCCATCTATGTATATTGAAAAGTGCTGCAATTCCTAATCTTTTCTGCATCAAGACAATAAAGGTATGTATTCTAGAACGCTACCATTAAGAGATTACATCCCATTTGATTAACACTAGCTTTGACCATTAATTACATCATCATTCCCTTAGCTGCACACAGCACCCCTGGCAAGCGGCAACGCAAATTACATGCTGAACGCATTTGAGTCCATCTACCTCTATTCTCCGTGTATTGATCGCTAAAATAGAGAATAAGGTCATGACCATATTCATATTTTTTTGGTGCTGAGTGCTGAGCAGACTTTTAGCATTGACATCAATATTTCATAAGAATACGTCACTGACAGTGAAAATGATAAGAATACAAGCAGATTAAACCCACATTAGAGCAAAAAAGGTGCCCACAAGAAGCTAACTGATTTTAAAAGAATTCTTTGAAATTAATAAAGCTAGATTGCTCATTCATTTTTTTTATTTTACTTTTCGTTGAACATTACAGAAAATATGAAAGACTGAAATAATTACCTAGGCTCCTTTCTTTTTTTCCTGCTTTAATATAGAAAGTTTACTGATCTCCACCTCCCCTCTTCTGTAAATAAGGCTTTGTTTTGGAGCTTGGTCTTGATAATTTTCTCGGTTACTTGGACTTAACATAATATAAGATAGAGGAAAGAAGGGACTGTTACACTAAAAGTGCAATTCAGAGACTTTACTTCAGACCAACTTGATTTGACTTGAACTTGAAAAGTCCTCCAGATTTAATTTGCAGTTTGGAAACCCTGGAGATTTCTTGACAAAGTTTCAGGGGATTTTCAAGCAAGAAATAGCACAAATTGGCCAATGGGACTCTTGCAAACTTCTGCTGTAAGCAAATGAATGGTTCAATCTGATGTAAAAACCTGCGAAAATCACGAAAATCACCCTAAGAAAGTCTAAAATTCAGTAAAACTTACATAACTGCGACAACGACAAGATCGTAATGGCGGTTCAACGCAGGTATCATTGGAGATTCCTGTCTATGTCACTTTCTCTACGGAAACACACAGATATGTCGCAATTTAGATAGATATCTCCCATGATATCTGCATCTCTTCGACACTAAGCCCAATTTTGAGAGTGAATTTTGTGATTTTTTAGTGATCGTCATTTTTACAGGATTTTATGGAATTCACTCTTCAATTCCCTGTAGCAAAATTTTTGCATGAGCCCCATTTTAAGATAGTTTTCCACTAAAGATAAGTATCAAGAAAAAATTTTTTAAGGGAGCTCATTAGCTACCTCAAACTAAACTCAAGATTTTTCAAGAATTTCCGATTTACGGTCAGCTTCTCTAAATTGCATTTTTCCTCACTCGACTTGACTCTACTTGAGCAGGTATTTTTCAAGCCAAGTTAAGTAAAGTAGTTCTCAAGTAAAGTCTCTGAATTGCATCCTAAGCAGTTTCTTTTTATCGGTACACTCCAGCAAAAGTTATTTATTGGTCATCCTTCAAAAAAAGTAGATGCATATTTTTTTTTTCCAACAGTCATTTCTTAGGTTAGAACGCAAGACTGAACTAAAAACTCCACTCCATCAAAGACATCACTTAATCCTGCAGAAGGAACATGAGTTATCAATCTCGTAAAATGCTGAACCATTTTATAACTCTTTCTCAGTCCACCCTAAAAAACTTCAAAATTACTGGACACACATTTCGATAATGTATATTTTAATTGTGTACAATTTTGATTATGTACGGTTTAATGTCCATCCTACACTTTCTAGATCCACTGATGTGAGTGTAATGCTTGATGAAAGCTATTTTTTCCTTCCTGAGATCTTATAGCAGAAATCAAATTGCTTGATTTCACAGAACAAAGTCCCCCCCCCCCCCCGACTTGCAATCTACAAAAAGAAAAGAATAATCTATGTGCTGCACTACTTTTTTCTGCTGATAACAATAGAGTGATTCTACAGAGAAGAAAACAAGAGACAGAAGCAGATGCAAGACTTTTTCCCCACCTCACAATTAAAGGTTGTCAAAAGGGAAGACCATCAATTTCATACTTTTCAATGACACAAAGGAAGGAAGAGTACACTTAAAAGAAACCAACTTAAAATTCCTTGATAGAATTTCAGTTAAAAAATTTTCTGAAGAAAACTTTGGATCTGGGTCTCTCATTTCTGATAAGATGAAGGGGGAGTACGAATGTAATTCATTGAAATAAAACAATTGTTAATTTTCCCAAAAAGTAATAATAAGACAAGAAACATGAGACCCAAGCAGAGATACCGAAAACGCAAATAAGAGATATCAAGTCCACAGTTATAGAAGCTTACAGCTCAAATGAGCAATTTTAAGCAAATACTAAAAATATGAAGAGTTGCAAAACATGTAGGCACTGTAGTAAAAATGACAGGAAGGATAGAATATTTACCAAGTCCTGATTTGGTTTTTCAATGAAACTTAAAGAATGAAATGTCCCTGGAACAGTACCATGAATAAAGCCTATTTACAATAGTTACAGCCACACAAAGACAACTTTGAATTACCCCACCAAAATTTCTAGGAACAGATGATTTAAAAGAAACTTTGCAACTAAGGTTCCATTATCAAGAAAATAAGATAAATGGTATTTAAAAATTAAACTAAATGAAAAAACTGACATGGCATTAAAAAAAAAAGTTGAATAAATAATTTTAAAAACGGGGGGGGGGCATCTTCAAAGAATCTGGCAACCGTCATTTGATCAAGTCTGAAGTAAAGCTACTAAATTTTATAAAAAGGGGGGGAAAAGATACAAAAATTAATAAAAATTACTTATGTTCAAGTTGTATCCTCTTCATCTGACTCCATTGAAAAATTAAAGAGTAATCCTATTTGCATTAGTTATTAGGAGGTCAAATACATTAATAAATAAATAAATAAATAAATAAATAAAAAATAAATGAATGAATTAGCATTAATGGAAAATGAAAGAAAAATTTACTTGACTAAAATCAAAACAGTTAATGTAAAATTGAAATAAAAAGGTGTCGCAAAAAAAAAAAAAAAAAAAAAAAAAAAAAACTAAAAACTTTCATTTGGTTCTTCATTCTTTCTCTAAAAAACTTTTAAGGGTTAGCGTGGCATTTTCTCATTTCAATTTGAGAAGGAGCTTTTGTTTTTAAATTCTTAAGAAATAAAAACAAACTCACTTAATTTCATCGATACCTGCTTTCAGGGTCTGTTTTCGCTACTACGGTCTCCAAAAATTTAAAACTAAAACACCTTCAAATGTTTGGGGGTGGGGGGGAGGGAGGCCAAAATTTTTCAATATAATCTGAGTCTGCAGACATTAAACAAATTTACTTTACCTTAACTTTTAATTCTAATTTAAAGGATTGAGGCAAGATAAGAAGAGAAAGGTATGTAAGGTTTCTAAGTTTTTTGGGTGCTGTTTTAGTTTACAGACGTGGGGCAAATTTTCAAAACTTCCATCATAAAAAATGAAATTTGATTTAATAAAGTGGAGAAATGCTCTGAGAAATAAAGCTATGATAAAATTTTAACCGTTCTCCCATTCAATCACAATTTTCTTTTTTTTAGTTGAAAAAAATCACGACTCGCACAGAAAAATTTCAGACTTAATTAGACTACTTGCTTTCCACCAAAATTTCATTCTTCTGAGGTTGTTCCAAAATGAAAATTTTCAGAAAAACATTCAAAATACCGGAACGTAATGACCAAATAGGATGCAAAATGAAGTTGACTTGGTAAATATTCCCCCTCAAAAATTCTATCACTCTGATTGAAGTTATTCAAAACCATGAGTGATTTTGAAGCTCACTGATTTTTGCAAATTATGTAACAGGACCTGCATGTTTAGATAAACCAGCAAAAATTAATGTATGGGAGGAAAAAACCATATAGTACCCTGAATTTCCATTCATAGTTTTTGAAAACAGCCTTGGCATCCTGGTTACCATCCGAATTTACCTGTTTTAACAAATCAATTACTAATCACTAAATTCTTATAAAATTTCATCATGACAGTTTAAAACCAGTTTTAGGACTAACAGCAATTAAAAATGAGCTTGCGACTTTGTATTAAATGAACATTTTTAAGGAGCTCAAAAGGACCATGTTAAATTATTGCAAAAAATGTTGAAATATGTATCATGTAACTCCCAAACTAATAACCCTATGAAAAAAAAGAAACAATGCTAATTACATAAGTTAGTTGAAAACAACTTCCATTGCATAACTATAAAAATAATGATGATATCTAAACATCAGCCTCAACGGAGACAGGTTTGGTAGAAATTTGCAGTGGTGAAAGAAGAATAATGCCGCTAAGGCAGGTCTAGTTCACATAAGTACATTTGTTATCTGCAGCTTTTGTGATAATAAAGTCAGCCATTACAGAAGAGTGATCAAGATTATTGAACTCACAAAGGAAAGCTTTTCATAGCACTGGCGCAAACTAATTAATTAACAAGTCGTTCCCAAAATTAACCAGTCTTCCGAAAAAGAAGATAAAAAGTCTGAATTTTCAGATTAATTGTCTACTTTTCGGGAGAAAATTTTCTCCAAGAATAAAACAAGAAGCTTGAATTCTTCGCCACAGTTAGACAAAATGTCACCAAAAACTAAAGTTCCTTCCACATTATCAATCGATTATTATTGAAAACAGCAACTTCTCAATACTTCAGCTCAAAATATGGAGGAAAACAGGAAGACATGACTTGGGGCTGAATTTAAACACGTTTCTTGACTTTTCCTCGAAACTTCCTTGACTAGAAAAAAGCCATTTAAAATACATGGGGGATGGAAAGAGGATGAAGAAAGACTGGAGGTAGATTTGAAAAGATCTTGGATTATGGAGCTGTTGACATACTTTGGGTAAAGATTAAATAGATAGAAATGGAAAGGAAATTTAATAAGGAAATTAAAAATCGAGGATTGAAAATGTTAGGAATAGAGGAAATCTCAAGAGGTTAGTCCGGATTAGCCTTGATACTTCCTCCTAAGCTTATCATTTTGCATCCTCAATTTTAAAATTTCCTCAATAAATATCCATTCCATTTCCATGAACTCAATATTTTCTCAATTTTTTTTTTTTTTTTTTTTTTTAATTTTAATTTTAATTGGTACTAGTCCAGGCAATGGGTGATTATTGGAAGAACAAATTCCCAGCAAAGGTTTTTTGGGCTTAATCGCTTCGTCTTGGTGTCAGTAATGACCACCTAAAAGTCCCCGTGCCTGGGTGCTGTGCTACATTCAGGGGAGGGGGGAAAGGGCCCCAAAATCGATTTTTTCGATATATATCGAAAACTATGCAAGATATCGAAAAAATCGATACATGTTTTTTGTTCCTGACGTAATTTCCAACAAGAAAGGTCCTTTGTGTTTTTACGCTCTGACGACGTCTAAGCTCTCAAAAACACGATTTAAGTTTTCGGCGATTTTCAGGAAAATTGATACCCCAGGGCAACGCTCATTTAACGCAATGTTATTTTTAATGACTTCGATCGCCTTACCGTAGCATTTAGAGTGCTCCGATTTTTATGAAATTTGAAAGCCGGGGGTTTTTTAGGTCGCTGATTTCATTTTTGGAGTCCAAATTTCCTTAAAACGTGATTCAGATAAGCTTTTTGAGCTTTTACCACAAAATACAGCTTTTTAGATAAAAGTTCAAAAAGCTTATCTGAATCACGTTTTAAGGAAATTTGGACTCCAAAAATGAAATCAGCGACCTAAAAAACCCCCGGCTTTCAAATTTCATAAAAATCGGAGCACTCTAAATGCTACGGTAAGGCGATCGAAGTCATTAAAAATAACATTGCGTTAAATGAGCGTTGCCCTGGGGTATCAATTTTCCTGAAAATCGCCGAAAACTTAAATCGTGTTTTTGAGAGCTTAGACGTCGTCAGAGCGTAAAAACACAAAGGACCTTTCTTGTTGGAAATTACGTCAGGAACAAAAAACATGTATCGATTTTTTCGATATCTTGCATAGTTTTCGATATATATCGAAAAAATCGATTTTGGGGCCCTTTCCCCCCCTCCCCTGAATTTAGCACAGCACCCAGGCATGGGGACTTTCAGGTGGTCATTACTGACACCAAGACGAAGCGATTAAGCCCAAAAAACCTTTGCTGGGAATTTGTTCCGCCATTTGCCGCTTATTGATCCCCATTGCCTGGACTAGTACATGATGAACTCCATCAGTTCCATCATCCAGTATTTCAAAATTCTCCATTTACCGCATTATTCCTGAATCTTTCTTCAGTCACGCCTAATCCTCTTTCCATCCTCCATGTACAGTCAGCAAATTAAATAACATCGGTAGACTCCTTAAATTTTGGCAAGGTAGGCCGCTTGCAATGCTTCAATCCATTGTGTTGAAGTATCGCAGGTTGCCTACCTAATCCAAAATCTAAGGAGTCAACTGACATTATTTAATTCGTTGACTGTACTTCAAATGACACTTTTTGAGCCAAGGAAGTTTTGAGGTAAAGTTGAGAGGCCCGTTAAAATTCGCACCTTATTGCCGAACAATAACACCTAAAAGAAGTTTAAGAGCAATAATCACTTGTTCCACTTAATATTTTCCTTCGTAAAAGGACTTATACGATTGACAGTGGTGAGCAAAAACTCATCAATTACGACAAGGAAAAGTTGACGGATGCAGCATAGAAGAAAATACATGAAATCAGTGAGAGAGATCTCTACAAATCACGAAGAGTTTAGAGATTGAGAGATGAAAACTAAGAGAGGAATACAATTGAATGCCATCTTTGAAAATCAGTAAGATAGAGGACACACAATTTAATCAGAAGACCTAGAATAGAAAACTAATGCTAAGAAGTGAAGAAATAAAAAAGAATAAATATGCTTAAAAAAAAAAAAAAAAAAAAAAAAATTGAAAAATTTCATTCCCAAAAATAAAATCAACAGACAAATCGAAAACTGAGAAACGTTATTAATGTAGTTGCTGAGCTAAATGAGATAAGGAATCCAATCTCCTGGTCATTTCCATCCAGTGAGGTGGATGTCTATGAAAAAACTAATTTATTTTTTGTCAAAAGTATTTTTTTTTTAAACACAATACTAACAGAAAAATAACCGAAAACACTAAAAAAAAACACCTACATTGCCCCACCGTTTTCCAAAACTTGAGCATGCTGATTAAAATCTGCATAAAATGTTTAGTCAGTCATGAGGTTCTCTGAAGATGAGAGGGTGCCTCTTCAAATGCATTCCGAAATTAAATTGATTGCTGTGCAAGTGAGTACAATTTTTAATAATTATTTCTGAAAAAATGTATGCACCAACACCTCAGCATGCTGACACTTCTGCAATGTGATATAAACTCTTACGATGCAACGTAGGGGGAGGAGGAGGGGAGACTTGATAAAAACCTAAACATAACCTAGCATAAATAAATTTCCTATCACAACATAATGAAATACAACTAACTATAGTATTTTCTAATAAAAAAAAAGATATTGAAAATTCTGTGTGATACAATGAAATACAATTGAGGTCATTCCATCATAACTGTTCCGCCCACAACAAATTTAACACTACATTTTTCAAACTGGAATTTGGAATTTTTAACCATTGAGTGAAGAGGTGAGTAAGAAAACGTATGACATCTCACCTTTCTCATTGCTAAAGAATTAGAAAAATCAAGTTTTAGAGTAAAAAATGTGATTTTAAAATTTTGCAGGAGGGACTTTCAAGGTGGCACGACCTATCACTGTCTAAATACTTATAGCATAAATATCTCCCTCTTTTATGGGATGGTTGTAGTAGGTGTAGTCTACTAACATAAAATGAATATTTTATTACATTTCATACAAATATTAAAGAGCTTTAGCTGAATGATTGGAAGAATTTAAACTCAAGTTAAATACTGCATCTGCTGATTAAAAGAGAAATTATGTAAATATCCACAATAAATTGGAAGAGGGGATTTTTTCCTCCCTTTTTTCAGATTATTTTAATGCCCACCCTTCATTGATCAATTCTCTAAGATTGTTATAGGAGAAGGAAAATATTTTTTTTCAGACTTAGATGGGACAAAATAGTAGATAAGAGGAACACAAGAGAATAGACAGTTTCAGTGCAAGGTCAAACAAACAACAACAATAATAACGATGCACTCATTGGTCACTAAGAGCAGTGGCTAAACTCGCGTAGTATTTCAGACTATCTCAGTCACTCTCCCGTGAGCCTCATCCACAGCCATGTCATTCTAGTGTCGCATTAAAATAACACGAGGCATCCCTGCCCACAGATGTTGCAAAAACTGTCTGAATATGATGTTAGCAATGAGAGTGAGATAGCAGTACATGGGGGTTACGTGAGGGTGAGAGTGATAGTTTGAAACGCTCTTGGAACTTTTTCACCGGATAACGTCATCACTAAAACCGTCTCTTCAACTTCAATGCTTCTAAAATGGTTAGAATTATTAGCCCAGTGTGTTAAGGAATATTATGGGTTCAGGAAATAATCTAACTATCATTTGTATTAATAAAGTTGTAACAATTAAATACAGCAAAAAGCAAAAAAAGCTTCCAAAAGTACCAAAAACAAATTAAGCTCTACCACTACAAACTTCCGGGTTGTGTGTTTTTGTTTTTTTGTTTTCTTGTTTATTTTTATTTTTTTTGACAAATTGCATACAATATTCTGAAGGTCTGAGCGACCATTCTCCAATCTGATATGAAGGCAACAAAAAAAAACAGTGTTTTTTTCTCTTGATTTTAACCAACTCAGCAATTTCTGCAAAATGGAAATATTTTTTATAAAACTTTCATTAACGGAAGTTCTTTAATTTATTAGAGAAGTTAGGATATATGACTAAATAACAACTTTGTCACTAATACTAGTGTTGACCATGGGCTCAATAAATCCATCAAAGTTCTCTGATACACAGTGAAAGTTTACATCACAAAAGAGAAGTGCAAGCATGCGAAAATCATAAACAGCCTTCCTTGATTTATAAAATCTTTTAAGAAACCAATGTAACATTCATTCTGGAAAATTAAGGATTAAAAAAGTTGAGGGGAAAATGAGTGAGTTTCCTTCAAAAATATCAGTTTGTAAAACCTGAAGCATAAAAATATTTATTCATTGCAAAAGGTCAAGGGATGGCAAGGAGAATAGAGGGGGTGATGCGACTATTTCAAACGGATTAAAGAAAGAAATCACCTGACAGATTTCCAAGAAGAGAGTTCGGAAAATAACGAAGACTACTCAAGCATTCAAACAGATGTATTGAGGTTTAGCATTAAAGCCTTGTCAAGTCTATTCAAGCATTAAAAAATGTCAACTAAGATTTTTTTCTTGCGAAGAAATACAAGTTTTTCCGATTTCATAAAGTTTTCTGATTTAATTCTTTACAAAGTAACTGCCTAACAAGGGAAGGTCGCGGTGGGGCCCCCTCCGTTTGCGCTGAAATTTTGCAGAAAGGTAGGGTTTAGGGTCCTAACTAACGTACTTACGCCCTTTTTTGCCATTGGGCCTTTTTAAGAGTTGCAAAATTGCTGCAGCATATATACCGAAAAATTCGACCGCATCAACTGAATCATTGGCGCAGTACGCTAGGGTGCGGCGCCGGGAACCTGACGTCTCCGGTTCGAGTCCGACCTCTGCCGCTTACTTTTTGCACACTGCCGCACCTCACACCAATCGGTGCGAACGACGTATCTACTTTCTCCCTCTCATTTCGTATCACTTACCACATGAACTTTTTTCTGTAATATTTACAATTGCCCTGCTTATTTTATTTTTTTTTTTTTAACAAATAAGAAAATAAATGAAAGGATCAATCGTATCCATAATTTGATCTGTACCTATTTAAAAGACAAATAAAATAACATATGAGGATTAAAACATAAAACCGATGCAAACAACTGAAAGTTGAACGGTTGATCGGTATTACGTTTCAATCCTCATAGGTTATTTTATTTGTCTTTTAAATAGGTACAGATCAAATTATGGATACGACTGATCTTTTCATTTATTTATTTATTTATTTATTTATTTATTTTTTTATTTTTTTTTTTTTTAATAAAATAAGCAGGGCAATTGTAAATATTACAGAAAAAAGTTCATGTGGTAAGTGATACGAAATGAGAGGGAGAAAGTAGATACGTCGTTCGCACCGATTGGTGTGAGGTGCGGCAGTGTGCAAAAAGTAAGCGGCCGAGGTCGGACTCGAACCGGAGGCGTCAGGTTCCCGGCGCCGCACTCTAGCGTACTGCGCCAACGAGTCAGTTGATGCAGGAAGACGAATTTTTCGGTATATATGCTGCAGCAATTTTGCAACTCTTAAAAAGGCCCAATGGCAAAAAAGGGCGTAAGTACGTTAGTTAGGACCCTAAACCCTACCTTTCTGCAAAATTTCAGCGCAAACGGAGGGGGCCCCACCGCGACCTTCCCTTGTAAGACAATTATACATACAAGTTCATCAGTGTTGCCATTTTTTTGGGAAATTATCCAATTTTTCCCATTTGATCTAATGTAAAGTTTTATCATTTATTGTAAAATCTGGCAACACTTAATTTCATGCAATTTTTTTGCCCCCCTTGAAAAAAACCAACTTCAGAGGCAGTAGACACAATGGAATAGACGAAACAGATTTTGATGCTACCTCTAGAGAAAATAGAGAAGGAAAAATAATTTAGATTTGAGGAAAGCATACGGGAAGGAGATCAAAATGCAAAGGAACATTTTTAACAAATCGGCACTGAAAACTGAAACAAGTCGAGAATGGTTTTCCTAATACAACTCCTAATCATTTTGCAACAGATGACGCAAAGGTAAATCTAGATGGACCAATTAATTTCCAGAGTAAGACTGACAGCCAACACGATTGACCACAGAAAACTGTGAACAAATAAGTTCCTAGTAATGAATTTAGTTTTGTTTTTGACACCAATTCTCCAGGCAATTGTTGGGGACTGAAAAATGCCTCATCTTATGAAAAACAATAGATGAGTGACAAGGAGTCCTGAATTTTGAACCTAACGTAATTCAAGGCAAATTGATTTTCTGATGCGCTTAAGGTATTGCAGCATTTGAAGCTGATTTTTGCCACTAGAGCGCTACCGTTCAATTGATGTCAAATTACAGGCCAAAAATAATTTAAAATTAAGAAAACAGAGTGCCAGGTGGGTACTAGATAATCATCTGAAGAATGTCTTTGCAAAATATCTGGTTAGTAGGTAACTTAAAAAAAAAAGGCAGTACCAAAAACAGAATAAATACCGTTTGATACTAGAATCAATTTGCGATATTCCATTTATTTTTTAAATTATTGACCAGATATTTACAGTGACATTCTTAAGATGATTATCTAGTACTTGACGCTCTCTTTTCATAAATAAAAATTACTTTTGGCTTTTAATTTGACATTTTCTATTATGGTAGTGCTCTGGTGGCAAAATTCAGTACTAAACTCTGTAGATTTACCAACTTAGAATCATATCAGAGAACGGGAGGAAAATATAAAAGTGCGCACTGAAAAATTTATGCAAGGAAAAACTTTTTTTTTCTATCACTAGATCCATATTTTTTCATAAATCATAACGTGACTAAAAAGCAACAGACAGCTCGTAAAAAACAGACACTCAAAATTAGTGGCATAGCGTGCGATTTGGCACCGCTGCAGTTCATCCATTTAAACCAACGAAAAAGATCGAACTATTGGGTGATCGGTGAACACTTTCGCATTTGTCTTTTTACATCCGTTTAAATGGCCACAATACAACATTGCCACATTGCATGCTACGCCACTGCTCAAAATTGATTAAAAAAATATTTACTTAAGTGGTAGGCAGAAACAAAAAACTAAAATATAACTAGATGGGCTTGAGGGCTGAAACTTTTAGGCAGAGCAGAAAAAGAGACAAAGAAGAAATAAAAAAGAAGAATGAATTCATGATTTTTGACCGAATTAATAAAACTCATGACTCCACCACAAAAAAACATTGAAAAAAAAATAATATTATTCTTGATCTTATCATTCTTTACAGAAAAGATCTGCACTTGCTTTTAAAGCAAACATTTTTACATTAGGTGTTTTTTTGTTTTTTTTTTGTTTGAAAGAAATCTTGATTGAAGTCTCACTTGTACGAACTCTTGTAAAAAACTGACAGACAACAACTATTAACAACACTGAAAATTAAAACGGTTCTGATGAAATCTAATGTTCTAAAAAGAAATGATGGGTGATAAAAATATCCCGCACACAATCTTAGCCTCTTGAAAAACAAAAAAGAACTTTCCCAAGAAAAGGCCCTGCAAAGATATTCCTTGTCATAAATGCAGAGTCATGAGATGTACCAATAAGACCAACATATTTAGATGTAATAAACATAAAAATAATTAAAAACTTGTTAGCATGGATACATGAAGGGCATTCTGCAAACCTACAGGGAGAGAAAGAGAAATAGAGAGAAGGAAAAAAAGAAAATAATAAATTATCAGACCTTATCTTTTTTGTCTTGTCGCGCATATGGAAAACAAGGTATCACAGCCGTTACTCTGGAAGCAGAGGCAATTTTACAGGCATTGATCATAATTAACAACTCCATCAGGTTGTCATTGACCTCACCACTTCCACTTTGAACAATATATACATCTTCTCCTCTCACGGACTCCCCTATTTCTACACTGGAAACACAAAGTGAAACATAATAATCAGAACATATAATCTCTGATACACGAGTTTTGTCATCTATGGAATCAGTGTGATAAAAAATGTTCACATGCATGCAGAGTTTCTTTCAGCCAGTACCATAACTACCATAGGGCAGCCGAGGCAATGATGCGGGGTCCCCCAACAATATTTTTTTATATTTTAGTGGTTTCCCCACCCTCATAGTCACCGTACTAAAAATAATAAGGGGCTCCCAGTCTCCATAATTTATCTTGCCCGGAGCCGCAAGTGAAAAGTTCCATGCATCACAGTGAACGACTAGTGTTACATATCCTCATACGCCATCTAGCGGCACATATATGTATGTATCATTCCTGGCCTCTCTAGGCACTATTATCTAACATGTGATATTACGAATACACACGCTGTCATCTCAACCACGTTTTCTTTTATTTTAATTTATCCTATAAATTATAACAACTGGATAGATTCATGCTGCCTCAGTGACTCCCATGGCTTCAAAGCCGGAGCCACATTGAAAATTGATTTTTGAGCCTCTCTTGGCAGAAAATCGTAGTAACAACTTAAAGACCTGAAGTTCAGCCTTCAAAGAAACATACAAGTGTCCTTGCACAGACGGAAATTGATTTCAACAATTTCAATTTGAATTATTACAATGGGAGCTGCTTTGGCTTGGAGCTCCCTTTGCCAACTGTAACGTTTGTGAACAATTTTTGATTGTGCGAGTACACCTGAACTCACTTTTAGATTTACATCAACTTGACTGGCATTAGAGCATTTTTCACAGTTTACTGCTGCTAAAGATCCAAAGTTGCTGAGACACATGCAGCATTTAAGCTGGATATGTGATAAATTTGGGAAGATAAAGCATAAATTTACACAGAGATTGCAAAAGAAGGGGGAGCAATTTTAAAATTTTACAAGGAAGGATCTGATAACCCCTTTCTTTGCCAGAATGGTTCACCATAACCCCAAGCCCCTCCCCCCTCCCAAAAGCTGAACCTGCAAGTCCAAAGGGTATTTTTTCCATTACCGCTCGCTGGCATTCGTGCCTGTAACCTTCTTCTGCCAAAATTACAATCAGTTTCAAAGTGCAAACACAATTTGATTATCTAATTTATCAATAGACAGTTTTAGTGTGAAGTCAATGGCTAGCCAACAACCACAACAATGCACTCATCGGTCACAATTGGTTGTAATAACCAAACTATCTCACTCAATCTCCCATGACCAGAGCTGCTGATTTGCGTAGATTTAATGACATTTTGAAATTCACCGATGATTCCACCGGTTGAGAAAAGATTACACAGTTCAATTCAGTGTATGACTGTAATGCACGTAAATACTCTGATCTGTAATCTTTTCTCAATCGATGGAAACGGCGTTAAGCAATTAAAATATACCGATTGAGAAAAGATAAAAGACGCTAGTATTTTCGTGCATTACAGTCATACACTGAACTAAACTCTGTAATCTTTTCTCAACCGGTGGAATCTTCGGTGAATTTCAAAATGTCATTAAATCTACGCAAATCAGCAGCTCTGCCCGTGACCCCCACGTACACCCATCTCTTCCTAGTTTCAAAATACTTATACGTGTTATACAACATATTATTGTCAAAATCGCATTAAAATGCCTCTATGAATTTATTTTAGTCAAAAAATTTCACGAAAGATGTCTTTATAAACGATTTTTGTGATTAGAGTGAGATGGCAGTGCATGGGGGGTTACGTGAGAGCAAGAGAGACAATCTGTCTTTGTTTGAAACGCTCATCACCAGCAGTCACCAATACAAAAACCCTCTATTCTCTCCCCAATCTATAACTATGCTATTTCCTCACCAAAAGATAAAATTTAAATTCTTTACGCCAATTAAAATCTTTGATCAAAATTCCAGGATGTATTTCCGTACAGAAGTATGTTAACGACTGCCTCTAAAGATGTTTTGATATTGAAAATTGGTTGTCAAAGGGCTCTGAGAATCCCCTACATCAGGGAGAGGGGGGGATCTCCCTTCAAGCCTCCCACTCATGGTAGGTACACCTGCAGAGTAGCAGCAAATTTTAAATGACCAATTGGCAGCATAAGGGATGAAAACGGCATTGTAGCACCCAATAGAATTTTCAGACCTCCGCTGTGGCTCCGAAGAGGAATCCAAGAGGGAGCTTTTTCAGGGCTACCATCATTACACTACAGTGGAAAATACTCTTTGTCAACAAAAGGTAGCAATGATTTGAAACGATTAATACCCCAGAAATAAGGATGATTTAATGAATTCATTTCTTCAGCTGGAACTTCAATTGAGGTGCTCTCACTGACATGAATGTCTGAAAATTCTCTTCTTTCTTATATCTCTCTATGCAGATCAATAATGCCGCTATTGATTAGAGAGAATGACAAAGTTTTATAGACTTGTTTCTCAGGTTGCTAGGGAAAAACTTTAAGGTTAATTAAGGAATGATAAGAGATGACAAGCACAGGATCCCTTCAAAAACGACATAAGGACACCTGCACTATGGAAAGTGTTAAACTTCAGCAGAGGAAAATTGATGGGCGACATTATTAATTGCGCAAAGATATTATCACGACATTTGGCACGAGTTACAGACCCTCGGTCCTTTTCACCTGATTCAATACGTAAACAAAAGGGTTGGTAACCCTGAGAAGAGAAAACACGGGTTTTTCGTGGAAAACTACTTCGCAACAAAGGGATGTGACAGAAACGCGTGTGATAGGCTTCGATAAACACGGAAAACAGGGCAAATCACTGAATACCTACGAATCGGTAAGGTCATGAGGCACGCGGCAATTAAGATGACAATAATTATGGAGGAAAGAGAAGGAAAAAGTATTTAGACTTACCATGTTTCTAAGTTGCTGAACTTCTTGGTCACAACTTTTCCAAGATCTATACCGAGCCGATCAACAATTCTTTGAGCTAAATCTGGATGTGAAGTACCACTAAATACCTTGATGTTCGGCATTCTGCTTTGAAGGACCGGTGGTTTAAAAACTAAGTTTGTACGTAACAAACTCTTCGCACGAATGGGATCCGACACGACGGGCATTACTGAAAAACAACAGAGCAACACGCAAATATTTTAACCAATCAAAACAAGTTTCAGAAATTTAAGCAGGGAGCCAATAGCACCAATTTCAAAACCTTGCATTCTCTGACGACTTTGTTGCAAAAACAGCACAAGTGACAAGACTCATGGACATGAGACAAGACTGAGGACTCAACCACGAGAGTAAGATTATCGATAAAACCCCAAAAAAAATTGTTTGACCACAGCAGTTCCAAGCTTTGTAAACTATTTTAATGTATGAGCCAAATTTTACTGTTTTTTTTTTTTTTTTTTTTTTTTTTTTTTTTTTTTTTTGGAAAAATATCTCAGGAACTGCGGGGGAACTGCTCGGAAAGCAGACATTTCCAATTTTGTTAGAAAAGCTTCCAAAATTAATGATACAACATTGTCATGGGGGAGGGGGGTTCAGATCTATCCCGTAAAATTTAAATTTTTTCTCTCTTACTTACTCGATTAATTTTCGCGATTTCTGGGGAATTTTCCTCCCTTGACATAAGTCAGGCCCTGGAACTCCTCTCCCCCCCCCCCCTTCCTCACAAAAAGTCTAGCTTCACCAGCGTCATATTTACGAACCATGGCTCTAAGCGACAAAAGACCTCAACAGCTTTTTAATACTAATAAAACCAGCAAATTTAATAATAATAAAAAAAAAAAAAAATTACGACTGCGTATTAAATTATAGGTGTTTTTCGCGAAACACCGCACCGGCATACATGATCCTACATAATGGTCATGGTGTCATGATGAGCCCTATTTCACACTTAGGCTGTTTCTGAAAAAAAGCAATATATACATGCGCGCATTCCATTAAAAAATAAGAGCTCTCTTGGCTCTCCTTAGCTTATCTATTTCCTAAGAGATATCGAGAATTTTATTTACAGTCTATTACTCCGCAAGTTTGCAGCAAATTATTCGGGAAGCTGTCGTCAGTCATTTTGAAAAAGAAAAAAAATTATGATGATGATGAACACTTTCAGGTATTGATTCACGTGGACTCACACGACTGTCACTACCTGTACTTCCTTTCACCTTGTCTTATTCTAAACTTTCGCTATAATTTTTCACAAATTTTTCACAGAGATACTTTTTAGTTGAACTGCGTACTTCAAAGGCACACGTGAATTAATGAATGAATCTGTTTCATCGTCTCAATTATCTCATGAAGGGGGGGGAGTGGGGTAATAAAAACTAGTTAATCTTCATCATTGATTTATTTTTTGTTCCTAAACTGCAACAGGAAAAAATTGGAGGATGCAGGATGCAACCAAGATGCAACCGATTTTATTATTTTGGATTTGGATTTCGGACTCCGGTAATGGGGAGCTTTAGTGATAATTTTGGATTGTGATATGGGCATCACTGCCCGAGATTGTTATTATTTTGTCACGCAGCTGGTCATTGTTGAATTTTTGTCCGTCTCATCTCAAATTTTGTATTATTTTAATATTTTACAGTGCGCATAATGAATATTTTAATCTTATATTTCACCTAAATTTTATCATGGATTTAAATTGTCTTTGATTTATGTTCGAACTTAAAGTTTTAAATACTTCCTAAAATGGCTGCTAATATTGCTGCTTCTAGAATCAAAAGGGAATTCAAAGAGGTTATTAGAAGTGAGGAGGTGAGTTTTTGTTCATTCTTTTTACCGTTTCCCTTAAACTTGGAAATTTTAGTTGCACCTACACACTCATTTCTTGGAATATTGTGAAAATTCAGCAGTGCTAACCCTTCATCGATTTTGCTTATCACCGCATGCTTCCCTCTATCAACACACCTTTATCTCCAACGGAAAACTCTGAGCCCCCTGTGCGGTTTCAATTTTGACTTATTTTCTTAAACGGAACAATAATCAGAGGAATGTACCATCCTTCCTTTAAATCCTGAAGCAATGGAGGAAGGTTTGCGTAGCTTGTTTCCAGTACCAGGTGGTGCATAGTCGTTGGGTACCGAATATACTTTAGCAACGGATTATTTTTCAGAGCTGTGCACACACTGCTCCTAATTCAACATTGGACCTGTGAGGTATCTCTTCCTTCTCTTCTTTTTAAGGGGAACAGAGGTATTGTCCTCACGGTTCTGAATGACATCTGATCTAAATTAAAAGAAGTACCTTTCGTGGGGAAAGCTCGGTCTCTTCTTGACCTCCTTTTTGGTATCATAATGTTTAAAAGTGACATTTGTCTTATCAATGAGCCTGAAGATGATCCAAGGTACTGACAAGTTGGAAGGGAGATCAGAGCTTAAATTTTAAAATTTTGGTGCCTTTGTCATGGACATCCCTTAGCAGCTTTCGTTTTCCGAGACGGCGAGGTCACAAGAACTTTTATCTGCGAATATTGTTCTTTTCAAGAGCATCAATCCTGTCTGATAATATTCCGAGGAGCCGGCCCTAGTTTTCACCTTGGTTTTTCATAATTTCAGTCAGTTATTGAAGAAACGGAAAATTAAAATTGTTTTCTTTTCCATGATACAGGGGGTGCCCACACCTCCCGCTTCCCTTCATGTTTGTGAGCAGATTTGGGGCAGATTTTAGCATGAATAAGTTTGTTTAGGGCCGATCTTAGCAAGAATAAGATCGGGTTTGACTCATGGATGGAAGTAGGTGTCAGCCAATGAGGTTGCAGTCAAACTCGTGTCAGGTAGCTGACCCGGTGTCGACACTGACTTTTCTTGTTGTCGGCACGGAGTCAGCCACCTGACACAAGTTTTTCGGTGAATGCTGAAATCAGCCCTTGTAGTTATAAAAAATTCTTTCTGAGGACTGAAATTTTTAGTCTTGAACCAATTTTTTTCCAATTCTATCTTACATTGAGAGCAGTTGTGAACGTGTGTTTCCAATATTCAGAAGTCTCATATGACTATCCCTGGTAAGAAATGTCCAGAATTTCCCTCATTGAGAACTGGAGGAATTTCTACGCAGTATGCAGTCCTGTTTGGTGACCTCCAATAGATGATTATATCTCTTAGATCCATCTTAATTTTGGAAGCGTGTGTACGGGTTTGAACAACTAAGTCGTTAATAGGAAAATATTTTATTATTTGGAGAATGAACGCTTTCATACTTAAAAATTCAAGGCAGTATATTGATGAAAAGGTGCTACGGCAAGCATTTATTGCACCCAAAAAGAAGAGTTTAAGAGTTGAGCATAGTGCCTTTACGTACTTTAGAATTAGTTCCACTACAATAATATCTATGGTACAAGGACACAACACTGATGCTAGAACTTAAATGGTTATAAAAGAAATGCCATACTTAAAATTCAGAATTTCTGGAAAGTTATATTATATTGTAAGCGCGATATTTTACTATGATTTAGAGATCGTTTAAGAAATGTAGGCAGACCCTTTAATAATCTTTGGAAATTTTCCTTTATTTCTAATATTACATACCTACTTAATGGAAATAAATAAAAATGAATTTGAGCCTTGGCTTTTAATTAGAGGGTGCTTTAAAATCAAAAATTCAAAGTTGTCCAGGCAAGTTTAGTTTTCATTTGAAGGAATGAAAATTAAATATTCACCAATTATTGTTCGCCGGAGACTGGCGTAGTTTATCGTTACTCAGCTAGAATTTGTTAAAGGATTAGTTAAGTGATAACGATCTTCAATTTAACACTAAATACAGTTTATTCTATAATGACTGACTCGATTAACGTATGAAACTTATGACTAAAATCCTGTTTCCTCCTGTATATCTATTTTACTCTTCCTAAGCTACGATAAACAAAGCTAGCCCCTGACGAACCGTTACAATATTATCGGTTAGCTCCGTTTACACTCCTGAAACAAGCTCTAGTTAGTACTCAGCTTATTGTTTTAAAAGTTGTCTCTCTCCATTTTCTTATCTTGCCTTGGTTTGGTCCTGTGCCGAAACTATACTTTTCACTTTTTCTCACAATCAGTTAAATGTTAGAGACTTTTCCAGTCTAATGCTACTGTTTTTCGTTGTTGTTTCTTGTTCTAAAATTCTTCTAACTGTCAAAGAATCAAGTCACTACTTCCTTACTCTATTTATCAGCATAATAGATTTTACTCACCCCATGCGTTTAAAACTGTAGACAATAGTTCTGACCAATCACAAGTTATTTACGTCAGTATCATTCATTAAAATTTGTTTGTGTAAAATACCGGGTGTAAAATTCGCTTTGGTACACAGTTTGAACTACATTAAACTCATTATTTTAAAGTAACAATGTCAACATTACAGAAGATTTATGAATAACTTTCTCTATCACTTTAATTTGTTTTCTTATCCAAGTTGTACTTCAAGTATTCTGAAGTTTTGAGATCCTCAAGTCGAACTGCTCTGACGAGCATTACCCTTTGCTTTTATCCAAATCATTTTAGGAAGAAATGCAAGTTGTTTTTCAGAATTTCGGAGGTGTACCTATCTGTTTTTCCTCTTTTGTTTTTCTGTTTGCCCAATGCTTTCATATCTTTCTCTGGAGTAAACATAGCATAGATGTATTTTCACTCAATAAGGTTGCAATGTGGGTTATCAGTTGTGACAAACTATTATTCTGATCCGGGCTCCTAAAGGTCACATATCTGAAGCATTATTTTATCTGAGCTTTTGATTTTACTGCCTTGTTAGAAAACAAAAGTTTTACTGACGTCATCATCAATGCACTTACGTCACATACTTAGTGAATTTAGAATAGTATTTTTCAGTTATAAATCTTTGCAAGAAAAATATTGTTTACTAAATTTATGATCATTCCATGTAAATGGTCTGAATTTCCCGTCTTTTTTCTTGAGCTCCTCGTTCAGCTCTATAGTGCTAAACCTTTCTCTTGTACCTAGGGTTGAGCTGTATCGCTTGGATTGGTAATTTTTCGGTCTTCTTTGGTATTTGTTTCATTCTGAAAGAGTAAAATAGTTAATGCTGTCGTAGAGAATGTAGTGAATGAAAGCCAGGGGGCAACAAACTACTATAAGATCATGAAAGTATTGATTTACAGCATTTCTGTATTTTAATATCTATCAGTTAAAAAAAAATCCAAAAATACAAAAGTAGTTTGGTATTTTTTGTAGTTTGAAAGTATCATGATGCATAAATTGTTATCCTAGCGTAGCTATATGGCTCCAGTAGAGGGTAGTTTTTATTTTTCAGGGGTATTTAAATTAGGGGGTATTAGATTGTCAATCAGATGTTATAGATTAAACGTCATTTGTCATTTGGCATCAGCCTTTTTTGGGCTTTCTAGAATTGCTAACAATTTTTTTTAAGGGTTTATTAAAGGTTGTTGATGAAAATGTTTGAAAAAAAATTAAATAATTCAGGATGTTATGGGTTAAGCAATGCTGGTGTGATTTCATAGTATTAATAGGCCTCTGGGGATTGTTATCTGTGACAGTTAAAATAGTTTTACTCGTACAGAGACTTCAATCATGAATACCAAAAAACACGGAAAGCGAAACCGCACAACCCTGTTACTTGCAGCTTTTCATTCCTGACACTTGAATATCAGGGTTCAATCTTTTTCCTAGCCTCATCTTTCTTGCTTAAGGTTCTGCTTTGAGCTTTTTCATCAAAATAAAGAACAAGCAGTTTTATTGTCCAATAAGCAGTTTAGTATTTTGTGTTATCTTTGTAAACTCTTTTAATATTCAAGTTTATCTCATTCTTTTGAACGCTTCTGTGCTGCTAAGAAGACACCAAATAATCTTTGTTTTTCTTTTGGCTCCTTTTTTTCTTTTTTTTTGGGGGAAGAGGGAGACCAGTGCTTAAAGAATCAAGAATTCCTTGTATCATCATTGTCGCTCTGATTTTTCAAACGTTTTTGTCTTTCTGTATTATTTGTGGAAGCTTTCCTATCTAAATTTCATCTGTTTAAAGTGAATCCTTAGCGACTCGTAGTGACATTGAAATCCGCTATATATACGCCATATATATGTTGCTCGCAGTCTGAAACCATAGTTCTGCTGCCTTTGACCTTCATTAGCAGGCGCATGAGTCGATTTTTCAAAATGATTTGAAAGCGTTCAAGATCAAACCCTTATGAACAATTTGATACCATTTTGAGCTTTCTGTGACCAATTTTTTGGGTCGAAATTATTGGAAAGAAATTGTGAGTTTGAAGGTTTTTGAACAAATTCAATCAAAACCTTTCAACTCTCAATTTCTAGCGGATTTGAATGTTGCTGCAGGTCGCTGAGGATTCACCTTGAGATCCATAGTCAAATTAATTCGTCTTATAGGTATTGACCATTTTTGAATTGGTAAACTTTTCTTGAGATACAAATTGAACAATTGTTTGCTGCAAGCTGTTTTGTTTTTTTTTTGTCCTTGCAAGCTGAGACTGGAGAGCCAGAGCCTAGGTTCAAATTAAATTTTTGAAGTTTCTTCGTAGAAACCCATGAATAAAAACTTAAGACACCTATATTTCTTTTTTTTAAAAACTGAATCCAAGTGTTCTCGCGCAAACAGAAATTGACTGTAACAATTGCTGTTCGATTTTGCTATAGCGGCTTTTTAGGGAGCTCTTTTTGAGAGCTGATCCAGCTTAGAGCTTTCATTGCAATAATTCAAACTGCAATAAAAGAACTCAATTTCTGGTATTGCACTAACGCCTGAAATCAGTTTTAGAACATAGTTGAAGTCTATGAAGCATTTTTCAAGGTTTTTCTGCTACGAGAGATGCAAAATATGGTTTTCACTGTGACTTCGGCTCTGAGTCCCTGCTTGCAAAAAGAATTTTTCCGTTCAAGTGTTTTTCTAAAAAAAATTTCATTTAAAATTTGTTAACCATCGCTTGCTGTGTTTTGATGGTTTCTGTATGGTACTTACGTGTATTGAGATTATAGGGTATGAAGATTGTTTAAAAAATTTTCGCATGATTTTTTAATGACTTTTAACGATCTATCATGTATGTTTTTCTTTTTTAGGTTGCAAAATGTGCAATTCGTGTCGAATTAGTCAATGATAACTTCACTGAACTCAGAGGAGAAATCTCAGGACCTCCTGACACTCCATACGAGGGAGGCATTTTTAAATTAGAAATCAAAATACCTGAAACGTACCCCTTCAATCCACCTAAAGTAAGCTGTGGTTTTTCTAACAACAAGCTGTGCCCTTTCTTTTCTTCTTTTTTATTGCTGACTATCCTCTTCATAGATTTAATTAAATTGCAGATAACTAGTTTTGAAGCATGTGACTTAGTATAAACAAGTTTAGGATGAAACGTGACATCCTTATTTGTCCTTTGGTTACAGACTTCTCTTTTTTTTTCTGTTTAGTCTGCTGAAAAAAGAGGACAAATTATTCTTCTTCAGTTGACTGATGCAGGCATTTCCATTCTATTATGGAATGAGCTAGGTTACATCAGCTACCGGAAAAAATGTTCTCCAACAAACTCTAATGATTTCCTTCAAAAATTAGAACTTTTGAATCTGGTTTTGATTATTTATGATTCTATCGAGGTGAAACTGCAGCGTTTAGTGATGTTTTCAGCCATTAGAGTGCTACTGTTTGATTGAAGTTAAATCACCAGAAGATGGTGAATTATTCTGAGAAAAATAAAGTGTCAGATACTAAATAATTATTATTTCTATATCTCTGGGAAATACTTTTTCAAAAATTTTATTAATAACTCCAAAAGTACTGAGAAACAAAACATCGCTTTTTGCTTTTGAGTAGATTAGCATCATTCCATTTTTTTTAAAAGCCTCAGTTTTGATTGCTGAAAAAATACTTTGGAGAGATTTTTCTAAGATAGTTCTGTATCTAGTACCTAATGTTTTGTTTTTCTCAAAATAATTTTCTATTTACTGGCAATTAAGTTTTAATGAAAAAAAAGACTGTGGTGACCAAAAATGGCACTAAATGTTGAAGATTCTTTCAGCTGTCACGGATTTCAGAATCATTTTCATGAAATCTCCTAATAACAAGCCTACTGCATCTTAAAAAAAAAAAAATTGCAAGGTTTTGCTGCTCGACAAGTTATACTATATCCTCTTTAATTTTCCGATTTCCAATTTTTCCAAGCAAAGATTTGTTTGAGTTTTCATTTGTAGAACTCTCTTTCTTAAAGATATGCGTCTATTTTTCTGCTTCAGGTCAGATTCATTACCAAAATTTGGCATCCAAACATCTCCTCAGTAACAGGAGCGATTTGTTTAGATATTCTCAAAGATCAATGGTTCGTATTTTATATTATTTGTATCCGCTATTAACCCTTTACTGCGCGATTTTTTTTTTCCGTTCGAAAACATGATTTTTCAATTTATTTTGACTCAAAATGAAAGGGGAAAATAGTGAAAAAATTCCTAGCATTAATTCTTGCGCCAAAGAGATCTGCAAAGTACTGAATTTAACATGGGCCAGTATGGGGAGAAAATCAAGGTCAAATGGTTAAATATATTTTCTAATGCTCAGATGGCGCTCAACGTGGGGCCTTGCTTTTCCAGACTTGGGTGAAAAATAAAAAATTTTCCTCGATATGTGCCGGAGGGATGACGACATGGGAAAAAAACATATTTTAACTTTAAGAGTTCAAAATGGAGGGAATATATTATGTGCCTCAGGGGTGCCTAGGCGCAGTTAAGGGTTAGTTGTGTTTTCTTTGACGTCTGGTCTCTCCTTATTATTTTTAGATTATTATTTGTTAAAAAAACATAACTACTGCTAGTTATAACTGTCAGCAGTTGTTAAATGAACTTGGTCAGAAAAAAATTTGTCAGAATTATGTACAATTGGCCCTACAACTCAACTTGCCGAGAGCTGTTTGTTAAGCAGGGCTGCAAGAAATGCATCAAATTTTCCATCTTTAATAATTGAATGACACCTAGTGATCTTACCCCTGCGCACTCATACAATAGCCGTCATAGGGATATCAAAAACTCCAGAGTCCGGCTGTGTGTGTCAGTGCGTAGGGTTAGCTACTCTTCCATCCAGCTTTTTAATGCTCTTCCCTGGAATTTCAAATCAACCTTTAAAGATGGAGAGCTGTTCAACTTTTTATTTCTGTCGCTCTCACTGAAAATTCCCGCAGAAGAGAGCCTCAAATTAAATAAGAATCTCCCATTGTACGTGCACAGCTTAGCCATTATGTCTTATACGTTAAAACCATTTTGTGAGTCTGTGAGAGTAATTTTTTGATGGACTCAAAGTAATTTTTGCTAGGTTTAACGGAGGAAGTGACTATTTAATCGCATACAGCAAAAGTTAGCAAGAGCCACATTGTCGTATTTGTATTTTGGGAAACCACAACTATCAAAATTGGTCTTGTTGATCTTACTTTTAAGTAAGCATTCTCTCAAAACTGAATTTTTGATCAGGCTTTATTTAATTGTGTCTACTTATTTCCTTGTTGAGCAGGGCAGCTGCAATGACGTTGCGAACTGTACTCCTATCACTACAAGCTTTGATGTCGGCCGCCGAACCAGATGACCCTCAGGATGCAGTTGTTGCAAAACAGTATAAAGAAAATCCAGACATTTTCCGATCAACCGCTATGCATTGGACCAATGTGTATGCTGGAGGTAATTGTTATTCAAATCAGATCTAGAAGTTTCATGAGTTATTTTTCTCACATTTCAAAATAATTCAATTTCTTCCTGTTCTTTTTTTCTTTTAAAAATTGAGGTACTGTATTGGAAGAGTACAGAAAATCCTCGATCACGGGATTGTACAATTGTGTTAAAATTTTGGACTCTAGAGGCCGTCTCAGATAACTTCGGTTCTGACAGCTCTTTGTTTACATGCGTGAAAACTTTGACGCTGCTCGCTGCTTGAATCATAAGAACTTTTTGCCACAAAATAGACTCAGTTAAATATAATAATTAGTGAATATTAACATTAAAGCGTAATTGAAGACTTGAAATCTTCCTTCCGCGCATATAAAGAAAGAACTGTCAGAACCGAAGCTATCTGAAACAGCCTCTACCTGGAAGGAACTTAGTTTTTTTTTTTTTTTTTTTTCCATATACTTTAACCAATCAAACATAGTTAATTGGGTTAATCCTACGCGCTAGGCCAAGCTGAATTTCAAGTGATCATGCTATTCCAAGCTGAATTTCGTGTAAGCGGGCTATTTTGAGCCAAAATTTTTATTTGCGCGTTAAAATAAATAAAAAGTAGCCATCAAAAATTGTGAACACTGTCCTTGATAATTGTGGAGGCAAAGACGATTCTGCACCCCTGCCGTATTTTCCTGCATATGAAAGCCGCACCCCAAATTTTGAGGACACTGTCCTCTGTGTGTGTGAAAATTGTGGTTGCAAAGACGATTCTGCACCCCTGCCGTATTTTCCTGCATATAAAAGCCACACCCCAAATTTTGAGGGGGGGAATTCTCCATGTATAAGCCGCACCCACCTGAAAAAATACCTAATCCAATGTTGAAAAATCCTTTGCTTTTGAGAAGTGCTGAATAATCCAATGCCGGAGATGGTTGCATGAGCTCTAGTATTAAGAAATAAATGAGCTTTAGCTTTCCGTCAGTGCTGCTGATTATGAACAGAATATGAATACAATTACGATCGTTGATAATCAGTTGTGATTACCCTACTTTATCATTACATGTTAGTTACATTGGCAGTGCCGAGACAAAATTTGTGAGCTAAAATGACCAATGCCAACTGCGGCTTGAAGAGAAAAGAAAGACAGAGAAAAAAATACGGCGAGTTCAAGTTTTCTCAAAAATTCCCTTTAACCGCAACTCAAAAACCTCAAATTTGCTGTGATATTTGCGTTTTTTTGCGTTTTGACCTCGAAGTGGCAATTTGAGGCAGAAACCCCCAAATTCGCGTTTTGAAATTTTTCATTGTTTGAAGCAGTAGTCTACCACTAGCCCTTTTTACAGTAAAACTTTAACGATTTAACGTTTTTCAGGGGACTGAGAGTTATCAACGTTGTATCGAAAAATGTGAAAAAATGCGCTAAGCGGCGCAGGAATCAGGTTCCAAATGTTTTAAATTGCGTTATGCAACATTCCCCCCTCCCCCGTACACTTTCGCAGCTCTTTGGAGGCTTTTTACCTCAATAGCGGCAATTGGTCGTGGAGCAAACTGACTCTGTTGTTATTATCTGCCGAAGAAGCTCTCCTAACATTGCAATCACTGGCCGCCAGACAATCGGTCTCCGCACGCGACCAGGACGTGATGCAGCTCAGGCATTCTGCTCAGTGATGATCGAGGGTGCTGAGTTGGACGCCGATGCTGCGCACTGCAAGTGCGACTGTCGTGCAAAAAGTAGCATCACATCATTTCCTTCTGATAATTTTTCGATTGGAAGTTGATCTCTAAACGGCAGAAAACCATAAAATTTCTCTTGGTTGATTAAAAATTCAACGTTATTTTGAGGTTTTTGCCGACCCAATACGGTTGAATTGGATTCTTTTTTTTCCATTAGTCTTATGGGAAGTTGGTCGGGACCAACGAAAATCAACATTAAATCGAGAAAAAAGTTAAATCGAAGAACGTTAATTTGAAGTTTTACCGTTTAAAGTCGCGTCTCAATACAATGAGTTTTGACAAATTTGCAGCTGTGGTTTCTTAGGGTCTCTACTGATATAATTCCTTTGTCACCGCGAATATATTCGTGGTTGATCCTTTAAGGTATAAATGTTGGGATTTTCATTGAAGATTTAATTTTTTTTTCTTCTGACTGTCCAATTATCACTGTTACTACTACTTCTTTCTTTTTTATTGCAGGTCCTAATGTAAACGAAGAATTCAATAACAAAATTCATCGACTAAAAGATATGGGTGTGGAGTCAGATCAAGCTAGGGTAGCATTGTCAACGTTTGATTGGAACCTTGAAAGAGCCACAGAAATGTTATTTAGTTGCGATTGAAATGAATCAAATTCTCTTTTTGTACAAAAGAATTGAGAAGAAGAACGCGCATGAAAAAGATTTCTGCTGTTTATTTTCATGACAAAAGTTTTTTGCAATTATTTTCTCCAAAAATCTTCTTTGACTATTTTTTTTTCCCCTGCGCTTTTGGATCCCTTAATTTTGGATAATCTACGTAAGGGAGACAGATGAAATTTTTATGACGGTAATTTTATATTTGTTTAAGTCCGTGTGTGTCTTTTTTTGTTTTTTATTTTTTGTTTGTTTTTTTTTTTACTTTAAGTACCTATAATCAGTTTTTCATGGTGTCAGTGTTCACCCGCTAATCTCCCTCTCAAAAATCTTCTCCACTCAGTCGTACTTTTCATTTGTGTCTTCTTCATTCCTAAGAAGAAAGAAAAAATATTATTATTTACTGAAATTTATCTTATTTTCCCTTTTCGTTATCCAAATTTGATATAGTTAAGAAGTGAGTCAGACTTACTGTATACTTTTTTATTACTTTAATCTTGTTTTAGACACTGCCGCCTAGTTTTAATCACACTGCAGAAATTATTCACTTTTCAGCTGTCGTGTAATAAATTCTAAGATATTTTTTTTTTTTTGATAAAATCACCTGTCTAGTTCAGTTGTTTTATCTCGTGCACTTGTGCTTTTTAGAGTCAAACTATCAAACGCTCTCTCTTAATTTTGAGTACCTCACTGACTTTCTTAAATCACGATTCAACTCTTTCCCATTTCCTTCCATTGTATTTTCTCAACTTAGAAAAATTATAAAAAGCAAGAGATTGTTTTATGAGGTCTATCCTAAAAGAAACCAAACCTTTATATTTTGCGCAGCAAGGCTATGTTTCACTCAATGCACAAGTACAAAATAGGACCACTCTTCTTAACAATGACCAATCAAAATCCAGAAATAGCTTGGTTTTTGCTCTTTTATTCTCGGTGATCTAGGGCCCTGATTGAAGTTAAAACTTACAAAGTCTGCAGTCGGAGTGATCGGAATTCATTCTTGAAGAAGTAATCTAAATTCGTTCATTCAAGAATAAGATTGGAAGTCGAAGTTACTGTCTCTCTTGAATCTACCTGTTTTCTATCTCAAGAATATAATTGGAGCTCACGCACTTTGAGTGTCAGGTTGACAGATTCTGACAAGTCGCAGCGTTTGTTTCTGAAACAGGATCAAAATGCATTGATGAGCGGTTGATTAACGAGTTGATACTCTTTGTGAAACTGCTCACAGATCCGTTTTGAGGCATTTTGGAATCAGGCACTGCTACATGTCAGAATCTGTCGACCTGATACTCAAATGCGTGAGTTCTAGCTATTAAATCCGCCTCCTCTCCTCCACAATTTTCTTCCAGAAACAATTTTTGCTGAAAAAGAACCAAAGTTTCCTCTAAACTGTGATATACTTATACCTTAAACTCAGTCTGATACTCAAAATTGCTGAAAGCAGGTGCTACTTTAAATAATTATCTTTACCGAAACAATCATAATAATCAAAGCAAGCATTTTTATTGAATTTAATAGGTTCATCGGTGTTTTGATTGAAATTTTTCAATCATCCGCTGCGTTGAACGTCAATCATTATTTTCATATCGGAGTGTCATGAGAAACCTTTTATCATTTCAATGCTTCAGTGAAGATAAAACAAGGTGTAGAATTGGCCTCTTCTGTGCCAACTAAGAGTTAATTGGTAGCGGTGGAAACTTGCACCTGATACCAACAGACTGTTCTAGTGACAAGTGGGAAATTTAAAATCCACCGATCTGATTGGCTTTGATGCTTTTTTAAACGCGAAACCGACATCTGATTGGTTATCTTTGTGGCATTGAAAAGGTTCAGTGGGTCCTGAATTTTATTTTAAATTATCTATAAAAAATTATTGTTTTATCTTTACCATTTTTTAATTTTGAAATGCATGAAAAGCTCTCCTATATCATTGCTGAAGCTAGTGAACTTGATTTGTTGGATATCAACCTATTTACGTTCGCTGTTCATAATTTTTTCAAAAATTTTCCACTTTTGTCAGTCTCAATATTACGTCACGTTGCTTTTAAAGTAAGAGTGATATCAGTCCCCTTGAATACCACTTTGAAGATAAGGAAACATATTCATGCTATCAATGAATTTAATCGCAGAAAATCTTTTTTAGTTCTTAATTCTCTTTCATGCTCATTATAGTGTTGGGTGTTTTTAGAAAAACTGAAATTTGATAAATGTTCCCTCTTGTGTGTTTTTCCCTTTATAATTTGATCTATGTAATATCAATTAAGGTAAAAGCACCTGTAACAGTCACCTCTTAAAAGTGCTCCAGTAATAACATTCAGGTCTTCCATAATTTCATTAAAATAAGAAGATGGCAGCACCAATTAAGTTGTTTTAAACGCTCTCTGTGGTCTCAAGGATGAACTAAAATACAAAACGACTTACGTCGTGCGAACACGAAAACGATTCGTGCTGCCATCTTCTTTTTTTAATTGAATTACGGGAGACCTGACTGTTACTGCAGCACTTTTTAGGGGTGACTGTTACTGATGCTCTTACCTTATAAAGTTTCCAAGTTCTCAACCCTTACTGCAAGACGCTGCATTATAATCCTTTAAATTCAGACAAAAGAAAGCGCTAGAAACAATAATTTGAGTAATTAATACTAAT
This sequence comes from Trialeurodes vaporariorum, assembly GCA_011764245.1. NCBI lineage: Eukaryota > Metazoa > Arthropoda > Insecta > Hemiptera > Aleyrodidae > Trialeurodes > Trialeurodes vaporariorum. The sequence goes on along the minus strand of VMOF01000111.1, from coordinate 63,744,104 downwards.
TTCATGTATATAGAAGGTTTATTGTCTGGTTTATTTTACTCTCTATCTGTACCTGAATAAATTTATTTCCAGCACCTGCCAGAACCTTTCGGCCCTCATGACAAACCTGACCCCCTATAATTATCGTCTACTGCATCAAAAACACATTTTACTGTTTTTCGACCTCTTATCACTTGTTTCTGTGGGTCTGTAGCAAAAGTTTGCAAGTTAAGGTACATTCTTGTGTAAAAGAACTCTCAAACATAGGGAGCATCAAAAGGTTCCAGGATCGACTCACAAACTCATTAAATGTGTTGAACAAAATTCAACAATAGTGGTCGATTGAGCATGCTACAATGAGGGTGTTCCACCTGATTGCAACTTCTTAATTCTTATACTGAGAAAAGTGAATCATTGTAGAAAAAAGCTGCGATTTGATGGGACTCGGGGGACTCCTTGTATGTAATCTGCTCCTTTGACTGCAATCTTGAATTTATCAAAAATGCCTGTAGTAGGTTCATTAGTGGACTTTGAGACTTTTTGATGCTTTCAATGTGATTTTCACTTGATTTTACATCGGAATGGACTTTTCACTATGCTGTAGCAAAAGTTTGCTACAGACCCATTGTTCAACTTTCAAAATGGTGCCTAAAAGTCTGAAATTTTTCTAATGCATTGAGTGTTTGACCTCTAGAAGCCATTATTGTCTTTATCCCTTTAATTCTGCTCCACTGAAGGAAGCAAGATGAGCGAAGGAAAGTAACTTCAAAAGTTACAGGTTTAATACTTTTATATAGGAAGGTGGATGAAGGATGAAGCTGTAATTGGGGAGAGGGAATGGAAGTAAAAAAGGTTTTGTAGACACTGTAAAGCACATTTTCGTTATTTGAATGGATGATGCATATGCAATTAAGGCGGTAACTGGAATAAGGGCCTGTAGGCAAAAATCAAGTCTTGAGAAAAACATGCAGCTTTAAAGTTTTCATCACCAATGTATATGATCCACACTACCTTCAATCTTCTCTCCTTCCCTCAAAACTTCATATTTTTTCACGAAATTTTGAGGATGACTATTTGAGGGTATGACAAATGGATTTACGTGTTCTCCACAAAAAGGGCCCATACGCCTATGGGCCCATTATTCCAGCTACCGCCTCAATTGTATCCTAAACAACAGTTAAAGTAGGTATTGATGCTGTGATCAGTTTTGGGGGGAGGGGGCTAAGGGGGTCAGGAGGTTTTGATGGAGGCTCAGGATTTGAATTGGGACGCTAAAAGAGTAAATCAGACATTAAAACTCCCACCATGCATGAAATTATTTCTACATTCCATGTTCTTGATTTTTGATTTTTTTAAATGAGAATTTTCTTGTTGGAATTTACTGCTAAGAAGGAATAATTGGGAACTATTCTCAGAGTACTCAAAAACATACAGGAAAATGTGTAGACACACAGGAACAGCCTTACACAGTGGAAGCTCACTTTCAATAGAGTGCAATTGTAACATGTAATGAGACATTCATAAATCAGTTAAATTAAAATGAAGTAAACGCGGGGCAGGATTAGACAAGTACGTAACTTGATAAAAAAGAGACCGCAATGCAGGAGTCGCAAAGCCACTCAATTTCTAAAAACAGCATGTCAGCGAAGTCTAAAGAAAACATACCCTACACCAAAATCCCAATCAGTTGAAAGTGATAATTCCAGAAAGTATAACCAGCAGACCCATAGGGATGTCAAGAATCTATGAGAGATTTACGGAAGGAACAAATACCAGAAGCAATATCAACAGGAACAGGACATTAACAGGAAAACCAAGAGGAGAGATACACAAGAGTCCGAGCAATTCAGACACAAGTGTCTGATAAGACAGTAGCTTGAGTCGCTTGTAACCATAAAGCAATACTTCACTTTTGGTAGTAAGTCCTTCCTACACAGTATCTTATTCAGAGAGGTATCGCGGTGTGTATTCCTAATCTAATTACCTTCTAAAAAGTGCTGGTCTGCAATTCTCTCTGAAAAATGGGCACAATAGCTCTCCCCTTTAAGAGCTGTAGGTCTTTCAAACTCTAATTACAATTAATTTAATTCGAATTCTCATGCAGGCACAATGTGAGGCCTTGAGATAAGGGTGAAAGTTGACATAAAAATTGAAAATGTCTTATTTTACAGTAATTGGATCAATATAAGTGGGAAAAACTCAACGGAGCAAAAAGTAATGTTCACATTTCTGGTTTTTTGAAATACCTTATCATAGTGTTAAATATTTTTCTTAACCATGTAATTTAATTTTTACCTCTTATTTTTATTTTTTATTTGTTTATTTATTATTATTTTTTTTTTTAAATAATTTTATTTTTATTTTTTCACTCTACCCTCACTTAAAATTGTAAAAAATGTAGATGAAGTATGAATTTTGTAAAATCTGAAACTTAGTTTACTAATAAATATGTTGTCCTATAAAAAAAAACAAAAAAACAAAAGTTGCAAGAAATATAAATGTTTATATTAACTATGTGCTCTTATTTTGAATTCCTTCAACGCTAATAGTTTGTTCAAAATATCTTATAATTTCCGAAAGCCTATGGAGCCCACTTGACTTTGAGACTTTATATTTAAAATAATTGTAAAAATATGCAAAATATGCGTCCTATATCATAGGTTGAAGATACTTTGAGCCTCAAAAGAATTTCTTAACTGTGTAAAAAGTTACAAATTAAATAATAGGACTGGGCTGGTGTGTAGCCAACGCAGCGCGTCTCTTCTGTGGTTAATTTTGCCCAAAATGGAGTTGGACCATCTCCGCAACCAATGGCTGAAATGTAGAAATAGTTAAGCTGCCTAGTTTAAGAGAGAGCTCAAGGTTAGTTTTGTGTGGTATTACTTTTGATATTTTTCTCTTTCGGCAGTAATTGTGATTATGGCTTCTGAAAGAGTGCATCTGTGAGTCAGTCATTGATACCAGATACATGATTGCAAGAGGCCAACTGAATTTTATGAAACCATCAAAGTTATATTGATACATAGAATTTCTATACCATTGATCCATCATATTACAAAAAATACCAAACTGGCTTATTTTTCCAGTATCTAGGTATTATACACTACTACAGCTAGGAATGCTAGGTACCTATCAATACTTTGATAGTCTCATAGTATTTAGTTGAATTTTGGCTTTTGTTATCCAGAGCAGTTTTTTAACAGTTTCACTCTTTCAGAGCCTGTTATCACAAATAGTACCAAATACCCGAATAATACCGAAATCAATACCTACTGTAGGTACTCTACATAACAGTGGGCTGTGCGCAAACAAAAAAAAAACAAAAAAAAAACAAACAAAAAAAAGTTTTCACAATATTGATGAGAATACCGAGTATGACGGAATTTTCAAAATATGATGAGAAGAAAGAAAATCAGGAAAAAGTCAGGGAATTTTAAAATATTGAAAAATACTAGACACCCTGCATTGAGTGGGAGAGAGAAGCCGTTTTCTGAAAATGGTTTCTCTCTCTCGTACTCATTGTTGCTCATGGGTAGCAGTTGGCAAGCGGGCCGCATTCGATGCCATAAGACGTCATGAGTGGAAGAGAGATAACGTTTTTTGTGAATGGTTGCTTTCTCGCTCTCATTTTTGCTTATGGGGACTAGTTGGCAAGTGACGATGACATTCGGCGACACAAAAGGATTTTTTCAACTTTTTTGGGACGTATGTTGATTTTTTATCAAATTTAAATTAAGTTGTGAAAATTGCACACACACAAAAGAAAAAAAAAAAAAAGGCAACTTTCAGATTCCATAACGCAGTTTGTCGGAGAAGTTTTGTCGTGAGCTCGTTTGAAAGCTGTGATAAAGGCTTTACAATAATATATAACAACTTGGAGTATAGGAAGATAAATTTTTTTTAAAATTTTAATTTCTCAAAATTGGATATTTTTAAAATTTTCATAAAATCACTTGAGCTTGATATTACCCTAAAAAAATATCCTGAATGTTTCATCGTGGGATCGGAAGTTGTGCAGAAAAATGTAACTTCGAATCCTGCTTCAGAGGCGGGCAGGGTGGTGACTTGGTGAGGCCTCCCGAAAAAACAGGAAGTCGAGATAGTCGACCCGGGGGGGTAGAAATTTTGCTGGTAAAATTTTAGGACTTTTCGAGCCAGTCAGTTTGCAAATAGATACCTTTTTTTTTTACTCTCTCACTCTAATGAAATTAGAAAAATTGAGAAAGTATTGCGATGGCGCAGAGCTTTTCAAGGTATTTTGTTGCGATAGTTGTCCTCTCACGACAAAATCAATCATGAATGTAATGGCCTCTCATCATGTCTAATACCATCCATAAGAACATCCTTCCATCATATTTTCATATTTCTTAACCCTTTCTGACTTAGAGAGATTTATGTAAAAAAAAGTCTGTGGCGTCTGTCCGTCAGTCCGTCACTCCGTACCTAGGCATAACTTTTGAACCATTGATCCTTATACATCCAGATTTTGCACAGTTGTTGCTTTTTTGATTCCCCAGAGGTGCTTTTTTTGTTTTTTTGAAATTTTGATTTTTAGGGTAGTTAAGAGGAAAAAATGATTTTCATTAAAATCAATGGTAAAATGAATAAAAATGGAATAATTCAAGTTTGGCTGAATCAATTTTATTGAAAGTTTGCAAAAAAAATCTATTTTCAGCCTACTATAGAATAAACCACTTATAGTTCCTATATTCATTCCTTAAAGCTGTTTAAAAAATCTAAATAAACGCGCTCGAGCCAAAAAATAGAATTATCGTGAGAAATCAATCTTAATGAAACTTTTTACACACAATCTACTATCAAAGCACTAACATATTTTTCTCTCTTGATCACCATACACAACTGATTAGACCTTTTCAAGAGGCAATATAGGTGCGATTGAGAAAAAAATATGGGTATATAAGCAAATAAAAACATAATCTTATTATTTCGGATATTGCAGGTTTGGTCCAATGGATTTTGAAAAAATCTGGCAAATAAAAACTACAATTGGTTTACAAAAGAAAGTAGCCCTTACAGTTACAATATACAACCCTTAAGAGAGTTTAAAAAATCAAAATAGGGTGTTTGACCAAAAAAAAAGAATGAAAGTGAGGAATTAATTTTAAACTTGGAGTCAATCATCATTGATGGGATGGATTTTGACAAAACTTTGCACAAACGTACTGTGTTAAAAAAACACACTAAACACTGCACTGTGTGCACTAAAATATTTTTCTGGTACAGTCCTCATAAAAACCTTAAGACCGTTTCGAGGGGCAATGTAGGTACGATCGAGCAAAAATATTTTGAAATTAATTGTAAGCAAATATTAAGACGAACATAATATTTGGAATAAGCAATTCAAGTATGACTCAATTAAGTTTGATGAAAATTGCATCAAAACGTTTGCAACCAGTCTAGGCAGAAATTTCTTTTCAATGTATAGCTACAATATACAACTTTTAAGTCTAAAGCTGTTTAAAAGCAATATAGGTTTCATCACACCAAAAAATAGAATATTCAAGGAAAATTAATTCTATAAAGAAAAGTCAATCAAAAATGGCTGAATGAATTTTGTTGAAATTTTGTTTGCACAATCTACGACTTGAGCACATCTTTGGAGGGGGGTTAATCTATTAAACAAAAAAATTATTTTGAAGATCCACAGTTTGAAAGAAGAAACCAAACATAGTACTCAATGGAGGAAATGCAAGAATCAGTACATTTCGACCTCCTATAAAAACTAAGGGAAAAAAGAAACTCCCAAAAATAGAACAAAGAGCAAATGTAATGAATGCAGCTCAAAGAATAAAAACTTATTGGAATCTGGAATTATTCTAAACCCTGTTATAAGCAACATCAGATTAAGGCTCTCAATTAGCCTTCAAAGAACAAAATAGGCAACTATTCCTACAGCTTCTCTACAAAATTGCAAACTCTTCGGATTGAAGGCAGACTTATGTCCGGAGGTGAAAATATTTGAAATTTGAGGGGGGTTTGGGGGTCTCCCCCAGAATTCTAAAGGGGGGTCTGGGATTCCCCCCAGCATTTTAAAGGGGGGTTTGGGGGTCTCTCGTAGCATTCTAAAGGGGGTTTGGGGGTCTCCCCCAGAATTCTTTAGGGGGTTAGGGGGTCTCCTCCAGAATTCTTTAGTGGTGGGGGGGTCTGGGGGTCTCCCCCAGATAAAAATGGTGTGAGAAAGTGTTCGTAGGGTATTCCCTACAGTTTATTTTTGTTTTTTGTTTTTTGTTGTTTTTGTTTTTGTTTTTTTGTTGTTTTTTTTTATAAAAGTGTTTATCGAGGTCAACCTAGATCAATTTCTGTAAAATGGTCCAAATTTTAAAAACTTTGGGTGACAAATTCTGTCTACAATTAGCTGGACCGTTCGGTAGGTAGGTAGGTACTTCCCTGCGGATCGATGGAATTGAGATATGTGTCAATGGGGCTCCTGCAAACTTTTGCTATGAGCAAATGAATAGTCCATTCTGATGTAAAAACCAGCAAAAATCACGAAAATCTCACTGAGAAAGTTTAAAATTCAGTAATAAACCTGCATAACTACATAAGTGGCAAGATCGTAATGGCGGTTCGACGCAGGTATCATGGGAGATTCCTATCTAACATGCCACTTTCTCTTTGGACAGAGGTATGTCTCAATTTAGATAGGAATCTCCCATGATACCTGCGTCGAACCGCTATTAAGCTCGATTCTGAGAGTGAATTTCGTGATTTTTTAGTGTACTCATCGTCTTTTTTACAGGTTTTTATGCTAGAATCAAATCTTCAATCCCGTGTGTAGCAAAAGTTCGCAAGAGCCCCATTTCTTTTCCATGTAAACCTATATCGGAGACTTGGAGAAATCAATACCCGCACATGGGGTTTAGTTGAATTATCAAATAATCGATAAATCGATACTTTTGCATGGGTTTGAATGGAGAAAACCTGTTTAAAATCAATCATTCTAGAGCCGACTCTGCTAACGGACTCTAAAATCGGAAAAAAAATCGAGAGTCTAGATGATTTTAAGAAATCGTCGTGTGTCGCTCTTTTTATTATCCTGCTTTACCACGTTAGCACCAGCCTGCGACCAGTAGCGAAGCGTGAAATTTGGCAACAGTGTACGTTCTGCATTTAAACTTATTAAAAGAATCGAATGCTTCGGCCATTGGCGATGACCAGACGTTTCGATCTTTCTAATGGGTTTGATGGGGTAAATGGAAACGTTGCCAAATTGCACGCCTCGCCACTGCCTGCGACCTACTCAGGAACATTAAGAATGGTTAATATGAACCCGAGGACCTAGGGGTGACTGTTGACACAAAACTAACATTTATGATATAGATAGAGGAGCCTGGATAAATTCAAGCCCGATCAAGAGAGAGAGAGAGAGAGAGAGAGAGAGAGAGAGAGAGAGAGAGAGAGAGAGAGAGAGAGAGAGAAGAGAGAGAGAGAGAGAGAGAGAGAGAGGGGGGGAGGATTGAGTTGAAGCAAACAAACAGAATTGAAGACAGAAAAGCGATGAGGAAGGAAAGCGCGAGTTGGATAATTGGATGCTTAGCAACGTTATGGACGATAAGCACAAAGCTTTAAGCAAAACACAGGAGCTGAGTCGAAGCGGAAAGCTATGGGGGTGGAGTCCTCTCTCGGGTCCCTCTATGCTCAAAAAGATATCTCGACAATCTCTCCGGTTTGGATCCTTCCTCTCTCTTTTCTTTCTTTCTCTTCTCCTCACCCCTCTCCTTCCTCCTACTCACTCTCCTCTCTCTGTCCTCCCTTCCCGCTTTCGTCACAATTAGGGCGGATTCGATATAGAATATCGCTCAGACACCTCTCAGCCTGTTAGCGAAGAATTGAGGGTTTAGCCGCGAGTATTAGAGACTATATCCTCTGGCGCCCCACCTAATGACTTTTCCATGTATATTTAATCTTTTATTTTCCTTTTCATCAATTCCCAATCCAAGTGCTTATATACTCTCTCAGATTCTCTACAGTCCAGGTCTTCTCAGCGAAATGCTTTTTAAAACTCCTTCGCCTCCTCTTCTATTTCTGGAAACCAGCGAAATCTGACAAATCTCAGAGTGGCTGATACTCGTGTTTCCAATAGAGTCTTTAGGACTAAATCTGCCTTCTTTCTGACGAAACGGAAATCCAATGCGTGATAAAGTATTGCGACAATTTTTCATCGCTTTCCGTCGAAAGGACCCGACCTTTTTATTGTGTCTTCCGTTTTTCCAAAATGCTTTAAAACGTAGGTAAGAGGGAGTCGTAAGTTAGTCTTCCTATGAGATCCAAGTGACAAAAGTTTCGCTATATAATGCTTTCTAATTCAAAATAATGCGCAAAAATGCGTCTTTTATGTCATTCATTAGTTTTCAATGACATATATTTGTACGGTGTCTTTTAAGGTGGTTCCAGGCGAAACCTTTCCAGATTTCAATCGGATGTTGAGTTGCGCCACTATTCGGAAAAGTCGTGTTTTTGGCATTTTAAATTGAAACCGAAGAAAAATGCAAAATCCAATAACGTCAGCACCTGCAAAAAATTTGTACGGATTTTTTGATCCCGAAACGAGCTAAATTGATCAAGAATTGAAGCTGTAAATTATGAAATTTGTATCGCCATAAGCTTAGTGAGTGAGAGTGAGTGCGAGTGGTAGTATATGTCTACCTACCTCACTTGCACTCATTGAGGCTTATGGGAAGTTTCGTATTTCACAATTTCCGGCTTTATTTTTGAGTGTTTCAGCTTGAAACTTCCAGGGTGTCTTTCTGAAGTAAGTATGCTTGCAGGTGCTGACGTTCCTCAAATTTGTGTTTTTAGCGTTAATTCGCAATTTTCAGCCAAAAACTGTTGACCTTTTTGAGCAGCGCGACGTGGTGTCTACGGTTGGAACAAATCGACCTCGCATGCTGATTCTGCTCGTTTGGACGAGATGAGACGAGATAGCGAGAATTGACCAATCCCATTGGTTTAAATAGAGTCACGAGACAGATTTGAAGTCATTAGAGCGAAGGATCGACGACATCCGAGTCATTCTTTTAAAATTCATGACTCATCGGATCGGATGTCGTCTTGCCGTTATAGCAGTTATGTGAGTTTATCACTGAATTTTAGACTTTCTTAGTGTGATTATTGTGTTTCCCGCTGGTCTTTACATCAGATTGGACTATTTATTTGCTTATAGCAAAGGTTTGCAAGAGCCCCATTCTAAGGTACTACGGCACCACCATAAGCTTCTTACCCTCTGCTGCATGGAGCTAAATCAGATTTGTGGGTAAAGTGTTCAAAATAGTGGAAGAAAGAATATACTTAAATAAATATATCGATGCCTAATAAGATCACGTGCTCAATATAAGATGAGGGTGTGGAGCGAGCCGGAAAGTCTGAATAAAGGCACACGAATACACTATAACGGATCCAGGAAATTGTCCTTCTCTCTCTTCTCTTATTAGAATGCGTGTGTTAGAAAAGGATAGAGAGGGGGCGAAAATCACGTGACTGCCCCTAATCTGTCCTTTTCTAGCACACACGTTCTAATGAGAGAAAAGAGAGAAAAACAGATTCCTGGATCCACCATTGCACGAATAAATTATTAAGGAAGGTAGACAGGAGGGAAGAAAACGTAGACGTCAGGACAATGACGTCAGTTTTGATTCTGGATCTGAATGTGTCTATTAGTGCGTGCACACAACTCACACAAGTTCGAAAGCAGAGAATGAGGTTATATAGAATGAAAAAATAAATGGGTTTCAAGAGACTCGTTTCGGGTGCACTATCTCTTTCGATATCGATACCCTATAGGTGTTTAGTCAACAGCTTATCCGAAAATATACTCTTGATAATCATATTTCTTTGAAATATGCCGTTCCATCGATTTAAAATTTCAGCTCTTTGTTTTCCTGATATAGTATATTGCGCTCTTTATTTTACTTTACTTTTATTTTTCTTTATTCTTCAAGAATATCAGATTTTCTGCTTTACTGACATTATTTATTCACATTAAAGGACGCATAGGCAGTGGCGTAATCTCTTAGAGGGGTGTGGTTTTTTTGCCCCTCCAATATTTGTGATTAGAGGGGCAACCTATCCCCCCGCCCTCCCAATTTGGATGACTTCTCAGAAAAGGACGGAAAAGAAGAAAAACCAGACAAAAATAAAGAGAGAAAGGAAAATTATAGAAACAAAGAAGGACAAAAATGGCTGTATTTAAACTTATCCTTAAAGTGCGCATAAGGTAAGTCTAAAATGAAAAATTCCTGTTTTGTCAATGAAATGAAAGAAATATACACGTCGAGTCCATTAACTTTTGTCGGTACAGTATGTGCAATTTTGATGAAAATGCTTAAAATATCGTCGGAGAGAACCTAAATATTCAATTGGGGAGGGGGGGGGGGTAGACCCTCATTCATCAGACCATCCCCTCCATAGTAGTTTTATCTGTCCAGAGGATATCTTGCCCCCCCCCCCCCCTCAAAAAGAATCTCAAGTTTGCCCCACTGAGCAGCATACTACATTGACTGACAATTCTTCCGAGATCGCCCATAAACATAGACTAATTTTATAGAGGCTCTCATTACAGCTCTTAACCCGATTCGATGAAGGTCCTTTAGGGACGCACTTTAAAACTGAAATTTTTTTAGCAGTTTCAATCGGGGCCCTAAATAGGTCACTTTTGCTACAAGCGATTTGATAGTCGATTTTGGTGTAAAAACCTCCAAAAATAACGATGTCAGCAATAAAAACTTCCAAAATCCACTCATACACTCGATAAACGCTTTTATTTGCGCGGGCGTAATGGTCGCTGAGGGTAGTAACAATGGGAGATTCCCATCTAACAATACTGTAACTCCATCAAGAAGTGACCAATAAGAGACGACTTTCATTGACACCGGTGTCACTAAGTGTTGCGGTACCATTCATCGGATGTGGATCATCACTCTGATGGCTAATTACTCTGTGAATCATCCTTGTCAGCATATAAAAAGAGACGAATTAAGATAGGAATCTCCCATTGTTACTGCCCTCGGCCACCATTACGCCCTCGCAAATAAAAGCGTTGATTGAGTTTAAGAGTGGATTTCGGAAGTTTTTAGTGCTGCCATTGTTATTTTTCGAGGTTTTTACACCAGAATTGACTGTTAAATCGCTTATAGCATAAGTGTGCAACAGCCCCATTTTAGGTATTAAATGGCCGAAACGATGGAGGTATAAGTACAGAGAGTGCACTGCACCCACCCGGATAGCTTAAATCCCAAGAAAAGTCAAAGTAAATGGCCTCTGCTCTGAGACTGCGACTGTATCAGAGTATGGCGTATGGCTTCATCTGATTCAATCCTCTGGCGCCTTCAATTTCTAGTTTATGCAAAAACCGAACCGTTGTGTAGGAACAGTTATCTCAGAACAACTCCATTGACTCCCGGTGAATTTAGGAGCAGGAGCTATGTTAAGCGCGATATAGCTTCGTTCGCTTCATCAGAGTCAACCCTCTTGCGCCTTCAATTTCCAGTTTATGCAAAAACAGAACCGTTATGTAGGAACAGTTATCTCAAAACATCTTCATTTATTCCTAGTGATTTTGAGAACAGGCGCTAGATTGAGCGCGATGGTAATTTTTCAACGTTTTCGACAGGTTATTTTTGTGGGGGGGGGGGGGGTTCCTCATAATAATAGAAGGATCGAAAAAAGGGAGCTTTTACTTGTCGAGGACCTTCGTAGAACAGGTTTTTTTTTGCTTTGCAAAATACATACTTAATGTTTTCAAAACATCGATGGCCTGAGTCTGCATTGCATTGCGCCGCCGCGTGCAAATTTTGCAACATTTCTTTCTAATCATTCATGTATACCCATGACAAAGGTCGAACTAATACAGATCACAGTGCACTCCCTCGAATCGATATTTTACATCAGTGGCGTAGCGTGCAATTTGGCAACGTTGTACTGTGTCTATTTAAATTCATGTGAAAGATCGAATGCGACCAACAGTTCGATCTTTTACATGAGTTTAAATGGACAAATGCAACGTTGCCGAATTGCACGCTACGCCACTGATTTACATGGGTGTGAATGGACAAAACGCAACGTTCCCAGAAAGTCAGACTGCGCGCGACGCTACTGTCTGAGTAAAAAAGCACTTTCATTGTGTTTATCATCATTTTTTTCGCGAAAGGCTGAAAGTATTTTTATGAAAATTCAACGAGAAAGTAAGCAAATATCGTAGTCATTTCAATTCTATTTTTAATTGATGCCACTTTAAGTCAAATCAGCAAGACAAACATTGTTATGTGGGTGGGATTTAAAAAAAAATAACTTTGAAGGTACTATCGACGAATTAAAGATTGTCGCGATATTTTCACCCTTTTTCAGTTATGGGTGCAGTGTGGGACTGATCTGCAACGGCTTTGCCGCCTCACCCGCACTGGCCTGTCACCTGCAAAGTGTGAGGAGTATGAAAAGTGGCCGAACCGGAACCTTGAAGGCGAAACTTACTATCTTGTGAAAATCTTGCGACAATCTTTAATTCGTCGATAGTACATCCAACTTTTCTTGAACATTCGCACTGTGCACATAATCGGCTTTGAACTTGGGTCAAAGATAGGGGGTTTTAACATTTAAACAATAAAACGCGCTTCAGTAAGAGTAAAAGGGGAGAGAAAGTTGAATGACCGTAAGAAAGGAGGCATGGTAGACGTTAAAAGAAAATACTTTTCATCGGCCAGACATCCCGTGGGCCGTAAGGGTAAGTATTTGCAGACAGTTATTGACGTTTGGTTATCTAGTTATCTACTCTTACGAGATTCGATTCGCAGAAAAGTGACCCTCGAAATCGGGAACTAATATTGTCATAGTATCAAACGTTTGATCTAGTAAGTAATTCCCTAGATCAAGCAGCAATCTTGAGCTTATAGTGTTGTGCCTGAGAAACCGGAATAAAAACTTTAAATTGCCTCAGAGAGTGAAGTTTCAATCCGTCTCCTCTTTAAAGAAGAAGAGAGCGAGCGCTGTGAATAATAAATAAACGTTCAATACACGCTTTCTTCGAAATGGATTTATTTCCTTCATGTTGCCCTTTTTTCTTAACGGTACAGATATGTATAGGTGCGGCATTGGGGCTCTTGCAAGGTTTTTAGGTACATGGACTGTCTCATCCAGGGCTGCCGTTTTGCGTACAATCAATGCTATTTGTCAATTCACCGATGATTCCACCGGTTGAGAAAAGATTACACAGATCAGTTCAGTGCATGACTGTAATAAACTAAAATACTCGCATCTGTAATATTTTCTCAACCGGTAGAGTCATCGATGACTTTAAAAAACTTGCGGATATTTTAATTATGCAACGGAGTTTCCACCGATTAAGGAAAGATTACAGATCAGAGTGTTTTCGTGCATTACAGTCATGCGCTGAACTGAACTGTGTAATCTTTTCTCAACCAGTGGAATCATCGGTGAATAGAAAAATAGCATTGATTATACGCAAAACGGCAGCCCTGGTCAGTGGTCTCATCGTTTGTACAATTCTGCAGGGAAAACGATGGGCTTATTAAATAAATCTAAATTTCAGCCCTTAGCGAGAACTTACCTCAAGGCTCGGGCGCGGCTATTTGTGTACGGACTACACAGGCTTTTTCCACTCCCACACACAGTGGCGCACCCCGGGGGGGCTATCGGGCTAACAACCCCCCCCCCCCCGAGTAAATTTCTGGGCTAGTCTATAAATAAACGCCGCACTCTGAATTTTGTGATGCTAACAAAATTGATCTAGAACCTTTGACTTTTTTAGCCCCCCCCCCCCCCCGAAATGCTGGGTGCGCTAGTGCAAGGGGGGTTTTTGATACATCACCTTTTTGCCCATATGATGAGTGAGTTGTGATGATTGAAAGAGCCACAGTTGCAAAATATATGGAAACCCTTGAGGGCGATCGAGTCCATCTGCCAAGCTGAATCGATGGAGGGGTCACAAGGGAGGTTTTGGAGACATCACCTTTTTGCCCATATTATGATGAGTGAGTTGCAATGATTGAAAGAGCTACAGTTGCAAAAGATATGGAAACCCTTGAGGGTGAGCGACTCCATTTGCCAAGCTGAATCGATACAGGGGTCACAAGGGGGCAGTGGCGCACCAAAGGGGGCCAGGGGGCCAGGGGGGGCTGAATCCCCCCCCCCCCCCCCAACCGTGAATATATTTCCGGGCTGATCAATAAATAAACGCCGCACTCTGACTTTTGTGATGCTAAAAAAATTGATCAAGAATCATTGACTTTCTTAGCCCCCCCCCCCCCAAATCCTGGACGCCACTGCCCACACAAAAGAACATATACTTAATCTCCGAGGTAAATTAATGAGGTAATTATATTTGGTTCGAAAGGAGATAGATCCTGAATATTTTAGAAAGTGGTAATACTTAGGTAATATTTTAAGAATTGAGTTCAATAAGGATATATAGATAAATAAATTATGATAAATTAAAAAATTAAAGTATTTATTGACTTGTTGAATAATAAAGAATGACGTAGAAAGATGGGGTGACTAAAAACAGTAATACAATTTTTTTTTTTGTCTCTGCCACAGTAAACGCTTCCCATAAAAAATCATAAGTCCTGAATTGAAATTGGTGTAAAAATCGTTGAAAAGTCAATAATCAGAAAACTTTGATCTTTTTAACAGACTTTTTCAAGCTACCGATTCATTTAGATTTTTTCAGTATCCATTCTTACCTGAAATAAATTTTACTTTCACATCCGTGAATTTCGCTATATATCATCCAACAAGCTAAAGCGATATCTAGAGAGGCAGATACATGTTATATTAAGTCCTATCTCTAAGTGTGACAGCATGGACGATCTGAATTTCGTTTGTTTGCCTCTTTTTTTTTAACCTGAAATCAAAAATTGTAATTAATATAGTATGCAGTAATATTCTGTTATGTGCCAGTTTCTTTATCGTGCAAATCTTTCTAGAAGGAACAGTTATATCGATTTCTGTGTCCAGATAGCCACTCTAAAACTCTTGCACTTTCATTTAAAACCAATTTCAAATGTATCTGTCACATTTTTTTTCTTTTTATTTAATTTAAAGGTTTAAAAAAAGTGAGGCAAACAAACCGAGCCTGTGTGAAAACCATTCATAGTTAAGAGATCTCGATCATGGCTGCCTCCATGACGTTTCAATATCACGCCCACAAATCCTCTCTATCGCTATAGCTTGTTAATATCGTCACAAAAAATTGCCTACTATGGAGCTGTCGCAAAATTTTGCTATAGGCTCATTATTATACCTGATAATGGGGTAAAACCCAGTAAAAAACAACGATTAGCGCACTAAAAAATCAAGAAATCCACTTCCAAACTTATACAATGCTTTCAAACGCGAGACTGTAATGGCGGCCGTTGCCGCCCAAATCTTACGTCAGTTGTATGCTCATTCTTCTTGCGTGGTGTTGCAAGAACACCTCGTGTAGATGGAGCTGATTGAAGATAGGGAAACCCAATGTAATCCGCGGCAACGGCCGCCATTACGGGCTCGCGCTTGAAACCATTTTATGAGTTTGGGAAAGGATTTCGTAAATTTTTATTGCGTTAATCGTTATTTTTGCAGGGTTTTACCCCATAGTCATCTATTAATAAGCCTGTAGCAAAAGTTTCCAACAGCTCCATTGCCATGAGGTAATGCAAAGAATCTGCCATTTCCCCAAGTTCAAAACAGCAAGGTTTGATTAAAGAGGGGAAAGACGAGGAGAATTCAAGATTACATAGCAAGAGAGGGGAGGAGCAATTGATATAGATGAGGAAGAAAAAAAGAACTTTGAGCGTGAAAATAGGGAAGTTGAAGTATATAGGAAGCTGTGAGTAATTAGAATTGTTTGCAAGGCGCCACGCCAGCGTAGAGAAGTATTCTAGTATCATATTACTAATGGACTACTCGTCGAACGGCGGAGCACGCGGAGGTGTGGCAGCAACTCAAAAAGTAAATACTCTCGTGTTCTGATTTGCGACCTCAAAATAAGCATCGAATGAAGCGAGATATTTTAGGAGGGAGAAGATGGATAGAATAGAAGGGAAAGCATTGAACATTGGCGGGCCCAGGAATCTGTCTTTCTCTCTCTTCTCCCATAAGAACGCGTGTGTTAGAAAAGGACAGCTTAGGGGCAGTGGCGTGATTTTCGCCCCCTCATTCTATCCTTTGCTAACACAAGCATTCAAATGGACAGAGAGAGAGAGAGAGAGAGAGAGAGAGAGAGAGAGAGAGAGAGAGAGAGAGAGAGAGAGAGAGAGAGAGAGAGAGAGAGAGAGAGAGAGAGAGAGAGAAGGACCCGACTCGGGTCGACCTCTTGCCTGAATACTTGAATGGAGCTCGATATAAAATGCGTGTAGCTCTTGCTTTTCAAGTCTAAGTCAGCCGAATCAAATCATGTTGAGGAGTTAACAAAAAGCTAATGGAGACCTCAGACCTCCTTAACGACTATGCCCCATTGTATCGGATATCTCCTTGGCTGCTGAAGATCTATTTAGCTTTCGGATTATGAGCCGTGAGCTCTTGTGCTCTTCAAATAGTCTTTGTGGCTCGCGTTTTCACGGGGAGTTTATAGGGAGACAATTTTTTTAAATGTACATTCAAATTCGTTTCTTCGAATTCAAAAAGTTTCTTTTCCCATCTTGTTTTTCTTTTTCAATCGAATCAACGGAGGATGCATTTTTTGAATTTTGGTCAGTGGCAGCTGCAGTCACAGCAATTCCTCGCTATCCGCGAGCTGTTCATACGTGAGTTTTGCGTATTTGCGAATCGGGCTGTTGCTCACTTCTGCTATAAGCGATTTAATAGTCGATTCTGGTGAAATAACCTCCAAAAATAACGATGGCAACACTAAAAACTTCCGAAATCCACTCCTAAACTGAATAAACGCTTTTATTTGCGCGGGCGTAATGGTGGCTGAGGGCAATAATAATGGGCGATTCCCATCTAACAAGACTGTAACTCCATCAAGAAGTGACGAATAAGAGACGACTTTCATTTGACACTGGTGTCACTGTGTGTCATCGGATATGTGTGTATTCATCGGATGCGGATCATTACTCTGATGACTAATTACTCTGTGAATAATCCTTGTCAGCATAGAGAGAGTGACGAAACTAAGATAGGAATCTCTGATTATTACTGCCCTCAGCCACCATTACACTCGCGCAAATAAAAGCGTTTATTGAGTTTAGGAGTGGATTTCGGAAGTTTATAGTGCTGCTATCGTTATTTTAGGAGCTTTTTACGCCAGAATCGACTAAATCTCTTATAGCAAAAGTGTGCAGCAGCCCCATTGCTGAAGGGTCTGTTGTAAACTTTTGCTACAGCAATAGAGAGATAGAGATTCAAATTCAAAATCGCGTATGGCCTCAAGAGATGTAAATCCACCCCCTGGTAATCACGTGACAGTCCCTATCTCCATCCTTTTCAAACACATAATGTGATCTAATGGGCAAAAAGAGAGACATACGAATTCATGGTTACGGCTATGCATTCATTCACCTACGGCAAAAATCTGGCAATTAAGAGCTCGATGGATGCTTTTTGACTTTGCTCGTGAACATTAAAACTGTTTCCTGGTAAAAAAATGAACGATCCTCATCTTGTTTCATTAAAACTGTTTGTTTTTTTATTTATACCCGGTCAACTTTTTCCGATGGTTCTCACTTTGAAAAGCGTCATCACCATTCAAAATGAGCTTAGTTCTCGGAAATTTATTCTGAATCTTTCAGGTTCAATTTCACTATCATCATAACGCTCAGTGAATCAATGAGCTCCCCATTCTGACTTTGTGCCTTTGAATAAAAGTTTTGCTCGCGTGCGAAACAGCAAAACGAAACAAAACAAAAATTCAACTTTCCTTTTCCTCCTCTTTTATTATTTTCTAAAGAAGAGAAGCCTCTAAAAGACTTTAAAGATAGGTGTAAAAAATATTTAATTACAAAAATAATAAAGAGCGAGTTGATTCTTTTTCGCTTCTCCTTTATTAATTGAAAATGCGGCGGACTGGTCTCGCGTTCCCTCCAAGGTTTCCGGGAACCAAGGGAATGAAATCGCAGAATGCTTTAATAACTCAATCTCATACTTTAAAGTGATCAAACGAAAAGAATGGAGAGGTGGACTGTTATAAAAGTTTCCTACATAGAAAGACAGAGAGAGAGAGAGAAAGAGAGAGAAGAGAGAAAGAGAGAGAGAGAGAGAGAGAAGAGAGAGAGAGAGAGAGAGAGAGAGAGAGAGAGGAGAGAGAGAGAGAGAAGAGAGAGAGAGAGAGAGAGAGAGAGAGAGAGAGAGAGAGAGAGAGAGAGAGAGAGAGAGAGAGAGAGAGAAGAGAGAGAGAGAGAGAGAGAGAGAGAGAGAGAGAGAGAGAGAGAGAGAGAGAGAGAGAGAGAGAGAGAGAGAGAGAGAGAGAGAGAGAGAGAGAGAGAGAGAGAGAGAAAGAGAGAGAGAGAGATAAAGAGGGGAGGAGGGAAGCGAGGAAGAAAACAAATAATTCCAGGAAATAGAAAGTGTTCTTTCAGCTACTTTCTTACTTTTTGGTAACTTTGGGATTGTTGTGTGACGTCCTTCTCAATCTCGAAGCCATTTTCTTTGATGAAAATCAAAATATTCAAACCTGCGAAAATTCGAGGGATATTTTTATAGTCTCGATATTTGTCTACCCCCACCAGTGGCGTAGCGTGCAATCTGGCAACGTTGTAGTTTTTCAATTTAAACCCATGAAAAAGATCAAAAAGATCGAATAATTGGGTGTTCGGTGAACAACTTCGCATTTGACCTTTTATATGGGTTTAAATAGACAAAATACAACGTTGCCGAGCTGCATGTTATGCGCCACTGCCCCCCACCGCCAACCCGCACCATTTTTAGATTTGTTCCGTTGCGCGTCAGACCGACGATTGACGACTGTCTCCTCTCTCTGTAATACGATTTAATTTGTCTAATGAATATACAGGGTGTTGCAGACCACCTGGTCAACTTTTATTGTGGTCAAAGTAAGGCAAATATGAAAATTCGGTGATACACGTGTAACGTATATCGACCCCGAAGAATTCGGGGATAATATGTTCAGCCCCCCAAAACCATCCCTTGGGGGTTATTTGGGGGGGGGGGTTGGGTATCCGTATCTCAAAAAAATCAAATTGAAAGGGTATATGTTTTGACATTAGAATCTAATACAGCATAAAAATATAACAAAAATTTATCATAGATATTTTTTTCTAAAAACCACCCTTTACTGAGTTAGGCATGGTTTTTGAAAAATGTAGGGGCAAATGTAGGGGCAAATGTAGGGGCGATTGACCGCTGTGACCCTCCAAATCATTGGATTTGAAAAAACTAAATAGGACAGACCAAGGGCTTTCTTTTGATGTATCACACACCTATTTTTTGTGAAAAAGGGTATAAGGCCCCCTCACACCAAAATGTTGGGGCTTCGGCGGGTCCTAAGTAAAAATTTTCAAGTGTAAAGGTATGGCTTGTGATACATCATTTGAGAGGTCTTTAAAGCCGGGTCCACACCTGAGCATTTCGCTGTACCGGCGTACCGTACATCATTCGCCCGAATGCGCGCCAATGTGGACGTCGCGCCGCACCGTATGAGCCATACTTGTTCGTCGAAATAAAAAAAATCTCCGCAAAGCCCACACCGCATGAGAATGCGGGCGAATGCTCATGCGCCGTGTGGCGCGCCGAAATGCTCAGGTGTGGACCCGGCTTAAGAGACTAAAAAAATGTAGCCCCCTAAAAGTCCTGAAAACTACCCTCTTTCAAAATGGTGGCCGTTTTAAGATTTGGGGGCTCAAGGGAGGACCTTCGGAAAAATGATCCAAAATTGAACGATACATAACTAAAAGAGCCTTAAATAGAGAAAAAGAATGGTTCAAATCGCGGGTCAAACCAACTTTTCAATCCAAAGTTACGGCTAATTGAAATTTAGGGGTAGTTGGGTTTCCCAAAAAGGCGCCCCTAAATTTCAATCGGCCGTAACTTTGGATTGAAAAGTCGGTTTGACTCGCGGTTTGAACCATTCTTTTTCTCTATTTAAGGTCCTTTTAGTCATGTTTCGTTCAATTTTGGATCATTTTTCTGAAGGTCCTCCCATGAAGTCAGCGCTGATATCTCAACGGGAAAGTCTGAAAAAACAAAATAAAAACGGTGAAAGCATTAAATGACTCCAAATAAAAAATTTAAACGTGTCTAAGTGTACCATTGTACGTACTCAAAAATGTCTCAAAAATTCAAAATACGGCCCGAGCATTTAATTTTTAATGAATTTAATTTTCAGGATGATTTATCCTGAAAGCTAAATCTCCAAAACACACAGGGCCACCAGAAGGCACCTCTTACATTGTACTGTATTATATTATTCATTGTATACAGCAAAACGAGAGTTAGAAGCTTGCCATATACTTCGTATGGCTAGCTTAAAATAAAAAAAAAAAGAATCATCAGTATCTTCCCTCGGGCCTTCGGATCTCAAGTCAGAAACCGCTAGAGGGACCTTATGGTGTTTTAAACTCTAAAAGTTGCGAAATCTCCCCGAAGCAAAGATTATAGGTTATAATTGCGAGACGCTGCTGCATGTAAAAGGAAAAAAGGACGAGAATAAGGAAGACGCGAAAAGGAAAACGATTTAGGTATAAGGAGCGGCAAAATATGCAAGTATGAGAAAACACGAAAACACGACTACTATCTCATAAACAATAAAGATATATCTATAGAGCTCATTCATGCTTCATGACACAAGTCCCGAGACCCGAATACGGCGAACAAAATGATAAACGCTAAGCGTCGCTGAGGGACCCCGGGAACCGTGCGGAAAGGCGTGGAGGAATCGTGCGATTGAATTTTTATTTATTCACATTAAAATAAAATAAAAGTGGGCGCACGAGTTGAGTGAGTGAAAGACCGGGGGCAAAGGAGAAATGGAGGAGAGGGTTGGAATGCCGCACAACAGTTCGAAACATCGAATTACCCGGACATGATTTTACGAATAAAAATGAAGATTCGGAACAGTGGCGTAGCCTGCAATTTGGCAACGTTGAACTGTGTCCATTTGAACCCATGTTAACGGTCGAATACGAAGGTGTTCACCGAACACTTAATAGTTCGATCTCTTTCATGGGTTTGAATGGAAAAACTACAACGTTGCCATATTGCACGCTACGCCACTGATTCTGAACATTAAAAAGCAAGGTAACCTAAAAATGTGTGAAATCATTCATTCCAGAGCTTAAAATGAGTCAAACAACATGATTTTTTTTTTTTTTTTTTCAAGAAAATGCCACATCTAAAATGTTTTTAAAAAACGAAAATTGTTTATGTCCAGCAAAATTAATTTTTCGAACCACTGTGTGCCTTGGGGAGGATACGAGATACGCGCACGAGGAAGCGTAATGCGGGAATAGGGGGTGGGATGAAGGAGGGGGTGGGGGGGAACGAAGCGAAGCAAAACGAAATAAAATTGGGGATGAAGCGAAATCCGGGGATCCGTGAAGTTTGCAAGGCGCGATGCGAAAGCGAGCCATGCTGGAATCGGCAGAGAGTCGAGAGATAGAGGAAAATATAATTATGCCCCCCGCCCGCTCTCCCCACCCTCCCTCCCTCCATCCCTCCCTGCACAGGCACTGCTACTCGTCCCGCCTTGCCGTCTGTCCCCCCCGTCAGTGATCCTGACAGAATCGCAAGCAGAAAGGGGATGATTCGAGCGCAAGAGGGGTGGAGACTCGGCTAACCAATCACACGCCGACCATTTTTCTTCACCTATTTACCAGATAATAGTTTCTGCCCCCTGCTTCTCACCGGATCATTCAATCTTCATGCCGATTCCGAAATCCGTCAATTTATACGGAGCACCCCTATCATTCTTTCGTTTTGTACCGGCGTGGACGTTCTTAATAAATGCTTTCGGATTTTATGAAGAAAAAAATAAATAAGTGATAATTACGACATCAATACCAAGTGTTATTTTTAAAATTCAATTAAAATTATAGTTTAACATTGTATTGAAAAAAAAGTGATGTTTGTGATCACATGAGTGATTGTTTTACAACGCGAATTTACCGTTTGTTAGGAAAAAAAATTCGACATTTTTTTTTTTCCACCCTATTTTTGTTCTGAGTTTTTCTTTGTTCGTTCTAATTTAATCACAAGTTAGTGTCATTATTAAGTGAGGTGTTTTCTGAAATACTGTGAAAGGAAAATTTACAAAGAAAAATGGGCCATCAAATAATTAAAGTTGTTTTTTTCTGTTAATTTTGAGATGACTAGATCATGTTGAGCTGAAAAAAATGTTGCCTCCAGCCAGCCATACATAATATTAATGTTGCGGGGGGAAAATGATAAAGAAAGAAAAAATGATCGAAACTTTATCGAGTGCGCGCCAAGAATCGACGCTAAACAAACCATATTTGATGTGCAACAAAACTCCGAAATCTAATTACAACGGAAATCGAAGTGCTACTATGGGCAATAGCAATTTTTTGGCGTTTAACTATAACGTTCATTGTAAAAACGAGCGGAGTTCAGGGCTAAGTGCCAGGAGCTCTTCGCCTACATCATTTAGGGACAGTCCGAACAATTCGTCTTGTTCCCGCGACGTTTCTGGCTCTCCGCGCATCAAAAGCGGCCCTTCAAGCCCGAAAACTTCGAGTGCCGCTGAAAATTGTTCGAATAGGGCTAGCCCAAATACCGCGCTCGCTTTGTGCAACATGATTGTTCCGGTAGGCATGGATAATCCCAGTTTACGATTTAGTGAGGATTTGAACGGTGGGTGTTGCTCAAAACAACGAAGCTCGTCGAAGGACAAATCAATGGACTATCACGATCAGGAAAGTTGTTACCAGAAGAAAGCCAACAATACCTCTTCGGTGTTCACCATCGAAAGTATCCTTGCGCCAATTGCGCCTTGCAAACCATCGGTGCCGTGTTTTGATGTCGAACCGGGATGGAATGTTCCCGGGATGGGAACCGGTTTAACGACGACATCGCCACCTCTTCTAAGGCACCCTCTACATCTTGGTCATCTCGCTGCAGCCTTCAACCCATCTGCTGATTTCTTAGGTACAGAATCAGAACATTTTTCTCTTATCAATTCCTTTCCCAAGTAAAAAAGTTCCGTGAAGTTCTATGACCAAAACTCCACAGGCCGCCATTATTTCCACGATTTTACGATTTCCAATATCGAAAATTTTACGATTCAGTTTGCCATCTTTTTGGCAGGTGATAAAATCAGTCATCATGATGATGATGGTAAGTCTGCCCAACTATTTATTTCCGTGCAATCAGGCTGTGGCATAGCCAGTGGGCCGATCATTTACTTCATCGTTAAACCTATCGTTAAGACTGTGCATGAGTGATTCTATTGGTCGAATATTGTAAAACTTAGCTGCTGCTATGGTAGCCATAGTTATAATGTCCGTTTTTTAAAGGTTACTCATAAATAGCCTTTATAAAACGAGGCTCTTAATGATGGTTACCATAGCAACAGCCAAGTTTTGCCATTTTCGACCAATAGAATCACTCGTAGACAGTTTTAACGATCGGTTTAACGATAAAGTAAATGATCGGCCCGCAGGTTAGTTAAAAAGAACGCTGGTTTTCCGTTTACAAGGTAACTGTAACCGTAACTGCTCGTACTAAGGGGGAGTTGAAATTGCCTATACGATACATTGAAGGCGCCCGAAGAAACCTCATCTTGTCAGTGTTTTCATCGATAACATGGACATGGACATGGACATGGATAAATCGATTTTCATGGACTCCAGGTCTGAGAGGGTTAATATTCACTGTCCCACAAACGTAGGAGAGCTAATTATTGGATCCCCACTTTCTACTCTAGGCTTGCTTTTTTTCATAACTGGTAAACTTTTTGCCTCAAGAGCCCCCCCCCCCCCCCCCCCCCCGGAGTTTGAGCTGGGAACTTTTTCGCCCTCCATCTCCACTCCCCCCGCGATATCTTGAAGAGAGAAAAAAATCACCTGATTGCGCGTCTGATTTATCCCAAAAACAAACGGGAATAGAATCAGAAGTATATTTATGTTTAATTTTATTTGTACTCTCGAGTGTTGCCGGATTTTAAACTAACATCTGGCAACAAGCGTGCTTCATTTCTAGAATAATACACTTTTTTTTTTAAACTCATGTACTAATCACATTGCTCAATTAAAATTTGCCTCGATGCAAAAAGAAAAATGCAAGTTGCAATCAGTAACATCATTTGGGTGAGGAGGAGGGATGATGAGGAGGATGATAGATTTACGCTAGGGTGTAATTATCTTAATTAAAGTTAGGAAAATAACTATTGCTTGAGTCTCTTAATCCGGCACTGAAAGGGTTAACTTGCGTGAGTAACGACCAAGGCCACCCCGACACGATTCGCGCTGTGGGGCGAATGACGCAACGGTGCCTATTCCCTGGACAGAGCGTCCGATTTGCGTAGATTTAGTGACATTTTGAAATTCACCGAAGATTTCACCGGTTGAGAGAAGATTACAGAGTTTATCAGTTCAGAGTATGACTGTAATGCACGAAAATACTCTGATCTATAATATCTCCTCAATCGGTGGAAACGCCGTTAATTAATAATTTAAAATATACCGGTTGAGAAAAGATAAAAGACGCTAGTATTTTCGTGCATTACCGTCATACACTGAATTAAACTCTGTAATATTTTCTCAACCGGTGGAATCTTCGGTGAATTTCAAAATGTCATTAAATCTACGCAAATTGGCAGCTCTGATTTCTCAGTAGCATGGTCACGGGGGGAGGGGGAGACTTGACACTAGTCGAAATGCGGGAAAAAAAGAGAATTTTACTTACCAGCGATATTCAGAACCCGGATTCTGAAGTCCGAGGAGCAAGAAAAGAAGAGATAAAGTAAAATCAGGATTAAGGCGCAAGAATTACAAAGGAAAGCGCGGCGCCTCATAAAAATCATGGAATTTGATGTGTGTTGGACATCAAAGATTTCAATTTATAAGTCAGGCTTCTGCGGACCAGACTCCCTGCAATTGCAGCGTTCAGCTTACCCGTCCTCGGCGATATCGAGGCTTTGTAGTTGATAGTATAATCGAGGAATCCAAAGTTGGATCGAACATTCATAGAATCGGCGAAGTCATATTGCACTTGTAAGATAAATCACGAAGATGACCTGAAAATTTTTTCTAGAGGCATTTAGTTCTTGATAAAAAAAAAATCACCTCGTCGTATTTGCCTCGAATATAGCTGGAAACTTATTCTTTTCTTGATAACTATATAGTATAATTACTATAAAAATTATAATGATAACTACAACTAAATTATTAATTATGAAAGGTTCCAATATTGAAATGGTGTTCTATGATATTGGTAAGCCTGCATGATTTATGATCAATTTACTGATTCCCTATAAAACAACTGAAAATCCCTTACTCATCATGTAGTATGTCACGAGCTCTGAACTATTTTGAAAGCTAGTAAATCATTCTTTCTTTCGGTTTGCGGCTCATCTATTTTTAAAATTTGCGTGATCTTGAGAAAAATTGTAGATTCCTCGCTTCAGCGTTAATTTTAACTCATCTTGATGGTTGCTATTTTTGCTGAAAACTTCATGAGAATATATAAACAAACCAGTCTTTAATATAATCAAAAATCGGGTTTTTTAACGTTTCATGGCTGTGGGAAGTTTTTAACTAAACTTTATGGAGCTGTTTTACTCTTGGTTTTCTTTTTATCATTTTTGTTGTTTTTTTTTTTTTTTTTTAAGAGACATCTACTTTTTTACGCCTGAGACCTGTAAAGTTGCCTGTTGCTTGTGGTCCTTTTGACCAAATGTTGATCTATTTCAGCCAATATATTACTCACTAAATAATTAGGAAATATTTTGAAACCTCTCATATGGCGGCAGAACAGAAAAATGTTGAGTTTTTGCGTTTAAATTTGTCGAAATTCTGATAAAGGTGTTTGTATAGAGAGTCGTAATATAAAATTTCAAACGCTTCTGGGCTTCCCTCCATTAGATAAGTTTTACTCACGTCTTATGATGAATTCAATGATGGAAAAGTATACTATTTAATCTCCATGAAAATCAAACCACGCGTTGCAAAAATATTCGTGGGATAAATTACAAGGGGTGTCCCAAAAGTACTGCACACTTTTGTCTGGGGGGCGAACGAAAGCAGATATCAAAAAACTGTTTTTGGCAGGCAGTTGTCCTAGTTATTACCTGCAAATCAAGACCAAATTCAGCTCTGTACGTTAAATATTCACTGAGTCACAACGTTTTGAAAATGAGATGTCGAGCCGACCCGGATTTTTAGCATATTTTTCGAGAAAAAAAAAGAGAGTGAAGAAATCAAGCGGTTTTATTTGTTTAAACAAATTTTGCAGAATCTTACCTAAAATGACAAAAATGTGATACTACTTTTTTTGCCGCCCTTTGGCACTGTGTTAGGCTGCCAATTTGTTCTCACCTCTTCTTCCCTTCTCTATCTCTTGCAGTGGCGGCTCGTGCAATGTGGCAGCAACGTATTTTCTCAATTTAAACCTATGTAAGACAATCGATCCTCAGGAGGTGCAATTGCACCCCCAAGATTTCGATACTTTTGCATAGGTTTAAATGGCAAAAAACATGGTTGCCAAATTGCACGAGCCGCCACTGCTCTCTTGAGAACTTTTGATTTTTTAACTCTCTTTTTTTTTCTCGAAAATCATACGGCTGTAAGAATCCAGGAGGGGTCAGCTCGACGTGTCATTTTGAAAACGCTGTAACTCAGTGAATATTCAACTTACAGAGCTCAATTTGGTCTTGATTTGTAGGTAATTATTAGGATAATTGCCTGTTGTAAATAGTTTTTTGATATCTGCTTTCATTCGCTTCCCAGACAAAAGTGTGCGGTACTTTTGGGACACCCCTCCAGTGGCGAGGCGTGAAATTTGGCAACAATGTATTTGCTCCATTTAAATTAACCAAAAAAGTCGAACGCTTCAGTCATCGGCGATGACCAGGCATTTCGACCTTTCTAATGTGTTTAAATGGGGGGGGAAAGGAACGTTGCCAAATCGAACGCCTCGCCACTGCACCCCTTGCATTATTATGTTATGGTCATTGCGTCTTGCAAAACGTACTTACGGCGTTATCACGGAAAATCGGTTTTCTGTGATATCTGTTCGTAATAGTGGGGAATGAAAGATACTATGTATAAGTATGCAATATGCAACACACCAAGAACAAATGTCGAATGTCATATTCTGTGTTACGTATTGCGTACCCTGGTCAGGTATCTTTGTCTCTGCTAGTACATACACATGATATTGAAATTGCGTTCATGAAAAATGAAGGCGCCTCGTCATCAAAACGATCCTTGACGACTCTGCCATTTGATAGTTTAGAGTGATGTGTATCTAGATAGAGGTGGATCCAGCCCGGGTTGAACTCGGCTATAGTGCGTTACCCCCACGGCCGTAGACGCCCCCCCCCCCCCCCCCCGGTGTAACTACATAAATATCCTGGGGTGAGCCATTGGCTCATTAATTTGTGAAGTCCACTGTGGGGTTAGGGAGAGGGATCCTGTGTCCTTGCTCCAAAATTTTTTGAAAATCCATCTTCTCTCCAAGACGCTATTTCAGACTGACTTAAACCAAAAACTCTGAAAATCAATGATGCTGTTCCACACTTTTGCTAATGAGCGATTTAATAGTTGACTCTGGTCGAAAAACTTCCAAAGATAATGATGATGGCAGCGGCTGTAAACTTCCGAAATTCACTCCTTAACCCAATAAACGCTTTTATTTGCGCGAGCGTATTTGGCTTAGGGCAGCAATATTGAGTGATTCCCATCTAACAATACTGTAACTCCGTCAAAAAGTGATCATAATAAGAGACGACTTTCATTTGACACCGGTGTCACAGTACCATTCATCGGATGTGGATCACTACTCTGATGACTAATTATTCCGTGAATCATCATTGTCAGCATAGAGAGATTGACGACATTAAGATAGGAGTCTCCCATTATTACTGCCCTATGCCACCATTAAGATCGCGCAAATAAAAGCATTTATTGAGGTTAGGAGTGGATTTTATCGTTATTTATTGGAAGTTTTTACACCAGAATCGACTGTTAAATCACTTGTAGCAGAAGTGTGCAACAGCCCCATTCAGACGAAGAGTCGGTACAGGTATTATTTGTTGCGCTTCTAAGAGCTTTTTTCAGTCTCTATTTATTTACGACTTTTTCTTTGATTTTTACTATTTCCCCATTTTTCATGTGAGTGACACCCAACCGTACAGTATTTTGTTCAGGTGTCACCCTCCCGGTGGGTTGGGTTCACCTGGTGTGTAACCCCGCGGGGGTGAAAGCCAAGCCTACATGAGATATCTCGGGGAAAGTCTCTGAATTGCAGTCTGTATATATATGTATATCATGAAGCAAGAATTTAGAACGAAACAAACGACAAATTTGAAGAAAAGTGATAAGAAATTCGTCGAACCATTACAGATTGCAATATAAAACGATGTCATTTTCGAAAACGGAAAGGCGCAAGTTTGATAAGTGCCCCTGTCGCGCGGAAATGGAGTAATATGAGATTCACTCGAGATCCTCGTGGAAAGTGGAAGGCGGGTGCCTCAAAAGCGAGCTTCGAATAGAAATGTGCGGATCCTCATATAAAAGTCCCATGATTCATAGCGCGCGTGCGGCCACATTTGCGAACGTCGCTATTTTCCTCTCAAATTCGCCGCCCGCCCGGGGTCTTTAAACAACGACGAAATATATGTTCCCTTCACGCTTAAAGCTCTAACGAGACAATATTAAAAGAAATAAACACTCGTGCCGAAAATAAACTACGTATCTTTATCCTTCTTAAGGCTCGTATAGGTCATGTGAAAGAAATCTATACTAAGGCATAGCCTTAGCCAGGAGTTTTTCTTTTCTCTCTCTTTGCCCATTTGACTACATGTGTTAAAAAAAGACAGAGATAGGGACTACAGTCACGTAACAGCCCCTGTATGTATCCTTTTCTAACACATTTGTTCAAATGGTCTAAGACAGAGAAAGACAATATCCTGGCTACGGCTATTATGCTTAGGTCCGAACGTAAAAAGTCGCGAGTAATGCCCCAGAGGAGGCGGAGATTTGAAAGGTAAGATTGCGGGGGATCGGGGGTGGCAGGGGGGGGGTCGAAGAAAAGCCGCTGGTAAATGTATTCAATTATTCTGATAAATTCGAGTCTTGAATTCTCCATGTTTATTTTGCGTTTGTGAAATAAAGAAAAAGGAGGGAGAAAATAAAAATCCGGTATGTATATTGTATATATACGTATATATTAACCGAAGGAAATTGTTTTCCAATTCTTTATAGGTATACCAGTATATAACTCTCACATTATATGTTCGCCGCGAGAGAGATCGAGGTAGTTTGGTATTTACAAATACTTACGTATTCTAAACTGGAGCGAAGCGCATGCATTCGTCGATGCGATGAACTCTACCGAAAAATTACTTGGTTAAAGTTACGTTTGCATAAAACAAGACATTTTTAAGTTTTTCGGTGTGTTTACTTCACTTCGCAAAAAAAAAGTATGAAAGTAAGCCTTAGTAATCACGATTCACGCGAGAATTCTCTTTTTATCGACATGAAAATGCTCTTTCTTATACGAGACTTGGTTCTTATCCCCCCGAGAAATTCCCCCCACTAAACTGTGATGTGTGAGCACTCTGGAGAAAGTTTATCGCTGAACTTTCCAAGTTTGGTCAAGTTGGAGATTTTCGTCCGAGTTTCCTTGATGACCACGCTTAAGCCCCTCCCACCATCTCACCTTCATGGTGGCAACTTTCACACTTAGCTTGGATCTGATATGGTGCAAGTTGACCCGTCATAATTTAAGAGATGTTTTAGACGCTAAAAATCTAATTTCATCCTGAGGATCGACGTTTAATGCTAACCTAACTTAAAACATATTTATTTTACATAGAAAAATGAAATAAAAGTATTAAAAAGATTTAAAATTTCGATTTGCGGAAAAACACATTGTAGTCAATGTGCATTAGCCGCCGGGCCACTGCGCGATTCTTTGTAATAATAATCGAAAAATTAATAACTCAAGATCAAGATCTTGAATATACAAGAACGCAGCCATGTAAGCCCCCCCCAAGCTCGGACAAGAAACCGCCTAGTAAAGCACTTTCAAAACTCGTTCAAATGCTGCACACTATTTGCACACTTTGCACTGTTGCACACTTTTACTATAAGCGATTTACTAGTCGATTCTGGTGTAAAAACCTCCAAAAATAACTATGGCAGCCAGCACTAAAAACTTCCGAAATCCGCTCATAAATTCTACAAGCGCATTTATTTGAGCGAGTGTAATGGTTGCATAGGGCAGTAATAATGGAAGATTCCTATCTTAATTTCGTCATTCTCTCTACGATGACAAATATATGATTCACAGAGTAATTAGTCATCAGACCATCAGAGTAGTGATCCACATCCGATGAATGGTACCGTGACATTTAGTGACACTTGCGTCAAATGAAAATCGTCTCTTATTGGTCACTTTTTGATGGAGTTACAGTATTGTTAGATAGAAATCTCCCATTATTACTACACTAAACCACCATTACGCTCGCGAAAATAAAAGCGCTTTCTAAGTTTAGGAGTGGTTTTCGGAAGTTTTCAGTGCTGCGACCGTTAGTTTTGGAGGTTTTTACACCTTAATCAACTATTAAATCGCGTGTAGCAAAAGTGTGCAATTCACTGAAAAAAACAAAGTTTAGGTACAACCGCAGCAGCTTTTTAAAATAGCTTCGCAAAGCAAAAGTTCTAGCTCTACCGGAAAAAGCTGCGGTTGTACCGAAAAACTCGTTCGGTAGAGCAACAGCCTTTCTTATTGCTTTTGCTCTACCGAAGTAGTGCTTCGGTACAACCGCAACTTTCTCCTGTTGAGCTAGAACTTTTGCTTTGCGAAGCTATTTTAAAAAGCTGCTGCACGGGAAAAAAAGATTAGTGAAAATAACCATACGGATACCTGATTTTGGCACCTGCTAGATTTTATGGTAAACTTGACCAGAAGTATGGTACATTTACCGATACTTTAAGTAAATTCGACATGCAATCAGGTAACATCACCTATTACCTAGCCAAAACATAGTATACTTCCGGTTAACATTACCATAACATCTAGCAGGTGCCAAAATCAGGTATCCGTATGGTTATTTTCACCGTAGTTTTTTTTTCCGTGTGCGGTTGTACCTTATTTTTGTTTTTTCCGTGAACAGCTCCATTGCATCACAAAGCTCCTTGATTAAAATATTGATTTGACACCGTCTTGTTTTTGCATTGTTCTTTTGTTTAGCAGCGGTAGCTTATCCAAATCTTTACCCGGGTTTCATGACGCAAGCGGCAATGGCAATGGGAGTGCATTCCTCAGGGCCACCCCCGAAGAGAAAAAGGAGGCACCGAACTATTTTCACGGAGGAACAACTTGAACAACTGGAGGCCACCTTCGACAAGACTCATTATCCTGACGTCGTTCTTAGAGAGCAGTTGGCCCTGAAAGTGGACCTAAAGGAAGAAAGAGTTGAGGTAAGAACACCGCTACTCACCCACTCATATGCTCGTATTTACACTTTGAAAATAATGGGTCTGTTACACATTTTTGCTACTGCTTTATGGCGGTTTGAATCCCAAGTCGAATCGCATGCAAATCTAGGGGCCAGGGCGGGTGGACGGGCCTAATTTTACCCGCGGTCAAACTTACAGGAGGTCCCCAAATTGCGTTGGAGTCGCGCAACGAAGTAGGTGAAAACAGGGGAAATAGACGGAAGGTAGATAGTAATAATAAAGTAGGAAAGTAAAAACAGGAAGGTAATCTGGTCAGTATCAGTACGATTTGGCACCTTTAACGGTAAGTATATGGGCCCCTGGATCATTGCGAAGGGGTACCTGGGGGCCCGGTTCATTTCAAAGGGGCTAGTTCTCGTACCAGATCCGCCTCACTGCATTAATTCAATTTCTTTCTGACAGTAAGTTTGACTCCTGTTGACATCTGTAGAAGAATAACATGTCTAGCGCCTTCAATCTATAGTATATGCAAATCGTGCACCGCAGTGTAGGAATATTTACCTACCTTTACTTAATTTGACTGAGCAAGCGTTGAGAAAGTGCGAGCGTTCCTTACAATTTGGTAGGTGACTTAATTGTTGAATAGTTAATGGTTTTACTTCTTCCGTTTCACGGTAAGGGCGCATGCTTTACGATTAGCGCGCGGGGGGAGGGGGCAACGTGGACGGGGTCCTTGCACAACTTTTAGAGTCAGCTTCTCCTCGCTATTATAATAATTGTTACCTATTTTTCGCTCGTTCCTTTTTTTCCAAATCGAAAAACTGGTTGCAATTAGGGGGTGAGTGAGAGAGTGTTTGTTGGGTATTCCCTACAGTTTATTCTTGAATGGGTCTGTTGCAAACTTTTGCTACAACAATTAAGAGTGAACAATCTAATGTAAAATTGCCTGAAAAGACCATTGGTAGCATCAGAAAGTCATAAAATGCAAT
This sequence comes from Trialeurodes vaporariorum, assembly GCA_011764245.1. Classification (NCBI taxonomy): domain Eukaryota; kingdom Metazoa; phylum Arthropoda; class Insecta; order Hemiptera; family Aleyrodidae; genus Trialeurodes; species Trialeurodes vaporariorum. Next base: position 63,711,583 of record VMOF01000111.1, on the reverse strand, counting down.
AGTAAACTCACAAGAGCCGTTCAATGAAATCCAATATGGCGGAGAAATATCGAGCAATTTGTATGCATACACCACGAACATCCAAGGATAGAAAAACTGACAATATCGATCACAACCAATTACAACGTAAACAAACACATAACCTCTACCTCCAGTGAGGTTATCAAAGTTGGCCATCCTTGGATGTTCACGGTGCATGCATGCGTACAGATTGCTCGATATTTCTCCACCATCTTGGATTTCATTAAACGTCTCTTGTGAGTTTACTATTGCATTTTATGACTTTCTGATGCCACAAATGGACTTTTCAGGTGATTTTACATTAGATTATACACTCTTAATCGGTGTAGCAAAAGTTTGCAACAGACTCATTCACTTGGTCTAATAAAATCAACACAAAAATTCGTATGGACAATATTCACTTTACAGTAGGATAGTCTTGTGCGTACTTTACTGCATCAGTGAACATGATCATATCTGTCCAAGACTTTTAATTCGATTTTAACCGCATTGAAACCCGATACAATTGTCAGTGGCCATGTGTATTCAGAGTAGCCTTTGTAAGGCGCGCGAGTTTACCCTCTAATCGGCCACTCCAGCTGCCTCGAAGAGATAGTGTTTAGATATACTCGTGGCACCTTCAGCTAACCCAGCCAAGGATGAAATATTTCGGTAAGGGAGCATCACCATCAGCCATTCTCATCCTAAATCAATAAACCTAAAACATGCGTTACACATACACACACCTACAAAAGACTCACTCAAGTGGCAACTGGACCAGAGGCGCTTGACGTTCAGCAAACACTTCTTATGTTTGTCGACAAGAAAAAATTAACAGGAATTCTTCTTGCTAAAGACGCAGCGGACAAAGGGACAATGATGTAAATAGGTACGCGGTGCGAGCTTGTGTACACGGCTGCTGAACTTAAATATACAGGGTGAACCAAAAGTCAGGAGCCACCCCCCCCCACTCAAACTCGAGAACGGTTTAAAATAATGTAACCAAATTTTGCATGTAGTCTTATATCAATAAAGAAGCACTTTTTAGGGGGATCATAGGTCTTATTAATAAGTCCACATGCAACATTGGTTTCGTCATTTTAAACCGTTCTCGAGTTTGAGTGGAGGGGGGGGGGTGGCTCCTGACTTTTGGTACACCATGTATACCAATATAAACCGCCGCGCGCCGCGCCAACGTCATATGCATCATCCATATCTTACCAATCTTAACTCCTCCTGACCTGACCCAAGAAACGGACCCGTCAGGCTGATTTTGTCTTCTCCAATCTTACGCTAACCTTAAATGGGGCTCTTGTTAAATGTTTCTATAAGCAATCAAATAATCCTTTGAGAAAAATCCAGCAAGAATTACGATGAGCACATTGAAAAAAATAAAAAAAAATTGGTCGCAGGCTTTGCGATTTGCCTAGGCGAAGAGCAAGCCGCTTATTTACATCAGGAAAAATTTAGCTCAAGCGTAATGGTGACGTACACAGTAGGTAATTATATCGAAATTTGATTTAATTCATTCTAAAGCTAATACGCTAACGATCGCACTGATATCCACAGATCAAATTTTTCTCAACTGGTTCATCGACCGTGCTGATATCCACAGATGAAATTTTTCTCAACTGGTTCTCTTTTTATGAACTTTTAAATCAATTGAAGACAGAGTTCAAAAACACTTATTTTTAAACACCGTAGGTTAAAAACTAATTCAAATAAACCAAATCTGATGAAATCAGCATTTTTGTCAGCTTATTATCTTTCAAACGAGCTTTACTAAAATAAGCGGCTTGCTCTTTCGCAAGCCGATTGTGATTTGCCTAAGATTGAAAAATTAGACACAAATTCCCCATGACTTCTACGTAGCTTCGCCATTTAAGAGCAAAGATGGCGAAACTTTGACATTCGATATCTATTATGAGGAAAGCAATATCAAACTCCAATTTACGCCTAAATGCTCAGTTTTTTATGATCTATCGATCCATGTATTACTCGATAGGGGTAGTACATCGGAAGTTTTGAGGTACCCCCCTCCCCCCGGGGACAAAATTTTAGGAAATTATTGGGGGCTCCCCAAAACCCTTGAAATGGGTGTTTCTCTTAGCCACCACAAGAAACATTTTAAGCGGTGGAGCTCCTCGAGTTTTGACGTTACATAAAAAAAAAAAAAAAAAAAAAATACAACACAGCAGAGACGGAATTCAATATGTCTTTCGACATTGAGATGCCAATGGTCTTATTGTATTAAGCAGTATAGCTGAAAAGTTCAAGCGTGCTTCTATTCAATGAGAATGAAATAGGATGAGAATGAATTCGAGGAAAATACGTAAGAGCTTCTTACTAAGAAGGTAAAACCATATACCAATTGAGATTTTGTAAGGTTTCCTGTCAGCGAATGGGTTCTTGGATCTCATGAAATTCTGCGGAAATAACGATGATGAGACTATTAAGAAACTCTAAAATGTACTCACGGTGGGGGCACAGAGTTCGAGGTTAGAAGTAGTCCATTCGCGCATGGAGTCAAGCCGCCAAAGACCAGTGGCGTAGCGTGAAATTTGACAACGTTGCGGTTTGTCCATCTAAACCCACGAAAAAGATCGAACGATTGGGTGTTCGGTGAACACCTTCGCATTCGATATTTTACAAGGGTTTTAATGGACAAAATACATTGTTGCCAAATTGCACGCTACGCCACTGCCAAAGACCTCCTCGGGATTTGAATCTCCCACGAATAGACATGAATCTCTCTCATGATACCTGCGTTATGCTCCGTCATTACGATCTTGCCATCAAAGCTGTTCGCCGAGCTCATTACTAAATTTTAGACTTTCCTAATGCGATTTCCGTGATTTTCGCTGATTTTTGCATCAGATTTTACTACTCATTTACTTATAGCAAAAGTTTGCAAGAGCCCCAGTTGACAACCCGCAACCGTATCCCCCTCCGTCATTTTTACGAATGTAAAACAATCGATTCTCCATGAGGCTGGCAACTTTCTCATATGAATCGATTATTCCACCCAAGTTTCAACTCGCACGAGCCGGCCACTGAGATCGTCCATGCAACGTCAGTTTGACCGTTTCCTTCAGTAGTGCTGGGTTTCATATCCATGCGTTCTTATACGATCGGTATCATGACCCCTCCAGTTGCAATTCAGTCGACCCGTGTCGCCAAACCAAGCATGAACATGGAAGAAATAGTGAGTTTGCTACTGATGGCGAGCAAAAGGAATAAAATAAAAATACAAAGCATGTTTCAAACATTTTTTTTTTTTTTTTTTACTCCAGCTTGGAAAAAGGGCTTGATACTAATATTTACTTTGAGGGAGGCAGTTTATTGTCCCATGTTGCAGTCTGCAGACCTTTTTAGTGTTTGATGTGTCACCTGAGGTAGTCGACGAAGTTTTGCAGACAAATATTTGATCTGAATATCCAAACACGTAAGTTTCGAGTTTCTGTTTGCCGAACAATTAATTTAGCGAAAGCAAAATATTGAATGACCAAAAAAAAAAAAAAAATATGGATTTTTCCTTTTTTTGGGATATCACGCATCAACCATGTTTTCGAGGCTCCATGATCCGTTTCAGGACAGTAAAATGTCATAGCTATTCAATTCAATGTCCCGTTGAAACCCCGATTGCCGTAAGAAGTAAATTCGTGTTTCAAGACTAACTCGTAGTTTTCAACATTTTGATTTGCTGTTCATAAGATGGGGTTAAGCTTTCATTAGAGGGAACTTTAAAATATCACAATTATTTTTAATCTTAAGAGCTATCCTTCTAGCTAATCGTAACAATAACCCCCCACCTTCCTTCAAAAGTGTAGGCTGACCTCGGCCCATGGGCACCCGCAGCGGGGGGCAAGAGGGGGCACTTGCCCCCCTGGAATTCAAAAAAGTCAAAATTTCACGGTAAAAAATGAAAGGAAATGCAATGTTAATAATAGGAGTAATAGTTAATTAACTTCATTATTTGTCTATTTTGTAATTTTCACTCATTTTTTGCAAGGAATAGTAGAATTAAGCATTTTCCTTGATACCATTTTCGTCTGCTGTCCCTTTATCTATTATATCAAACACGTCAAAATTATTACTATTATTTGATACACCTACCATGGCTTAATAATAGTATACCATTTGGATGAAAAAAAAAGTTTTCCCTTTTCCCCGGGGGGGGGGGGGCTCCCCCAGACCTTCCATTGAGGTTCAACAATTTTGCCCCCCCCCCTTAGAAATTTTTCAGCGGGCGCCCATGCCCGGCTCGGCCGATAATCTTTGGCATATTTCAATTTTGATTCCTTCAAACTAATACATACCTGCGGCCTAAGACTTTCACTTTTGGGTATCTAAAGCGGTCTAAAATAAAAATCCACAGCTTTAATTCAGTCTCATTGGTTTCAATCATTCGAAATAAAACTATAATAAAAGAAATAAAGTTCAGAAAACTCCAAGGATGAGCGGTCGGGTCTGCCTATACTCTTTTAAAACGAGCTGTTTATTTCAAAGGAGTAGGCGCCAGTGGTGACGCGTGCGCTTTGGCAACGTTCCTGTTTTCCCATTTAAACACATTAGAAAGGTCGAAATGCCTGGCCATCGCCAATGACTGAAGCGTTCGACCTTCTTGGTGAATTTAAATGAAGAAAATACATTACCAAATTTCACGCCTTGCCACTGGTAGGCGCAGCTCACCGATAATCTTTTGGGCAATTTTCAATATTTATTCCTTCAAATCAGAACAGAAGTTGCCTGTTGCTATGACCTTCTTCATTTTAAAGTTTTCCTCAATGAAAATCTAACGCTCAAATTCATTTTCATGCATTTTCACTATGTGTAATTTTTCCAACGTTGGAGAATTCCAAAGATTATCGGCCTAGATATGCCGGCCTCTAAACCATAGTGCCGCCTTCATTTAAGTATTCATAAGTCAAAATAAATAACAGCTTGACAGGTTCCTCTTCAATGACGTTCTTCTGCATCTCATAATAAGAGCATGCACTGAGAGAATTATTTTTTTAATCCAAGGTGTATTTCATTTGTGTCAAAGAAACTGCACAGTGAAATATTGACAAACGGGAAATTCCTGTAACCCAAGGAAAATGTCTGCTGCGACAAGTAAAAGGTTCCTTGTTGTGACAGTGATTCTCCTTCATGCAATCATAACTTTACTTCGCGCAAGGAAAACTGTCACAAGTAAACGTGTTTCCTTGTTTTTAAAGAAGTGGTTTCTCTCACAATCAGTGTGACATGTTCAAAAAAAGGTACCCGCTCATCAGAAAATTTCGAATGAACACAGAACTAGGTAGATAAAAAACTGAAACTTCCAGCACTCTTCGTGACTGGGCGAAACTTTCTATACCAAATCCACTCTCGCGAAGAAACTAACTTAACCAGATGGAAAAACATACTCGTTCAACCTGAAAGTTTCGTCGAGGAAAAACCCGGACTTTGAGAGCATCTCTTACGAACTGAAAATTAATTAGAGTTCACAGAATTAGAATCTCCTCGGATGAAGAACGTACATTAATTGTTATGCCGACATTCCAGTGCTGCTAAATTTGGCGGGAAATTCAAAACTTTTATACATTGCGTTTAAGCGGAAGGTAGAGGTAGTTTCAGAAGTGTAGGCGGACCTAGACCGATAATCTTTGGAATTAGTCAACATTATTTCTGATGTTACTCGATGAAAATGAATGAAAATGAAATTGAGGGTTCACTTTTCAACGAGGAACACTTTAAAGAATAAAGTCAGAGGCAAGTTCGGTTTTATTTTAAAGGAATTAAATTTGAAAATTCGCCAAAGATTATGGCTTAGGTCCGCTTACACTTCTGAAACGAGCTCTAGTGAAAAAATCGAAAAATCTCACTTTTCTTTACTGTCTTTTTGTTACGCATATCTAGACGAACATTTCCAGGTTTAATTTATAAATGTTTCGATAATAGAAAAGCAAAAAAAAAAAACCAATGAAACGTAAGAAAATTGATTCTGATTTTCATATTTTCATGACTGGTTCAAAGTGATTTCAACTTCATAATTTTCTGTTGCATGAACTTTAAAGCCCTCTCTTGAAAATAAAGGTTTTTCCATGTTCCGATATACTTATTTCAGAAACTACTGCACTTAGAAAGCTCAATTTTTTTTTAAAAAAAAATGTTCCTCTAGATACGCATAACACAGTGCATCTACTTTTAAAACAGCAAGTATGACCGTTTTTTTCTTAACCCTTCAACGACCAGGTTAGTTCAAAATAACGCCCCTGACCCGTTTATTTAGTGAAGGTAGTTAACTGTTCGTACGCGGAGGAGCTGGAATTGCCTATACGAAGAATTGAAGGCGCCAGACGACATTTTATTTTGTAAATGTTTTCATCGATAATTAATTTGATCCGGAATGAAGACCCGAATGATATGAAATAGACTTACTCGGGCTTGGCCCATAAGGGCTTAAAACAACAAGAGTACTTAAAATTTAGGGTTTTTAATACTTTAAGAAGCTCACTGACACAAAGTTTTTTTGAGAAAAAAATTTAAAAAGTTGATGGACTTTGTTAAGATACATATAAAGATTACCTGTACCCAATTGTATAAGTTTCTAGCTCTGAAACTTTGGCAGAAAATGGGACCTTAAGAAGGGTACTTTTTAAATTGACGAGATAGGCTCTACCCTCTCCCCTTGAAGAAAAATGCGTTTAATTAAACGCAAAGCGGCAGCCCTGTGACATGCTATAACGAGAAGTTTGAAGAAAACACGAGATGAAGAACGAACTTGGCGCACTCTCCTCTTTATGAAACCCGAAAATTCTTGCAAGTCGACTTTAAAATCCGAGTATGAATACGCAATCGACGCAACATGCATTGCAAGCGAGGATAAGAAAGTTGCGAAGGAAGTGTGTTCAGCGAGCAAGACACCGCGTGATTCGTGAGCCGAGGAAGGGATTGAGCCCTCACGCTTGTTATAAAATGCGAAAAAATGTTTTCATTATAAATATTATTCCAATAATTGCGCGGGGTGAAGATACAACGGAGATTCCACATTTATATTATAATAATTTAAAGATAAAAATCCCGCTGCGCCCGCTATGAGTGCGAGGAGCTCAGTGATTCTGGTGGTAGCGCGCGGCGCACTTAGGTCTGGGAATGTCAAAAAGTGGCAAAAAATCAGAAAGTAAAAGACCCAGTGGCGGCGCGTACAATCTGGCAACGGTGCAATTAGTCCATTTAAACCCTTGTCAATTATCGATTCTAGGGAGGGCACTGTGCACCCCCAACGTTCGACCTTTTTCATGACTTTAAATGGACTGGATGCAGCGTTGCCAAATTGTACGCGCCGCCACTGAAAAGACCTGTCCTATTAACACGACACTGCATATAGTGTATCACTGGTGTTAGGTAGATGATGTAAAAAGCCCTATATCAGATATTGTAATGTATATTTCGACTTATTTCAAATTGTATCACCAGTGTCACATCATAAGAAAACATAAAAACGGGCTCAAACATTTTCAAAAAGACTACCAGCACTCATTATAATGCATTTACTAATGAAAATCATGGTGGGATGGAAAATTTGACCCCGTTTCCAATTCAATCCCAATTTCATTATTTTTACTAAGCGTTTTGCATTTCCTTTTTGAAAAATCCAATCAAAGTTAAAAAAAAAAAAAACCCAAACAAAAAAATGTGAAAATTTTGATTTTTGTTTTCTTTTCCCGCCATTTCTTATGGTGTTATAACACTCGTTAAAAACGAGTAAAAAATATAGAAAAATGAGATTTTACACCAAAAAACTGGCCAATTATTTTTTTGAGTGCAATTTTTCCCATTTATTTGACTACCTAGTGTATTGAAAAATCAATTTTGGTTGAAATAAAAAATCATGCAGAGAAGGGTTAAAATTCTGAAAAAAGGAAAAGAAGAGTGAATTAAGTTTGCTATTGTGATCTATAACAGAAAATTTCAATGAAAGGGATGTAATTGGTTTGTACACCCGATTCGTGTATGATTATGGCTAGTTTTGCCATTTTTCGTGAAAAACGGCCGTTTTGTACGATACAACAGTTGAAAAATTAAGGTATGGGCAAAAGAGAGCGAAGGCTTCTACTTTAAATATGTTGTTACCGGCATCAAAATAAGTATATTGCCTCCCAAAGAAGCTGTCACTCGCTAGTGCTCATACCTAAAACTTAACTTAGTAAAAGTAATATCGGTTTAATTCGCCGGTTTTTCCGAAAAATCGCAAAACTAGCCATATTCATACACGAATCAGTTGTACACTAACTAACTATAAATATTCCTTACATTGATATTTTCTGTTTGATTAGACCTGCAAGCACACGCAATCCACAGTGTTTTTTTGTTTGGTTGTTTGTTTTTTTGTTTTGTTTTTTTATTTTTACTTTTTTCACACTTTTAATTTTTGACCATAAAGGGTGAAGAAAATGGCTCCCTTTCTCATAAATGTATCATTTATAAACTTTCAAGACCAATTCTAATCACAAAGAATACTCTTAAGTTGATTTCAGGCAAAAAAAAAAAAAAAAAAAAAATCAGATTTCAATCCGATGAAAAGCGCCACGATAGTCTTTTTAGGGAAAATTCGTGTTTTTGGCATTTTAAAACGAAAACAAAGAAAAACGCAAAATCCAGGAACGCCGGCACCTGCACAATGTTTTATGTTTTCATGGATTTTTTGAGCCCAAAACGAGCAAAATTGCTTTGCTTGAGATTTTAAGCCGTAATAATGAAAAGTCAGTTCTTTACAAGATTAGTAAGTGCTAGTGATATAGGTACGATGTCTGTCTACCTCACTTGCAGTCATTACGGCTTATAGGAATTTTTGAATTTCCAATATCCCGGCTTTATTTTTGAATGTTTCGGCTTGAAACTTGCAGTATATCTCCCAGCAGGGGCCGATGGTCATCAAATGTGTACTTTTCGCATACCAGTCATAAATTTTTGCCGAAATTTGTCAACGTATTGAGCATCGTGGCGCGCGGCGTGGTGTTTTCGGCTCGAACTATATTGGACCCTGGAATCACTTCAATATTAAGTAATTTAAACCTAGAAATGTTCCTGGTAAGTTTTCAATGGCCCAATGGGACTGTTGCACACTTTTGCTGTAAGCGATTTAATACACCATTCTGTGGTGTAAAAACCTCCACAAATAACGATAGCAGCACTAAAAACTTCCGGAATCCAATCTTAAACTCAAGAAACGCTTTCATTTGCGACGGCGTAATGGTGGCTGAGGGCAGTAATAATGGGAGATTCCTATCTTAATTTCGTCACTCTCTCTAAGCTGGCAAGGATGATTCACGCGGAGTGAATCATCAGAACAGTGATCCACATCCGACGAATGGTACCGCGACATCCAGTGACACCGGTGCTAAATGAAAGTAGTATCTTGTTGGTCACTTTTTGATGGAGTTACAGTATTGTTAGATGGGAATCTCCCATTATTACTGCCTTAAGCCTGCCATTACGCCCGCGCAAATAAAAGCGTTTTTTGGGGTTTTAGGAGTGAATTTCTGAAGCTTTTAGTGCTGCCATGGTTATTTTTGGAGGTTTTTACACTGGAATCGACTATTAAATCGCGAGTAGCAAACGTTTGCAACAACCCCATTAAGCCAAAAAAGTCGAAAACGATGATTTTTTTACGATTTTTTTCACCGATTTTTGGACGCTTTCAGTCAATCTCAGACCACATTGCGGCGGAGCCCTGCTTCTGCTTGTCGCTTCGGCTAACCACAAGGGTGAAGGAGGAGGGGAAAGTGTGGGGGGGGGGGTTAGACACGAGGAAAAGAAGATGCGCTTGATTTGACTGTATCTTGTTTACTTTCATAATAGAGATTCGCTTCTCTCTTCACCCCTCTTCCCCCGTAGCGATTCCAATCCTCTTCCTCTACACCTTTCTTCTCTCTCAGAGAGAGCGGTACCCCAACGCCAGCCCAACCCCCTCCGCTCTCCTCTTCCTCGCAACAACGCAACGTCAGGCAATCCCCCCCCCTTCATCAACCCTCTCCCGCCCGATTCATCCGTGTCTTCTGGCAAATTAAACTACGGATAACTGAAAGCTCAGAATTTCAACCCTCGTCTCGACTCCTCCTCAACCACCCCTAAGCTTAAATACCGTGTGCACTTAATACCCAGTTGTTACAATGCAATGCCGCATTCTAAATCCTATTCACACTACACCTCGTTAGGATTATTCAAACAGTTACGACTAGGAGCTATTTCTCGATCTCTCCCCGGCTGATGGAGGCTGAGTGTCCGTCAGGAGTGTCTCGCAGCTATCCGGAAAAGGAAAGAAAAAGTTTTAAAATTGATTTGTTTTTCAGGGCCGTGTACTAAACTGAAGTTACGCCAAGAGAGAATAGGTATGGGATTTTCTTTTATTTTTATCTCTGGAAGAACTGAACTACGGTAGGATACCTAAAGCTCCGAAACTCCGGTAGAACCAAATCACTTGCGGATTCATACAGCTATAAGCTTTAGGAGCAGTGGTGGATCCATGGGCGGAGTAAGCCATTTGGCAACTGTGGATTCTATACATTTGAATGTATGATAAATAATCGAATTGTGAGGGGGCCATGGCCCAATTTCTAATCGATTGTTTCTCATACATTCAGATAGGAAGAATCCACAGTTTCCTAGTTGCTGGCTCCGCCCATGGGTGGATCCAGAAAATTTTCCCGGGTGAGGGTGGCCAATAGCCATGCCAATGAAATTTGAAATATGAAGAAGCGTCGCAGAAGGCAATTTGGGACTCTTCTCTGTTGAAAAAGGCAACATTTGGATCTTTTGGGGGGGGGCAAGTGCCCCTTCTGGATCCGCCCCTGTTTGAGAAAATTTCTATAAAGAAACGTGAAGAAAGGAAAAAAAAAAAAAAAAAAAAAAAAAAAAAAAAAAACACTGCCACTGGTAGGTTTTGAACTTGGGAGGCCCCATTTCTGTGGTTAGTACGGTGCGTTGCTACAGCGCCACCACCCTGGATGTTGTATTTATAATGGCAGTGCCCCACGGCACTTGCGCTTCCTCATCTTTTTCCACGTGCTCAGTTAACCCCAACTAGCTATAACTTTAGTGTGGCAAATCAAGGAACGTACCGCTGGTTCACTGTTGTCACCTAAGGCGCCGCCATCTTGCCGTAAAAATCGATTTTGAGGTTAAATTCTGTACGTCGTTTCCGGTCGTTTTGTAAACAAACTCGGGCAACGGGCATCGCCGGAAACGACCTGCAAAATTTAACCTAAAACCTTGGCATCTGCCGTCCAAATTCCGCTTTTTCCCGGGATTCCTTCTACCCTGTATGGCACAAGGTGGACCAATCCGCTGCCACTCTAAAGTTATAGCTCGTTGGTTAACCCACTGCCTGAAAGATACGTGAACGTGACGTCCAGAATTTGAATACCGATCCGCCCGTAACTCAGCAACAAATGACCGCTACGCGACGCTCAAGAGCTTGCGGCGTTTTCCGATGGATAGCGTCGCTCGCTTCACTCAACTTCCGCAGTTTCGCCGCTAGGAGCGCTACTGGCGTGGAACGAGTACAGTAACTGGATAAACCAGAGACAAATAGAGACGGAGCACTACGCTAATATACATAGGGAAGATTTGAGTCACTCTGAATTTTTCGGGGATTCAACAAAATAACATGTAAAACAATAGTCAACACCTTGCGATGTCGCATGGTGTTGAACGGTGACATTCGGGAAACACGGGGGGGGATAGGCGGGAAGTGAAGAGGAGGGTGCTCACCATTCAACACCATGCGATGTTGACTGTTGTTTTGTTGATCAGAGTGCCTCTGCGGCAGCCAGTTAGTGCTCCGTCTCTATTTATCTCTGGGATAAACCACAGTGCGGCCATTTCGGTTGTCTTTCTGATTGGTTGGATTCCTTAGATCGCGAATTTGAGCATTTAGAAGTATTTTTACAGTTTTATAGGGTTCTCGTAGGCAAGTCAGACACTACTGAAGGTCTTCTGTCAAATTTGAAACATAATGGTTCGCAAAATTAAGAGAAATCAACGATTCCCCGTAACTGACCCCCCGCGGATGCGTACCCAACTTAACACGGGCGCCATAGGGAGGAAGTGTGCTCCTGAGTTACTCGCCAAAAATATCGCAACCCCCCGCCCTAAAACTGGTTTACATACAGCATTAATGACTTTTTTCAGCCAGGGGGTAGAGAAAATTTCATTCCGGAACCCAGGAACAACCATACTCCCCATGCTGCCCGTGCTAAAGTGGGTGCGCTATTGAGGGGTGGAGGGCAAATGGCCGCACTGTGGTTTATCCAGTCACTGTGGGAACATTCGCATGAGCGCTAATAAGTCAATGGGTTAGTTAGTCGAGCAAATCTATGAATGTGCTTCTGAATCGTCTCGTGGCGTTCGTTTGGCGCCTGTGACATCTTTACAGAGTAAATTGAGTAATTGATTCACGGGCAAACCTGTTCTACTCTGATTGTGAGACTTGTTAGTGAAAATATGGCGGCAGGTCCTACTGATGGTTCTATAATACATCTTGCACGTGTTTCTTGCCAATATCGTAATGCCGAAGCAAGATGTTCGGGACAACTTGAGCTCAAAAATATTTCTGCTCGCTGGTTCCGAAGGGATGCTGAATGGTCGTTAATCACTGAAATTTGGTGCAGGTATGCCCACAGCTGCTTCTCGAAGCCTATGTTCGGTAAAATCTGAACTTTCTTTTTCCCCGATGACCCCCGAATCCCCATCCAACTGGGGGGTATTCCATACCTTCCAGACCCCCCCCCCCGGTGTAGGGGGTGAAAATGTTTGCTTCGAGGGGGAGGGGGAGGAGGGTGAAAATGTTTGCTTCTGGGGGGGGTGAAAATGTCTAATTTGGGGGGACTCGTATGGCGTTTAGGGGGGGGGGGGTCTATGGCACTCCTGCACCCCTATAGGCGAACAACCAAATTTTTAGCGAAAAACTTGAGTTGGTACACGAATGAACGAAGAGCAAGATCCTGAGAAAATCAAGAGAGGCATCACAAGTTCTTTTCAGCGGCTGTTAAAACAACAACGGACTCACATATATATAAAACTGCGTGAAATCGACGAAGTGCGCTGTAGAAGGATATTAAATTTCAGACGTTAAACGTTGAATGCTCAATTGGCAGGGCAATGCAATTAAGCTATTAGCAGGATAAGTGGAGCTGAGCGCGAAATAAGAGAGAAAGACTGTCGAAGAGTGAGTGTAGCAAAAAGGATAGGGAGAAAGGTATACATATATATACATACAGGGTGGCTCGCGGGGATGGAGGGGCGAGAAGGGAGGAACCCATGTGAAAAGTTAAATCTATGTTACAGTTGTGTTGCGGTCTTAATTATTTGCCCGCTGCCGAGGAATGGTGAGGGTGTGAGGGGGTGAAGGGGTCGGGAATGGTGTATTAATATATTTGTTTAGCCGGAGAAAAGAGAGATGAAGAAACCCTTCAATCCCTTCATGGCTGATGGCTTAACAAGGGTGCAGAGGGTGCTTCCACAGCGGCGAAGCGCGGCCTCCTTCACGCACACCCCCGATGATACGAATCGGGTTGGTTCAACCTCCCCCTCCCGTCCTTCTTTCAAAGTACCCCCCCCTCTATCACTCCCCCTCTCTTTTTGTTTACATTCGGAGCAAATAGTGAGCTCTAATATTCTTAAACTTGTCCTGATTCATTTAATTATCAAAACAACTACCACGCTCGCCGTGCTTGTTGAGTCAACACTCGAATCTTCGAACTCGATTATTTTCCGAAAGCGCTCTGTACGGAGCTTGGACGTTGTTGCCAAATGGAGCAGTTGCAAACTTCTGCTACAGGTTTATTATCCCTTAACTGCGGAGTGGCACCTCTGAGGCACAGAATATATTTCCTCCATTTTGAACTCTTAAAGTTAAAGAATCATTTTTTTTTCATGCTGCCATCCCTCCGGCACATATCGAGGAAAAATGTCGATTTTTCACCAAAGTCTGAAAAAGCAAGGTCCCACGTTGGGCGCCACCTGGGCATTAGAAAACATATTCAACCGTTTGACTTTGATTTTTTCCTTATACTGGACCATGTTAAATCTAGTACTTTCTAGATCTCTTGGGCCCAAGAATTAATGCTAGGAATTTTGTCACTATTATTCCTTTTCATTTTGAGTCAAAATCAATTGAAAAATCATGTTTTCGAATGGGGGAGGGCGGGGGGTCGCGCAGTAAAGGATTAGTAGGCGATTCGGGTGTGCTCACTAAAGAACACTATTAAAAATCGGCCAAAAATCCGGAGTGACAATCGGAGCAAACATAAAAATGGGGGTAGATTTAACTCCCTTGCGTAGTAAAAATAGAATGCACCAGGAGTAAAGAGCGGAAAATACTTAGGAAGAAGGTGTGCATGCCTCCCCTATGGATTAAAATCATCTTTTAACTCCGGAAAAGTATACAAATTATTACTATATATCTTTCTTCCTTTTCACACCATTTTCTTCTACAAAAATATCTTACTCCCAAAACTATATACCGGGAGAAATCATGGCTTTTATGTAACCGGAGTTGGGGTGAACATTTCCAACAGTGTAGGCGATTCGGATGTAAAACCCTCCAAAAATGACGATAAGCTCACGAAAAGCTTCACTCGAAAGCATTTTATAAGTTTGGGAGTATATTTTGAGATTTTTTAGTGCGCTTATCGTAATTTTTGCAGGGTTCTAGATACATTTGATTTGAATATTAATAAGCCTGCAGCAAAAGTTTGCAACAGCTCCATTCGACGTGTAGAATTTCCGTGCCCTGACATTGTGTTTACTTTTCCAACGAGACAATAAGGGTAATGGTGCTCTTGCAAAGTTTTGCCGTAGATATAAATACACTTTCAATTCTGATGAAAATTGTTGCGGAAATAACGATGAGACCATTAGAAAAGTTTAAAATTCGCTATTCGAAGATAAAACCAAGCACGAAGTTCAGATTGACCACCCGTGCGGGCGTGTGTGTATTTACTAATTGTAAGTAAATTTCGCCCCGTGCATTTCGTCATTTTTAAATGTGCAAGTCGCAGTTTTTTCTGGATTTCACTCAAGAATCAACTATTTAATCGCTGATAGCAAAAATTAGCAACAGCCCTATTACCCGCAAGAGAACCAGACAGAGGTGGATCCAGCAATCTGGCAACTGTGTTATTATCCCAATGTGAATGCATGAGAAAGAACCGATTAGTAAAAGGACCATGGCCACCTCAAGAATCGATTGTTCCTCATACGTTCAAATAGGATGCATCCATGGATACCAAATTGCTGGATCCGCCTTTCGAACCAGGATCATATTTTCTTGTTCTCTGATTTTAGGACTTGATTAATGATTAAACCCTTATGGGCCAAGCCCGAGTATACTCGTTATTTCCCTATAAGTCAATTTCACGTTGTTTCCAATGGCGTAGCGTGCAATATGGCAACGTTGTACTGTGTCCATTTAAACTCATGATAAACATCGAACTGTTGGGTGCTCGGTGAACACCTTCGCATTCGACCTTTTACATAGGTTTAAATGGACACAGTTAAACGTTGCCTAATTGCACGCTCCGCCACTGGTTGTTTCATTCTTCATTCCGGATAAACGCGCGAGTATAGATGAAAATAACACTTACAAGATAAGGTCCCGTCGGCGCCTTCAATACGTCGTATAGGCAATTACAACTCCCTCGAGTACGAACCGTAAACTATCTTTCCTACAGAAACGGAGTAGTTGAGTTTTTTTTTTTTTTTTTTTTTTTTTTTTTTTTTCAACTAGCTTGGTCCTCAGAGGGTTAATATATATTTGGCAACACTGATCCGGCAATAATTCTCTTCTATACTGTATAGTGCGTTTGCGCGCGCAGCACGAGGATCAATTCGAAAATATCCGTAATACATTTATATATTTAAGCACTTGTAGGATTCTCGCGCGATGTTTGCTGTTTTGTCGCCGTTGCGTTGATCGTTATCAGCTCAACATTCATCGTCCGCCCGCCACCGTTTGAATCCCTAGAATTCTCTCGTCCCTTTGAACCGTGAAGCTGAAGCTGAAAGCTGAAAGTTGATAGCAGAGTGAAAGGAAGCGGGAAAGTATGGAGCAGCTTTCGAGTTTCTATGGAGTGCAAGGCTTCCTTCCCGGAAAATTCCACTCACCCCCTACCCACTCACCCCCCACCCACTCACCCCCCACCCATTCACCCCCACTCATCCCCACCCCACTCACCCCCCCTTCACCCCCTTCCCCCTCAAGTCCTCCTCTTTGTGCGACAGAGAGTTGTGAAAACGTCGCAGTCGACTCATCGATCGATTAACACAATAATTGGAATCGTTTGTTCGCCTGAATTTGTTATTAATTAGCAAACTTCACTTGTCTCACTAATGACTGCACACAGACGCAGCTGAGATGTAAATTAAAATTCGCAAGAGACGACCAGCGGGCATGATTGTTTACCAGTGGCGCAGCGTGCAATTTGGCAAAGTTGCAATCAGTACATTTGAACCCATGAAAAATATCGAACGATTGGGTGTTCGGTGAACACCTTCGGATTCGGCCTTTTACGTGAGTTTAAACGGACACAGTACAACAATGCCAGATTGCACGCTACGCCACTGCGTTTACTTTTAAGTTAAACCGATGGTTTAATAATATACGTCCTTGCGAGTGACGCTATTCGTCTTGTCAATGTGAGACTTAGCCGTTGCTGTGTTAACCTCCCAGATAAGAAAGAAATGTTTTAAACATATTTTTAAAATCCTGTCGGATGAGTCATGCCGAAAATATTTCCTGGCTCTTTCTAAAATATTTTTGAATAATGCAAATGCTCCTGACAACTGTTTGCCAAAATATTTTTAGGGGGAACGGATAGCCTCCCTATATGACGGGTATTGCAGTAATATACAGCGTGATGCATAAAAAGTGTAGGTATGCGGTATGATGCATAAAACGTATCGGTGCGCCACTGGCCGTGAGAGTTAGGTTAGGTTAGGTTATTTCCGATTAAAGGTTACTAACCGGTTAATTAGGTTTGGCATTTCAGGTCCCCTGAACCAAAAAAACCATTTTTACAAAAAAAAAGTCTATCCGTCAGTCCATCCGTCCGTCTGACTGTGACAGTGGCCTGGTAAGGCGGGGGGAGGGGGCGGTCCGCCCCGGGAGACACTATCTTGGGGGGGGGGGGACACTCGCAGTAAATACACAGAAAACTGTGAAGAAAATTGAGAAAAAGGGAAAAAAGAGAGGAGGGAAGAGAGAAGAAAGACGAAAAAAAAGAAAGAAGAGGAAGAATATAGAGGAAATATTATAAATGGAAAATATTGGAAAAATAAAGAAATACTGAAAAAATGTTAGAAGACAGGAGAAAAATTGATGAGAAAGGCTGTATAATTAAAATATCAACCCGGCTAAAGAGTTTCACCCTGGAGCAGGACAGTTGCCACTCGTGCGAAGAGAGCCACCCTTAAGTAGGAGAGTGCCACTTAGAACAAAAAGTGTAACCCTGAAGTAGGATAATTATTTATTAAAATCTTTAGACTTGTTTGAATAATTTTGAAAAATTAATGTGTATTTTTAATTTTTTTTTTTCAAATTGTTCATAATCTGTTTTATTTGATTCTCGGGAAAAAATGGGCTAAGACAAAAAAAAAAATTCTAATTTTTCGGGGGGGGGCGACACTATAGTGCTTCGCCCCGGGTGCCACTGATCCTTACTACGCCACTGGACTATGACACGTATCATAATTTCTAACCCATCAGAGTCCACATGCGCTTTCAAAGGACACCGCGCTTTGCTTATGGGAACTGGCTCCCAGTCAAATTTTTTTAAATTGAAATATGTGTCGTAAAAGTGTCTCCTGAAAAAAAGCTCTCACGGGCGGAAAAAAAAATAATGACAGGATTTCGAGATATTCGCGTCTAAAGTTGGGGACTATTTGCCCTCCGCCTCGTATTCTCGTACGTAGCAGGCCGCTTAACTACTACGCCAACTGGAAACCTTCTCGGTCGAATCGCCCGACTCAGCGCGCATTGATATTTGCAGTCCCTCCCAACTGCTTATTTGTTTACCGCAGACCCACTGCTCTGCCTTGACCACTCCCTCAACTGATTACTTACCTACATCAACATTTTCTTTTTCTCTGCGAACTATGTGCTCTCTTCCTCTCTCTCCCTCTCTCTCCCTCATTGTAAATGTAGTTCCGATTAATAATAGTTCATTGTTGTTTCTCTCGCAATTTTTGAAACCTAGTTTTTGCGTCCTTTTTTTTTTTTTGTTTATTTGTTTATTTCTCTTTTATTATTCATGGATTTATTTATTTTGATTGAGGGGGAAGGGGTCGTTAGCACACGACGTAGTGGTTCATGACCATTATACTATCGTTCTACTTCCAAAGCGATGTTTCAAGCGATGTGATACAAGTTTTCTAAAGAGTCGTCAAAAAAGAAAAAATGAAAAGAAATAAACAAAAACAAACCCCTCCCCCCCTAAAAAAATCAAACCAAAGAAACGTGATTTTTGACAAGTGTATAGAGCCGTGCTGAAGTTTAATAGGAAAGGGGGGTCGGAGAGAGAAAAAAAAAAAGTGTGCCACACGAACGCGGACAATCGTGTATCTTGGTGTATCGATGGCTCCTCCATAAAAATCTACCAAAAAGAATCGATCCGATGGCGACAGTGACAGCGGCGGATCGTGAACAATCAACTGAATTTTCCATCCCATTTGAACCTAAGGAAATGTATCGATTATTCGGAAGCCCAAATGAACAGTCTGAAGATCGACTCTCTCTTGTAGGTTTAAATAGAGGAGATATCGAAACAAACATAGATTTGGAAGTAGAACGATAGTATAATGCTCATGAACCACTACGTCGTGTGCTAACGACCCCTTCCCCCTCAATCAAAATAAATAAATCCATGAATAATAAAAGAGAAATAAACAAATAAACAAAAAAAAAAAAAAGGACGCAAAAACTAGGTGTCAAATATTGCGAGAGACACAACAATGAACTATTATTAATCGGAACTACATTTACAATGAGGGAGAGAGAGGGAGAGAGAGGAAGAGAGCACATAGTTCGCAGAGAAAAAGAAAATGTTGATGTAGGTAAGTAATCAGTTGAGGGGGTGGTCAAGGCAGAGCAGTGGGTCTGCGGTAAACAAATAAGCAGTTGGGAGGGACTGCAAATATCAATGCGCGCTGAGTCGGGCGATTCGACCGAGAAGGTTTCCAGTTGGCGTAGTAGTTAATCGGCCTGCTACGTACGAGAATACGAGGCGGAGGGCAAATAGTCCCCAACTTTAGACGCGAATATCTCGAAATCCTGTCATTATTTTTTTTTCCGCCCGTGAGAGCTTTTTCTCAGGAGACACTTTTACGACACATATTTCAATTTAAAAAAATTTGACTGGGAGCCAGTTCCCATAAGCAAAGCGCGGTGTCCTTTGGCAGGAAAGATTCTTTCTGATAGTTAGTCTAGAGGGCCTTTTTCTTTTATTTGTTTAAGCTCACATAAAGCTCTATGAGAACGACCCGATCAAAACTCTCTCTCTTTATCTTTATTCACGGATGAAAAAACTTTAAGTTTTTGACTGTCGGGAGTTGAATGGGAAACCTATGAATGAAGAACCACCAGCGGCCGCGTCGCGTCGGGGCGTTGGATGTCGCGTCAAAAGCGGAGATCGGAAAGAGCCGGTATAGACTCTGCTCAAGTTATTTTGACTCGACGATCTGATTAGCTCTCACTCCTCATTCATAATTAATCTCTTCATTATTCCTAACTCACACACCCCGCACAACGCTCACTCTTGCACTCGTTGAGTGAGCTGAGCGGCTGGAAAACGCCACCAGCGCAGCGCCCCTGAGTCTCACCACTCACCAGTCACCAGGATGAGCGTGTGTATGAGGGGCTTCGGCGCTTCGCTCTCCCTTTTGGGCTCTGGGGCTGCTCTGGTCTTGCTTCATTTACTTTCAATCTCAAACTTAAATAAACCGCGCTAAAAACTTGATACAGGCTGTCAACTCTTTCTCCGCTTCACTTCATAACTCCATTATTATTTCATCACTCTTTGTCTTAATTCAAACCTCCCTACCCCCCTCCCACCTTTATTTCTCTTCCTTTTTCTCTCCTTCATCCCATTGTCATCAACACACAGAGCTGCAGAGCTGCCGTTTCACGTATAATTAGTGGTATTTTTCAATTCACCGATGATTTCACCGGATGAGAAAAGATTACACAGTTTAGTTCAGTGTATGACTGTAATGCACGAAAATACTTGCATCAGTAATCTTTTCTCAACCGGTGGAGTCGTCGATGACTTTAAAATACTTGCGGATATTTTAATCATAACTAACGGCGTTACCACCGATTGAGAAAAGAATACGCAGTTCAGTTCAGTGTAGGACTGCGAAATGCACGAAAATACTCGCATTAGTAATCTTTTATCAACCGGTGCGGTGGAGTAGTCGGTAACTTTTTAAAAAAAAAACTTGCGGATATTTTAATTAATTAACGGTGTTACCACCGATTGAGAAAATTTATAGATCAGAGTATTTTTGTGCAGCACAGTCGTACACTGAACTGAACTATGTAATCTTTTCTTAACAGGTGGACTCATTGGTGACTTGAAAATGCCATTAATTATACGCGAAACGGCTCTGCCATGCTACCGTTCGTGTGTAATGCTAATGATGGCATTTTTTTTTTTTTTTTAATCACCGATGATGATTCCACCGGTTGAGATTTGAGAAAAGATTACGCAGTTCAGTTTAGTTCATGACTGTAGAGTCCCTATATGTAGAGAGTTAAGACAAGAGAAATCATGGGCGCCGCCATTGGATGCGATTTTGCACATTTGTTTACATTCTGAGGCCGTTGTTGTGTTTTGCTCCACAGCAAAGATTACAGTTCCGCTAAGTTTTAAACGATGTAATCTTTCCCTGCTTTTGTTGATCGACGTGTATTAACGCTTTTTAATGATTCTTTTGAGATTTATGGACATTCTTGTGGTGCAATATGATTAAAATTAACAGATTCGTCGCAAATTGACTCTTTTATCTGTAAAAGACCGTTGGTAAACAAAACAAAAGTGCGAAATCGCATCCAATGGCGGCGTCCGTAGAGCCTAAAATTCATCGACCAATCAGAAGTTGACTACCCTCTTGTCTTAACTCTCTACATATAGGGACTCTACATGACTGTAATGCACGAAAATACGCGCATAAATAATCTTTTCTCAATCGGTGCAATCGCCATTTTATAATTAAAAATATCCGCAAGTTTTTTAAAGTCATCAACGACTCTACCGGTTGAGAAAAGATTACAGAATGCGAGAATTTTCGTGCATTATAGTTATACGCTGAACTGAACTGAGTAATCTTTTCTCAGTCGGTTCGGTCAAGTTAAAAAAAGAATTCTCTCAGTGTTGTTTGTTCTCGGAGAAGTTCTGGAATTCGAATTTGCAGTTTGCATGTATATCAGTTGAAAGAAAAAGGTTGCTACAGTTTAATTCATAGGTATTAACATTTATTTACTGGCTTTTCGGCTATGGATGCAAAATATTCCATTTTTCATTTCAAGACGAAAGTTCCCTCGAGCCCTCGACTTTCGAAATCAGAGCTAGAAGTGAGAAAAGAGTAAAGACTGTAATAGAGGAAAGCACATTCAAGATGAAGATGGAAAAAATGTGATTATATAAAAAAGAGAAAAAGAGAAGGTAAACAAATTAAGGTAATGGCAAAGTGAAAAGATCCGCCCTGCAGTTAAGGTACCGGCGTTTTGCCCTGAGGGCTAAACGCAAAAAAATAGAGAAGAGATCCGGCAAGCATTGAGATACCCCTGCTTCTTCAGCGCTAAAACTAAAATCCAACACCCTTAACCGTGCCCATCAGCAATTTTTTCCTCTTTATTTTTGCAAGAGAAATTTCACCTACATATATATTATTCTTATATATGTATAATAATATAACCTTATTTCTTGTTACCTTCTTTTTTCAGTGCCCGAGACGTATTTTTTTTTAGGAATATATGAGCCTTTATTTCATCCGTATAAAAATTGGTATTTTCGAGTTAAACTGTGAACAGACCCAAGTATAGCATGATGCATGATGTGTGCATGACTTGGGTCTGCCAGTCAGCCAAAAAAAAAAAAAAAAAAAAAAAAAAAAAAAAAAAAAAAAAAAAAAAAAAAAAAAAAAAAACGTTATTTTTCCTATCTATTTTCAGGAGAAAGAACCGTAAAGTTTACGAGGTTTTCTTGGGATATTTACGTTAAATTTACGTTAAAATATTAAGAAACATTCTACGAGAAAAAACTGTAAATTTTACTGATTTTTCATAGGTTGCTCAATTTCGTGCAATTTCGTTTGTATTTTGCGATTTTCGTGCTTTATTTGTTAATTTTAAGGTTTGCCTAGTTAGGGGCTTGTTCCAAATTCGGGTATTTGACTGCACTTCATTTTAAACTGGAAGGGATAGTCTTTTTATATACCGGATCAAATGCAAGCCAAAAACAATTTTCTTCCTCTGCATTCCAGTTTCCCCCTTCTTTTCTTTCTTTGTTTTAAAGCTTTTTCTTAGGATCGTTGAATTAAGCACATGAATTATTGTTCTCCCTTGCTTATTCTTCAGTAAACTTCACCGTAACGAGCAAAATCTGGTTGATCCTATAGGTTCAAAGCTCCGTTGCTGTGGGAGCAGGGACGTTTCAAATTCGTAGCTCTCCGCATTAAAAATCAAATATCAACGAACAATTGCGGGAAAAACGCCGAATGGGTATTCAAAGTGAAACTGTATTATTGACTTTCAAGAGCCGAATACGCT
This sequence comes from Trialeurodes vaporariorum, assembly GCA_011764245.1. Taxonomy (NCBI): domain Eukaryota; kingdom Metazoa; phylum Arthropoda; class Insecta; order Hemiptera; family Aleyrodidae; genus Trialeurodes; species Trialeurodes vaporariorum. The sequence continues at coordinate 63,688,770 of VMOF01000111.1, read as the reverse complement.
GGCTGCAGGTTTACGAATTTAAAAATTACGTATAGATCAGCGTACAGGCTTCGGCCAATGGTGCCAGATCGTCCCTAAAATATTCTATCGCTTTACCCCGTTGAAATGAGCGTTCTATAGACGGTTTTAATGCGAAGTCAACGGTTAGCCAACAACCACAACTATGCACACTCATCGGTCGCAATCGGTTAAGATAAAACTCGCGTAGCGTTCCAAGCGATCTCACTCACTCTCCCGTGACCCCCATGTCTACCCATTTCGTTCTAGTTTCGAAATTCGTATACAGGGACTTGTTTTACGACTAACCATTATCAAAATCTCATTAAAAATCCTCAAGGAATTCATTTCAGCCAAAAAATTTAACAAAATATGTCTCTACATACGATTTTTGAAATTAGAGTGAGATGGCAGTACATGGGTGTTACGTGAGAGCGAGAGAGACAGTTTGTCTTTGCTTGAACTGCTCATTATCGGATGCCGTCATTACTAAAACCTTCTATTTCAGAGCTCTTTTCAAAAGTGGAAACGGAGCTTGCCAATAATACTCTTGGTCAAATTTTCATTTTTCATTTCTTCAACTAAAAAAAAAAAAAAAAAAAACTTCCTGACAATGGGGCTCTTGCAAACTTTTGCTGCAGGTGATAGAAGAGTTGATTTTTGCATTAAAACCTGTGAAAATGGCTATGAGTACACTAAAAAACCACGACATATACTCTCAGAATTGGGCTTAATGGCGGAGCTACGCAGATATCATGGTAGATTCTATATCTTATTTGAGAAATGTCTCTATTTTTCCATAGAGAAAATGACAGATTAGTTAGGAATCCTCCATGCGATATACCTACCAGTGACGTAGCGTGTAATTTGGCAAGGTTGTAATGTGCTCTTTTAAACCCATATTAAAGGTCGAATGCGAAGGTGTTCACCGAACACCCAATAGTTCGATATTTTTCATGGGTTTAAATGGGCGTACTGCAACCTTGCAGGATTGCACGCTACGCCACTGACGTAGCTCCGCCATTACAATCTTGCCGTCACAGCTATTTTTTGAGTTTGTAACTGAATTTTTGAATTTCTCAGTTTTTTCTCAGATTTGCCTGATTTTCTCTAGTTTCTACATCAGAACTGACCATTTATTTGGTCCAAAGTTTGCGAGAGCCCCATTTGATATCATGACATTAGAGCGTTATTAAATGAAAGGCAAAGGCTCAAATTCATTCCAATTAATTTTCAACATGCAACATGAGAAATAACGTTGGAAAAATTCTAAAGATTATTGGATCGATTCTTTTACATAAGTTTAAATGAAAAAATTGCGTGGTTGCCAAATCGCACGAGCCGCCACTGTTGAGCTCCAATTTCATTTCTAAAATGACCTGTTTTTAACTGTATTCTTTTATAACTCATTTGAACCAACCCTCTAAAAAGTTGTGCTTTTATTCAATTTAATAAGTTAATCGAAACATGAATTTACCCAGTGGCGAAGCGTGCAATCTAGCAACGTTGCATTTGGCTCATTTAAACCCATGAAATATATCGAACTATCTAGGAATCGCCGATGACCATCAGATTCGACCTTTCCTGTGGGTTCAAATGGACAAAATGACATGTTGCCAATTATCTCGCTTTACGACTGCATTTACCGAGTTTTTTTAATAAAAATTTATCGATCCGTTTTTTTGTATGAGCGGCGTTGTAAGTCTACAGCGATTCAAGTACATGTATAATTCCGTTCCGTATAATGTGAGGTGAAAACTTGGAGCCATAAAATTACTCGGAAATTCTATAAACGGCAGTATTTACGAACGCAAGAGGACCCTTGCGCTTACACACAGTCAACAGCCGTAAGTGTAATTTCTGAGAAGCAAGGTTTATGGGACTAAAAACCATTTTTTTTTTCTTTTTCGCGGAAAGTCTTTCGTTTATCGAGGCAATATTTGTTTATACCACCGCGCCGCGCCGTTTGACCAGGATCGCAGCTGCGTGCTGTGTTTAAAAACTGAAGATTGCTCCTCCCTGAACTGAGGACTTAAATGCCAATATTTACTTTCTTCTTTGTTAAGAACCTTTATTCTGTATCAACTTTCGACTCATCATATATATTCCCTGCGCTTCACGGGTATCTTCCTTCTTATTATATCTACACCGAGATAAAATGAGTTATCTACTTGGAAAGTGGCAATTCACAAAGGGTCAGCTGTTTTGTCTTTTTTGTCGTTAATAGATTTTTTTCGCTTTAACGACATAGATGTCCGCCCCCTATGAACACAAAATAAGGGTCCCTAGACACAAACATGGAGTTTTTTCTTATAATTAGACCTGTAACCGCGTGAATAGCGTGTCTCCTAACGTAAATTGACCTGCCGAGTTTGAATTTGGCCTTAGTTTTGATCGAAACAATCTAGTTTTTCCACAATTTATACTTTATCGCGAAAAATGCTTAAAAGTAGAATAAGTATGCGTAGAATCAGGACGAGTTACGTAGAAAATGATATCATTTTTGATATCAGCGTCTCAAATACTACGGAGTCGCATAATTTTCATGTAGAGGCCTACTTCGTTAATAACCTAACCTAACCTATCTAATAAAGATTTATTCCGAGATCTAACGTCGCTCTGCACCCGCGTCCCAGGGACCAAATAATGTTACGTCCTCACGGTCCCGCGCGCAGATGATCGGTGAGCACTTACGGGGGGTATAAACTACACGTAAACATACTTACGTGCGCACCATCCAACGTCTTTCGGAGGACCGTCAAGCCGTAATATTATCTGGTCCCTGGGACCAATAAATGTACGGTACACACAGTCCTCGGCCCAAGTCCGCCCTAAGTACTTCAACAAGCATCGGCCACCAGCCAACGGGCCATATCGGATCGGTTTAAAAACGGCGAAACCACAAAACTAACCTCAAAATAGCACTTAGGGTGCGTTGGAGAGGCTCTAAACCCGCCCCAAGTAACGTAAAGTTGGGAGCGCTCCCAACATTCCGATGTGCCGTTTAAGAAATGTGAGGTTGGAATCGCCATTTTTAGGTACGACCTAAAGCCCGTTTGTACCGTACTTACATATTTTATTGGGCCCTGATTATTTCTTGTCCCTGAATCGAACAATAATTTCTATCGAAGGCGCATGTTTGAACGAAACTTACGGATAGAAAATATGGCGGACGTGCTTTTTCAGGTTATATTATCAGTCAGAGTTGACGCACAACCAATCACAACCCGGCGAGTGCTCACTTCCCAACGTGGCGGCCCGAAGTAAAACTAATGTTCCAAAATAAATTATAGTTTTTCGTTCTGATTAGAGTATTCTGTGACTACAGTTACAGCACTGTGTGACTTTGTCGACCCCAAGGTTATAGATTAAAGAGGTATGCTTGTCTGACTTTGCACCACAATTTCGGTGGCGCGCAGTTCAAAATCATTGCAGGCAAGATGGCCGACAAAAACAGAAAACGTATACTGTTTGTAGAAAACATTGGGTTGTTTTCTGCTTTCCTGCAGAGGGCAGTCTAATGTTTTCTACAAAGAGTATATGTTTTCTGCTTTTGTCGACCATCTTGCCTGCAGTGATTTTGAACTGCGCGCCACTGAATTTGTGGCGCGAAGTCAGATGAGCATACCTCTTTAATCTATAACCTTGTGTCGACCCAATCGATATTACCAGTATTACCAACGATGTTACGGTCCAGTCTGGTAACTGCAGTAAAAGCAAAAATTTATCGCGCATTGAATTTTGTGGAAAAAATAAAGGGGGGGGGGACGCGAGCGGTCGCGATTCGGAATTTTTGGAGCGGTCGGGGGGGGGGGGGGGGTTGAACGAGTACCAGCGCGTCTCGACACAAGAATGAGAATGGATTTCAACAGTAGCCGACTACAAGAGAACAAGTTTGCACTCACACTCCTCGTATAATATACCTACACTCACTCCCACACACACTCACACTCACATTCACACAACCACTCACTCACATTTAGTTGAGGTTAGTTCGAAATAAAACACGGCATTGTTTCTCGATCCCCACCCCAGGGTAGGGTGCGAAGGGGGTGGGGGTGGAGGAGGGGGCTCACGCGGTCCTCGCGAGCAAACTCGATAAAAAATTCAGCTACCGACTCTGGATTCTACGGATCTTCTCGTTCCTCATTTAATTACATTTACATTGGTTTTCATGCTTGGCCCCAGGGTCTTTAATCTCCTCCCTCTATCCCCACATTCATATTTCCTCCTCCTCCTCCCCCCACCCCACCTCACCCTCTTTCCCATAGTCCCCTTATCTTTTTCGATCGGTAGCTCACGACACTCAACGCGCGACCTCCCCCCCCTCCCCCTCCCCCTTCCAGTCCACCCAACCATCTCCCAGCCGCCGACAGTTTTATGCGGATCAGCGTAATGCGTCATTCGTCATGCATACGATAAACATTCTGCACTCGATATACCTCAAATTTGATTCAAATACAGAGTGTCTTGCATAAGGTTCCGCGCGTTGAATATGCCAATGCCTGAGGTCAAAATAAGGTTTTTCCCCCTATGTATACGTGTGCCAAAAAATGTCCCCTTTCGAGCTACAGCTCCCCAAAGTTTTAAAAAACGAATAAGCAAATTTTATTTCGTGATGACCAGGTTTCGAAAATCGGTAGGTGACCGAAATTTTATTATTCTGGTCACTTAAAAGTGGGCGGAGCCAAGCAACGTACGGTTATGTACGGTACCGTATCAAAAGGTGACCGGGAACCGCTTGGTTCCGAATTGCGAGACCCACCTCCCGAGGTGGGTCATGTGAAACGTGACCGGAGGGAACGTTTGAATTTTGAATCGCCTTGTCTGTGATTGGCTCCTGTAGGCTGTAGTGACCGTGACTTAGCGTGCAATTTGGCAACGTTGCAGTTTGTCCATTTAAACTTGTGAAAAATATCGTAACATATTGGATGTTCGATGAACACCTTCGCATTCGACTTTTTTCGTGGATTTACATGGACACAGTACACTTGTTGCCTAATTGCAAGCTACGCCACTGATTGAAATGCTGACAAAAATGATAACCAGCACAAGGTTTGAATGAAATACGAAACAAGTGACCAAACAAAATTATATAGAAATTACAATGGTAAAAGTATAGTCCTCAATGGGGCTCTTGCGAACTTTTGCTCTAGGTGATTGAAGAGTTGATTCTTGCGTAAAACCGTGTAAAAATGACGATGAGTCCACTAAAAAATCACGAAATTCACTCTCAGAATCGGGCTTAATGGCGGAGAGACGCAGGTATCACGGGAGATTCCTATCTAAATCGAGACGTATCTCTGTGTTTCCGTAGAGAAAGTGACATAATAGACAGGAATCTCCCATGATACCTGCGTTGAAGCGCTATTACGATCTTGCCATCAAAGTAGTTACGTAGGTTTATTACTGTATTCTAGACTTTCTCAGTGTGATTTTCGTGATTTTCGCTGGTTTCTACGTCAGAATGCACTATACATTTGCTTACAGCAAAAGTTTGCAAGGGCCCCATTCACAACTTGTCCATAGTAATTAAATGTCCAATGTACAATTTGTCCATCATACATAAATACCCCTTAAAATAAGGTCCAACCAAAATGTATTTTAATTCGACACGTTAAATTTTTTCTAAAAAAAAAAAAAAAATGAGGGGAGGAGACAAAACAAAATAAATAAAATTTTCAGTATGTGATTTTCGTGATTTTCGCTGGTTTTTACATCAGATTGGATTCTTCATAAGCTCACAGCAAAAGTTCGCAACAGCTCCATTAAAAAGAATTCCACTCAAATCGTTCACCATGAATATCAAAATTACCGCACTCTATATGTATGTAGGGTAAAGGGACTTTAATGACGCCGTGAGATACACCAATGATACTACCATCAGTACACAAAACGCCTGTGAGAGAGCTACCATCCCCTCCCTCCACCCTCCGTCCAGTACCTGCTAAAGTCAGAACGTGCGAAGTAAAGTGATATCTGTCGGTTGAGTGATCGTGACACTCGCGGCGCGGCAGAGTTAGGGTGGGCGAGGCGAGGGAGGGATGGGCGACTCTGGAAATAAGGGCGGCGCGGCGCACTCCAACATCCCCACAGAAGCGTTTAAAGGGTGGGAGTGGGAGTAGCCGAGTAGATCATATTAATTGACTCTTCCGTTAAGATTGCCACTCAAACAATTCAGAGGAGAACAAGAAGGGGGCTGAAAATGACATGCACCCTCAACAGTACAATGCCACTGCATTGTTGACTCTATAATAACTCGCTCGCCACCGCACCCATAGTAGTCCCATACCCACCGTTTCCTGACTAATTTTAGATCTGTTTTTCTTCACCCCCCCCCTCCCCCCTATCCTTACGCCTCACTCTCACTCCTTTTTTTTCAAGCGTCCTTTTCCTTTTCCTTCTCGTCCTCTATATCCTTTTCCTTATTTTCCCTCGCGCGCGGCTTGATTTTCAGTTGATATCATTATCATCTCAATTTCTCAATTATACATCATCATGTTTACGTCAGAAAAAAGCTCATTTTCATCCGCAGCAGGCAGCAGGATCCTCCCATTTCACGCCTCGATTATTTCCCGCTTATTTGCTTCCACTATAATACTAATTCTATTCACTTCTTTCTCCGTATCCTATGCGCTTTCTCAACGGAACCCGGCTCTTCACCCTCTTTCATCGTCGCATCGTATGTATACGTATGCCTGCGGAATAGAGAAGAAAAAACTGAGGTAGGTATATAGTTCAATTCGATTTGCGACTACCGAGCTTATTTTTTTAATTATAAGAAGACTCCTTGTGAAAAATATTCATTCAATTGTTTATTAACATACGTCGCAAGTCGCAAGCAATTTAGATGCTCAGACATTTTACAAGTGGCTTGTGAAATACTTAGGTATACAGTCGTGGTCTCGTGGACCAAAATAATGTTAGAAAACTCCTCAGATGTAGGCCACCTGCACTGCAGGCCGCAGTCCTCAAATTCATTGAGATATGTATGTAATGCGGGTAGCAGCCTACTTCCAGGAGTCCACCAATGGGCCGTCTGAACTGTATCGACAATTTTCTAATATGGCTATTATTGCACATGTTGTACGGAAAAAAATATCTTCTGGTACCTACAAGAATTTAACAACTGCGTAGCTGATTTTGGCGTCTGCTATCAAGTATGGTAAATTTCACCATAATATGGTAAATGCAACGCAGTGGTGGCTCGTGCAATTTGGCAACATTGTTTTTCCTCCATTTAAACGAATGTAAAACAATCTATTCTTCAGGAGGCTGTCAGCCTCCTCAAGATTCGATTATTTTACATAGGTTTAAAAGGAAAAATTGCATAGGGTGTCCGGAAGTTTCGGCGCCGGAAATCTCGGCGCAAAAATTTCGGCGCGGGGAGATCTCGGCGCACGGAAATCTCGGCGCCTGATTTTTTTTTCAAGTGGTAAAGTTAAGTAACGTCGAGTGTAGTTAGTACTTGGATTGATTATGAGGAGACCATTTTTTTCAAGCTGTAAAGTTAAGTAACGCCAAGCGTAGTTAGTACTTGGATCGATTATGGGGAGACCGTTTTTTTTCTTCAGTAAAATTATAATATTTTCAACTTTTCCTTCACACTTATCCAGACTTAGGAGTGGCCAAGAGTTTTTTTTAGGGGGACCATCCCCCCCCCAAAGAACACTTTTGGGCGTGTTTAAAAAGTTTTTGTGAGGGGTGTAGATGGCCCTTTGTCAATTTTTTAAAAATGTGCTGAAAGAGAATGAATAAATAGATAAATATGTGGCATATAAATAGGTATTGCGGGTGTATACTGCCCTTGTCGAATAAATTAGAGAAAATTTAATATTGCAAGTTGTGAGCAATTCCTCGAAGAAGATTCCTCATTTTGAAGGAAAAGTTTAAAACATTATGAATTTTCTGAAGAAAAATAACGGTCCTCCCATAATCGATCCAAGTACTAACTACGCTCGACGTTACTTAACTTTACAGCTTGAAAAAAAATCAGGCGCCGAGATTTCCGTGCGCCGAGATCTCCCCGCGCCGAAATTTCCCCGCGCCGAAATTTTTGCGCCGAGATTTCCGGCGCCGAAACTTCCTAGATTCATTGCATAGTTACCAAATCGCTCGAGCCGCCACTGATGCAACGTCTCTTGTGGTAAATTATTAAGGTAACATGTTGGTACATTTTACCATAATCTGGTGAAATTTACCATACTTGATAGTAGACTCCAAAATCAGCTAGGGAGATGGTAAATTCTACTATAGTCTTTTTTTCCTTGTGGCAAACCGTGCACCTGAAGCGGTCAGTGCAAGAAAGTATAAATAAATAATATAAGAATAGAGAATACTGCAGATTGTTATCATGGGTGCGATATCACCAAATGATCAGCCTATCATAGCTATAGGTGGCCACTGACCGCAGATTAAGCTGGGACATTTTTTGACTGCTGTTAGATGAGTGAGCAAACGTCTGGACGGACGATGCGGCATCTTTCACGAGTCCGAATGAGAGTCGGATTAGGAGATTAACATTTAGACCACACGGGTGTAAGCTATACGGGTAGCACAGAGGCTCACTTCCGCAAGAGTGTCCGGCGTGTAGAGGATGCCGAAAAAAGACTCGAAGCGTGCAGTCAAATATTGTTTCTTGTAATCGAATTTTATGAGGACCGTCTTGTAAACAGGACAGATTTACACCAGCGACAATCACTCACCTGAAAGAGTTTTAAATGATGACTTCGGTACCTTTTTTCACCCTTCCCACTCTTTCGAGTGCACCAGTCCGCACCAAACATCAAACGACCCTCCTTCTCTCGTTCTTTAAATTCCAAATGATTTCTGATGCCTTTTGGCTCTCCTCCCCTTCTCTCTCACTCATCCTCTCTCTCTCTCTCTCTCTCTCTCTCTCTCTCTCTCTCTCTCTCTCTCTCTCTCTCTCTCTCTCTCTCGCTCTCCCTTTCTCTCTCTCTCCACCTCATCATCTTCCTCTGCCTCGGCAAATCCATGCGTGGCGTTTCTTTCAAAGTAATATAATTGTCCCTTTCTTTTACTAAACTAATCCCATGTTCCTTTTTTCTTTTTTCCCTTTCCCGCTAGGATTAGACTCATTATTATTATTATTATTATTATTATTATTATTTACAATGACAAATGAGCATCGATACAGCTCTTTGTTCCCTAATTAACTCATGCAGTCAAGCAATTTTCCGGCTTATAACTGACGACTAGTATGGATATTTCAAGCCGCTTCGTGTGATAGTGGTATACGTCCATTTTTGAGAAAATTGAGCTAATAACGTTTAATTTAAAATTCTTCGCATTTTTTTTCTTTCTTTTTTTTCTTTTGAGTTTTTGACTAGTTTTGAACTTCTAATTTGAAATTCGACGCAGAATCGAACGAAACCAAGAACAATATTACTTTGGACGTAAATCATTGGACAAAATTGCGCAGGGTCTCGCCTTCGTGAACAGAAGGGGAAGGGGGCATGTATGAAGGGGGGATGTATTTGTCAATATTGGACAAACGGTCCTTAGGCCTGTGCGATGTTCGATGCTTCGATCGAATTTTCGATGTTCGATGCTTCGATCAAATTTTCGATGTTCGATGCTTCGATCGAATTTTCGATGTTTTCCTGCCATCGAATGGATCCGATGCTAACGTTGATGTCAATCGATGCATCGAAACTCGTTATTTATCGATATTTTAACTGAAAACAGATCTAAGAGTCATTTTTTCCTCTTAATCCATCTCATGAGTATATAAAAAAGTATCATGATTTCCAGTGACTTCTCATTTGTGACATTCTTTCAATTCGTTTCGATGCATCGATAAAATTTCGATGTTTTTTGAACATCGAACTTCGATACGCAAAACTGGACATCGCATAGCCCTACATATATAACTCATAAAGAACGGCAGCTCTGTTTGAAAGTCGCACAGGATAGTGAATGTAGTGGTGGAATGAACGAGTACCTAGCTGGAAGGTAGGTATCGTATAAAGGTATAGCCATAAAGAGATGACGGAAATGGATATATAAACCGCACCACGGAACGACAGGAAGGGAATCGGGAGCGCGTATTAGAGGGATGGAAATATCAACGCTCGGTGTTTTTAACAGATTTGATATTTTAACGTCGCGCATCAATCCAATCCCATCCGTCGATAAATGTACGGATCCGCCATCCAACTCCCAACTCTCTGTGTTTCTCTTGATTAGCGTTGCTTGGTAACCTCTGAAATGCCATAAATACACGTTACACCTTATTTTCTTCGCGTTATATTCCCAGCCATTTGTCGCCATGGCAACCTTTGTTCATTTATCTCTCTCCGGCTTCCTTCCATCGTTCCACTCCCCCTCCCGCCCCTTCCTCCCCCTCCCCCTACAATCCCCTCCTTCCACCCCCGCAGTTTCCGCCATGTCGACTTGTATTAGCTACCAGTATTATTTTTTCTATTAATTTGAAGCTGTATAACGTGCTCGCGTTATAGACGCGGAGGTAGATTACCTTTATCATTGAGCTCTCTCGGCGCGATTATTATACCGTAGTGCCTGATTTCACGGTCTCGGGCCGAATACTTCCCATTAAGATCAATACAGGATTTGCGAATTTGATCTCGAAATCCGGCAACGTTGTATTTATTTGTCCTCTGATTAACGTTGCGTCTGTTTCTGCCTATTACGTCTACGCGCGACAATATTCCCTTTATACCTATTAGTCATGCTCAGATAGAATTGCCCCGAATGTTTGACGGTCCCTTTACTGTCCAATTAAATGGATGTTGGTATTAGCTCCGCACCTTTGACCTCCGGATCATGAGTAAAACGTACCGACCAACTTATTTTAATGTCTTATGACCAACTTACTGTATGACCATAAAAGGTGACAGGTGGAAATGTCCTATCTATCTAAAATGTCGTATATCCAGCAGGAAATGTCCATTGCAACAATGTCTACTATAAAATGTCTAATGGGGCTCTAGCAAACTTTTGCTAAACGGGATTGAAAAGTTGGTTCTTGCATAAAAACCTGTAAAAATGATGATGAGTACACTGCAAAATCACGAAATTCACTCTCAGAATCGAACTTAACGGCGCGGCGGTTCGACGCAGGTATATCATGGGAGATTCCTATCTAAATTGAGGCATATCTCTGTGTTTCCGTAGAGAAAGAGACATAATAGACAGGAATATATCATGATACCTGCGTTGAACCGCCATAACGATCTTGCCATTAAGGTAGTTATGTAGGTTTATTACTGAATTTTGAATACCTAACTTTCTCGGTGTGATTTGATTTTCGTGATTTTCGCTGGTTTCTACATCAGAATGAACTATTCATTTGCTTACAGTAAAAGTTTGCAAAGAGCCCCATTCACAACTTGTCCATAAAGTAATTAAATGTCCAATGTACAATTTGTACATCATACATAAATACCCCTTAAAATAATGTCCAACCAAAATGTCTTTTAATTCGACACGTTAAATTTTTTCTAAAAAAAAAAAAAAAAAAAAAAAAAAACTGGGGCGGAGACAAACAAAAATAAATGAAATTTTGCAACAATTTGGCCTCAACATATAAAGACCAACAAAAGAAAAATTCATTTATAATTTTGTATTGCCACTCTCAGTTTTAAAATTATAAACAAAGAAAACTGTGAAATTACAACCTAAGGTTTTCAGATTCATGGACAAAATCTACAATTGGACATTATTCATTATGGACCTTTTCTACAGTGGACTAAATGTGCGTTGCGCATTTTAGTGCGGCCATTGTTCAAATGGACGTTTCTTGTTGGACAAATTTTAACACTGGACATTTGAAATAGCTGCGACATTTCCACTGAGCACCCCATAAAATGACCTTCTAGAATGTAGTTGACAACATTTCTGGAAGAAGGGCCCATGAAACAGCTGTGCTTTTCGTCTAAAAACCTCCATTTGCTCACAATGCAAAATGATTCTGGGGAAGAGCTTACCCAATGTTTCATGAGCTCCTCCTCCGGATTAACGTATGGATTTTTATACAAGTTAGTTTTTCCTCGACTTGTTCTCTCATAATTAATACATGATTTCAAAAGCAGAGAAAGCTGAAAGTTATCATAGAAATTACATAATTAAGACGGTTAAAAGCTACCAAATAACATATAAATATTTCTATAAAAAAATGTCTTTTCGTAAAGTTAACAAAAACTTTTATGTGCCCTTCTTCTAGAAATATCCTCTATTGAGGCACCATATACAGAGACAGCCATGATGGAAATCTCTTATGGATTTCCCATGGGCGGATACAGAAAATTGCCTTTCTCTCTCCTTCCATTTAAAAACGTGCGTTAGAAAAGGATAGCAGAGGGGGCCATCACTTGACTTTGGCCCCCTCTTCTGTCCTTTTCTAACGCACGTTTTTAAATGGAAGGAGAGAGAGAAAGACAATTCCCTGTATCCGCCCTTGGGATTTCCACCAGACCAAAGAAATCTGCATGGAGATAAACTCCTCGTTAAACGAAATAAACGAAGGAAATTTGTCAAAGTTAAAGAAAAACAAATGTGAAAAGAAAATAATGGAACGACACTCTCAGAGGATTGTAGATTCGCGTTTCAATTTAACCCTTTCTTGGATAGTGGTACACATGTGTACCATTTTATGTAGCATGTGATTCAATGGAATTAAAATGGACATTTTTCAAAAAGTTGTGTGACCCATCAAAGTTCTTAAAAAAGTGTCCTCTTTCGAACGGTCTAAATAAATTTCAAAAAAACTCAAATCCCAAAATGCGTGCATGAAAGGGTTAAATGCTATATACAATACTTCAATACGCGGCAAAATCCCTGGTTATACAGAAATTCAGGAAGGGAGCTGAGTTCGGAGAAAATGATGCGCGAGGTCATGTCTGTGAAGTTAGCCCCCCGACTTTCTCCAAAATCGATTTCGAACCCACCAATCAATTGCTCACATTTTGCTCACCAATGCTCAACCTTTAATTTTTTTTGCTCAAGCAAGGTATTCCCATAAAATGCAAAAAACAAATTTGAGAAGTTCCCGGAAACCAGCCCCCCGACTTTATCGTAGGACTTTCAAACAGGTATCAAAAGATGCGTCTTAATTTGCTCACCAATGCTCACCCCTTAATTTTTAATTTAGACCCCCCCTTTCCCCTTAAAAATAAGATCAGAAACAGGGAATTCGACCTAAATTTCCCTATTTGTTGACGGTTTGAAGAATGTATTGTGTTTGTTTTCAAGGGCCTAGACCGCATGCGGTTTCTCAGTGGCTTGGTCCCCCCTCCCAGTTCGTTACACACTTCGGGGTGCAATAAAAATGTCAAGATGCTTTTTGACATGGGTCGGACCGTCATGGCATGGCATTCTGTTTCCAGCTAAAGAAGGCCCCCCCCCCCCACCCGTCTCTATATACTTCTTGTTTTTCACACCATCCGTCACTTATTATTCACGTTCCACCCTCTCCCGCTCTCTCACCCACGCTCATTCTT